>JASPKZ010008182.1:0-336406 GCA_030220185.1 Diploptera punctata
CTCTCTCTCGTCCCTCTCTCTCTCTCTCCCTCTCTCATCCTCGTCCTCCCCTCTCTCTCGCCCTCTCTCGCCCTCCCCTCTCCCTCCCTCTCTCTTCTCCACTCTCTCTCTCCCTCTCTCTCTCCTCTCTCTCTCCCTCTCTCTCTCCCTCTCCTCTCTCTCCCTCTCTATCGTCTCCCTCTCTCTCCCTCTCTTCTCCTCTCTCTCCCTCTCTCTCCCTCCTCCCTCTCTCTTTCCCTCTCTCCTCTCTCCCTCTCTCTCTCTCCCTCTCTCCTCTCCCTCTCTACCTCTCTCCCTCTCTCTCTCTTCCCTCTCTCTCTCTCCCTCTCTCTCTCCCTCTCTCCTCTTCCCTCTCGCTCTCCTCTCTCTCCTCCATTTCTCTCTCCTCTCTCTCTCCCTCTTTCTCTCTCCCTCCTCTCCTCCCCTCCCGCTCTCTCCCTCCTCTCTCCCTCTCTTCCCTCCTCTCCCCCCTCCCTCTCCCCTCCTCTCTCCCTCTCTCTCTCCCCTCCCCTTCTCGCCTCTCCCTTCCCTCTCCCTCTCTCTCTCTCCCTCTCGCTCCCCTCTCTCTCTCTCCCCTCTTCTCGCCCGCCTCTCTTCCCTCTCCCCCGCTCTCTCCTCCCCCCCTTCCCCTCTCTTTCTCTCTCTCCCCCCGCCCCCCTTCCCCTCTCTCTCTCTCTCGTCCCCCTCCCTCGCGCTCTACCCCCCTCCCGCCTCTTCCCCCTCCCTCTCTCTCTCCCCCTCCCCTCTCTCCTTTCCCCCTCCCTCCTCTCTCTCCCCCTCCCTCTCTCTCTCTCCCCCTCTCTCTCGTCCCTCCCCCTCGCTCTCTCCTCCCCCCTCTCTCGCTCCCCCTCTCTCCTCTCTCTCCCCTCTCTCTCTCTCCCCCGCTCTCTCTCTCTCTCCCACCATTTTCTCTCTCTTCTCCCCCTCTCTCCTCTGCTCCCCCCTCTCTCATCTCTCCCCCTCTCTCTCTCTCCCCCTCTTCTCTCCTCCCCTCTCTCATCTCGTCTCCCCCTCTCCTCTGCATGCTCTCCCTCTCCCGCCTCTCTCCTCTTCCCTCTCCCTTGTCTCTCATCACTCTCCCTCTCCCTCTCTCTCCTCTCTCTCTCTCGCCCCTGCTTCTCTCTTCCCCTCTCTCTTCTCTCCTCTCCTCTCTCTCCCTCTCTCTCTCTCCCTCTCTCTCTCTCCCTCTCTCTCTCTCCCTCTCTCTCTCACCTCTCTCTCTCTCTACCTCCCCCTCTCTCTCTCTCTCCCACCGCTCCGCGCTTCTCTCCCCCTCTCTCTCTCTCTCCCCTCTCTCTCTCGCTCCCCCCTCTCTCTCTCGCTCCCTCTCTCTCTCCCCCCTCTCTCTTTTCCCTTCTCTCTCCCTCCCTCTCTCCCTCGCTCTCTCTGTCCCTCGCGCCAAAGAGAGGCAACAATTGAAAGTAGTGTACAAATATATACTCAGTGTATAATTTAGACTTTAATCACTAGAATTAGGATTTTTAGGTGGAATTTTCGCGATGAAAAGTGAAGGGGAAAAAATGCTAAAATAAGCTAAGAAATGAACTAATCTGTCTTCTATGGCCCACTGGCTAATACAGGGCGTGCGCTGCTACGCCTATATGATTAATAAAAATTGAATTGTTTTAATGTTTAGCTGAATAAATAAAAGGAAAAATAATCATAAATTTATATCGTAATTATTTTTAGATATCCCGTTTTGATTACCCGGCGTTCCCCGGAATCTACTTATCCCTCCCTATCTTCTAGGTATAATGAGCTGAAAGACGAAAGTTAAAGTGTTTTTATGTTTAGTTGAATAAGTAAAGGGAAACATTTATATCATAATTATATTTAGATACTCCGTGCTGATTACCTGGTGTTGCCCAGGAATCTACTTATCCCTATCTTCTTGGCATAAATGAACTGAAAGACAACATTCGTTATTGTGAGTTATCCGTAAAAGAAACCGCCGTGCGCTGCTACGCTTGCCCGGGAATCTACTGACCCCGATCTTCTTGTCATCAATGAAAGACAAAAATAGTTATTGTGAGTTATCCGTAAAATATAAACATATGTTGCCACAGACTTTTTAGAAGAGTTTTTTTTACATATTCAATGATATGTACATTAATTTTGTGTATTTTTTTATGGTCTAGGCAGCGTAAGCCATTTAAGCGTCCAAAACGCGAGTTTCTTCACGTTTTTTTTTACTAAAAGGGGTGATTTTATGGGCGAAGGAGTTCAGTATGGCAACTCTATTATAGCCTATAACCTTCCCGGGAAACTCTTAATAATTTTGCAAAAAGAAAAATCATAATCGGATGAACGGTATTGCAGCTCATAAAATACGAACAAACAAACATTAATTTTTATATAATAGATAACTCTTACTTATTTAAAAAATGAAAATGTTAAGAAATAAAACGCTGGTATTTGTAAGGCAAAGGATTTTTTATTTGCATATTATTTTTATCCACAGCAATGATGTAGTTGTAACATAGTCACCTCAGATACAGCGGGTCCGGATGTGATTCGCGTTGGGACATGTTTAATTAGTGAGGTGATTTTGGAATTTTCCCTCAAATATAAAATAAATGTCAGGAAACCTTAAGCCTAAAATTTAATGGTCCCCGAACATCATTTGGCAACACACTTATCCTAATACATTCACCTTGTTTATTTTAAATGTATGAATGAAACGGTGTGTCTTAAATGTTTGTGTTGTCTCGTATGTAGTCATGAAATTGAGCTAATCACTCATCCAGGAAGATCCTCCATATCCTAGTGTAGTAAAAAGAAAGTTGTGTTTGTTCAAGAGATTAACATATTTTACCGACAGATAGTGTCCCTATAAGAGGCGTGCGGCATGTAAAAGTACCTACAAAGGGAGAGGTTAAAATAAGGTAACACTAGAAAAATTAATATTTTCGTCATGTATAAATATTGATCCTTCAAAGTAGGAATGTGTTGTAGAACAAGTCTCGCTTTTGTTTAGCACACAACGTGATTCCTGATTCACAACGCAAACAATATATTATATACCGGTAATGGTTCCTTCCTTTCGATGCTATCTTGCTTGTACTACTGAGACTGAGCTACCTTCGGCATGGTAAACACTAAACTTGTTATGCAACAAGCAATTTAGATTCAGAAACTCACGAAAATTCTTCTTTAGTAAGAACATCTCTACTATCGAGAAATTCTCCTACAACCCATTGTTAATTTTACTCTTCCATAAATCCATATTCTCTGCATCACTCTCTATTAGTCTTCTTCACACCACACTCCTTGAAACCACACATAAAAATGTTTACATAACATTACTTTTCGCATTCAAATAAATGAGAAAGCAGGCTTATTCTTAACAAGCGAAAACAAAAATATCCCCCTGATACTGGCGCTCTAAACACGGCTGATCATAACCTTGAACAAAGATTCCACCAGAGACCCTAGTATGTAACTCCTGCGATAGAGTCCGAAATTTCAACCCGGAATCGGTTGTCGTATTAGTAATATTGGCGGAGCACAAAGGTACAGGTAGCGGGACGCAAGCGGCCCAAGGTCCGCGAGTTGCACAGGTCTGCCTTCACGTATTACTTCACGTTACATGAGTGAAACACTCTTGATTATACCTTATCCGCACTTAGAGTGATACTAACATAAACAAACGTCAATTGTATCCTTCCGCCATTCGCGCCATAATTACCGTCACATTTTGACAGGAAGACGGCGACGCAGCAACAGAAAACTCGACACTTTCAGCCAGTTTGTTGCATGAGATGTTAATTATATATATTTTTTACCTGGTAAGTCAGTCTTCTTCAACTAAGTTATTAAACTTCAAGTTATTCTAATATGGAGGCCTTTCGAAAACAATGTTTCATCTTCTGCGTTTTAACTGGAACTGATGGCTGATGGCGTTGTATAGGTTATATAATGGATTTATATCTGCGGTTATGTTCTCGTTGAGCAGGTCTTCATTCCTTGCTTCTTTCAGAATCTCTATGTCTTCAAGGATGCTGATCCTGTTGTTGTTATACTCTTTGTGTAGTACTGATTCTGAAGAAGACTGACTTACCAGGTAAAAAATATATATAATTAACATCTCATGCAACGAGAACATAACCGCAGACATAAATCCATTATACAACCTGTACAACACCATCAGTCATCAGTTCCAGTTAAAACGCAGAAGAAGAAACATTGTTTTCGAAAGGCCTCCATATTAGAATAACTTGAAGTTTAATAACTTAGTTGAGGACGACTGATTTACCGGGTAAAAATATATATAATTAACATCTTATTACATAACCTCAACGGTGCTTTAACATGAATTTCAAAAGTGTTGATGTTTCATAAGAATGGACTGAAGCATGACTTAAATGCATCACCCATAAATATATAATAAACTATTTTAAGTTGTAATTATTGATTAGATATATTTTAGAATATTTTCTCTATGTTCTGAATATTATTATATTCATTGAGAAGAATAACAAGTATATTCAGAGGATATATTTTCAATATAATGAAGGGTACTACTTTTCCGCATACTTATTGTTTTTACATCGTACGTCGGTGTCCATAACCAATGAAAAGCGAGCAGGTCACATGGTTTTGTTTTGATGAGGATCACTTTAAGAGCGGACGGCCTTTAGGCCTATAATCTATCACTGTCATATATGGAAATATCTAACATCAGAAGCAAATGTGCTAATATCTTCACGATGCTACTTCACTTAAAGCATATGTAATCCAGGGCAGTTGAGGGATTTCCTGTTAGTTGAGATTAGAACATGTTTGATTTCAAGGTTGGCTGGCCAGTTCACGGAGTTAATTAGCAGGAGAGACATCAATGACAACTCTATATTTCCTCATTTACCTTTTCGTCATTTGGTTAGACCAAGCTAACATCCTCTTAATTACGGTAACCCATACGTTTAAAATGCATACAGTTTTGAATATTATTGTAACTTTACGAGATAAGTAATTCGTCCTTTAATAATCATTCAATAAGTTAAAATTAAAATGTTGTTAATTTTAATATGTAAGCAATTTCAGTCTTTATTTTATGATCAAACTGTGTTTCTTCAAGTTTTATTATATGATTGGAGAACATAATCTCCTAAATTAATACAGAAGAAAAATTGCGGATATCTATGAATAAAGTCCTTGGGAATATTTTTGGATCAAAAAGAGACGAACAGATTTAAGAATAAATTGCGTATGATTTTTTTAACCAAAGAACGACAAAGAAACAAGTAAATTGTGAAATTACATAACAGTGAGCTACATGATCTTTATGGAAAACCAGAAGTTATTGGAAAATTAATTCCCGTAGACTGTGATAGGTAGAACATGTGGCATGAAGGAAAAATGAGAGAGGCGATTGGTATTTCTTATAAAAAAACAGAGGTAAATCGTCCAGTAAGTAGGAGAATAATGAGGCGAGAGAATAATATGAGGTATGATTTGAAGGATCTGTCTTAGAGTTAATAAAACTAAAAAAAAAAAATCTCCAACGAGGAAATTCATTATTTCCGGTAATCGATCCGAGATCCGCTACGTTAGAGGTAATAAAGTTACACAGAGATTTAAAAAAGTGTTTTTAAATTTAATTTCATGTGCCAGAATTTAATGGAATAAAAGAATAAACCTTCTGCTTCATGCATGACTTGTGTCTTGAAATGATATTTTCCACTCAGCCTCTCCCAAAACAAGAAATTAAAAGAATAAATTAATCAGAATGAGTATTATCACACATAGGTTAAATCACTATAGGACGAAATAATCATCGGAGATTACGAAATGTATATTCAATCGAATCGGGAGAACACGAGGGATTTGATTTTTATATAATCAAATAAAAATAAATTAAATTAAGGAAGTTGATAGGATTCCGAATAAACTGTCAATCATTTAGCAAGTGCATCGTACCGCAATTGTCAAGTGACAGATACTTGAAGCAGTGACAAAAGGGTTAAAATTTGAGGAAATACATTGTACTAGCGGATTACCAGACGCTTCTTTGTAGACCAGCAATCTAAGTTCTTAACCCGAGCTTCGCTGACAGGTTAAGAACTGGATTTGGAAACTCACAGCGTTGACGTAAACAACTCCTTATAAGGAACCAGACAAACTGCTACAACGCCAAGCTAGCAAACAAGCGGGAAAAGGCCACTGACCTAAAATTATATAACAGACTTAGATCGGAATTCCCCAGAGTACAAACTTATGGTAAAACTGTATTTCAGAAGGGCGTGTCTAGCTAGAAAACTTGGTGAAGTCTTGTCCAATCAAAAGACGGCGATCCCTTCCTAAGACATATGGAACCGTTGTCAGTCAATATAGTAAAGGGTTATATATCAAGGTTATGACCTCATGACGACATAACCGCAGGGAGAGGGTAAACGAAGTTTTCCTTATATCTAACTAATGATGTTAAATTAGTTCCGCGAAACTTACCGAGGCGGGAGTTCTCCGTAACTAACCGATACAAAATAGTTCTGCGTAACTCGCTGACATAGTTGTTAAACGGCACAATGACCATCAATCAGGAAATTAGTTGAAACGTAACTTCGGGAATTTCATACTTAGAAATAATTCGGTTGTGATAGACTCTCAGAGATTCCAGTCCGAACTCAAAACGCGTTCCTGTGGTCAATGCCTTGTCTAACATTAAGTGTCTACAATTATACGTGTAACCAATGTCCACTTCGATTAATAAAGCATATTTATTAAAATTCATCTAGCGTAGTCTTGCGTCGGCCAGCTCCTTGCTATCCCTGAAGATAAAGAACCTCAATTCTATCTGTTTACCACATGAGCAACCCAAGTTCTCATACATGGAAAATTCCTTTCATACTCCTGGCGCCCACTAAATCCCATCTTCACCTCTTTACCATTATACCAAGAACCCATTACTCCTTCTTTAAATGTCGCCCAACTTTGTGGCTGACTAAAATCCTTCTTTAAATGACACCCAACGTTTGGGCATGCAATCATCCTTCATTATTGTTGACCACAACTCCAGTCTCTAGTCGTATGCAGTAGGTCCAGTTTGGATCCCAAGTCGAAACAAATTTTCTTGATGTTGGTTTTTTTTTCGAGGTTTCTGCTCACCTTTAAGACAAATGTCAGTAACATTTTAGTCCAAAATGGTCCCCGAACATCATCTGGCCATCATAATTGTCATATTCGTCATGTTTAGTATGTATCTGTGAGTGAATGGTGTGTTTATTCTTAAAAATGTGTTGTCTTGGAGGATTGATCTGATCACTCATTCGAGGAGGACCTCAACGACCTCAACGTCCATTTGTAGACGAAAATGTATGTGTGCGAATAACATTTTAAAATCCCTCTCCCGACAGATATTGCCACTGCAAGGCTCGAGTGGCGTACGGGACGTAAAAGTACCAATAAGGTAAGAAGTTCAACTACGATGGTGAAGAAAAATGTATATTTGAAAAATCTCTGTTTGTATGTACTTCGACTTTAAATGTGCTTCTACAATAACTTTGTAACATAATAAGCGAATTTATCAATTTTAACAATTAAACATTATAGAACTGACTAGGCTCATGGGCTAGTTGGTCAGCGTTTCTGACTACTCTTCACGAGGTCCCGGGTCCGATTCTCGGTCTGACTCAGACCATAGACATTTTTCTTTAAAGAGAATTATTCATATGGTTGTCCATGATTTGGAATTTAGGTTAAGTTTAGGTTAAGGTCTCTTCTAGAGCTTCATTGTCATTTATCACCCATCATATCATCGGGGTAACATAACTCTACCTTCCAGGTGCCCCAACCTAAGAAATGGATTACAATTACGCCAATGTCAGTGGAGAAATATCATAAAAGGAAACCTAGTGGCATTAGAAAAAATAAATATAAAACTATGTGATGCTAAGTAAGAACTAACGGACTGACAATGGAAATAGTTATAGGCTACGTTATTACTGAGCTGTTTATAAAGACTTTCTTGTCGATGATGCAATTTAGAGAAAAAGTTTTCAAAGTTCTTCTTCAGATCACGAACCAACCGGAGAAAGTGTTTGCTCAAGTGCTATGTTTTGTTTTAGTAGATTCATTAACTTTTCGATTACGGATAAAACATTAATTTTTCTTCCTTAATGAACTAACTTATAAAGAACTGAATTGCATTAATATCTGAATTACTCAGGTGAGCTTTTTATTTTAAAAACTCTTAATTTATAGCGGGTATTTAATTAATAGTTACAATTCTTTATCAGTATTCATAGACTGTATTTTTATTTTTTATTTAATGCAGTAGTGTACAGTAGATTTGACTGACGTCAACCTTACAATGACGAAAAATGTAAATATATTAATATTAAATAGACCCCTATGTATAGTTTTCGCCAAAATTTAAGAACCTCAGTTCCTGGAAATACCTTGGAATCACCCTCTCTTTTCTCCATTAAAAAATTCCTGTGAACAAAAGGCAACCATTTTTAATCTGATTTTAAAACACTTACTTACTTACTCACTGGCACTATCGAAACCGTAGGTTCATGGCCGCACGGACATAAGCTCTCCATACATCCCTATCCTGAGCTAATGCTTTCCAATCATTCCCTGTATAATCTACTTCCCTCAAATCATAGTTAATGTTATTCTCCCACCTCATTCTTGGTCTACCAACTGGGCGTTTTCCCTCTGGCTTTCCTACAAGAAGCTTCCATGCAAGTCTCCCATTCCTCATACGTGCAATATGTCCTGCCCATCGCAGTCTACGAGACTTAACTGTTCTTATTATATCTGGCTTCCTATAAAGACCATGTAGTTCATTGTTTTGTAGTCTTCTCCATTCACCTGTCTGTTCATCTCTCTTTGGTCCAAAAATGTTCCTAAGTACTTTATTCTCAAATACTTGTAATCTCCTTTCCTTTCTTAAAGTAAGAGTCCATGTTACGCACCCATATAATATAACTGGTAGAATAATAGTTTTATATATTTTCAGTTTAACGTTTTTTGAAAGGAGTTTGGACATCAAGAGTCTCTGCAATGCATAATAGCATGCATTTCCAGAATTGAGCCTATGTTTAATTTCTTTGTGCACCTCATTCCTACTTGTGATTATTGTTCCTAGGTATTTGAATTCAGCCACCTCCTCAAAATTTCTCTCATTTGTCATTTCCATTATTTAATGAATTTCTACATGTGACCATATATTTAGTTTTATTGATATTTACTTCCAGTCCTAATTTCTTAGTGTTACTCAATAGTGTATGCGTGTTGTCCTTTAGTATCTCCTCGTTATCGGCCAACAATACTATATCAGCAGCATAAACTAACAGCTTATTAATACCATTGAGTTGTAAGCCTTCCTCATTCTCTAAAGATTTAATGGCATGCTCTAGTACAAAATTAAATAGTAGAGGAGATAATGCATCTCCTTGCTTCAACCCATTCTGGATTTCAAAAGTGTCCGAAAATTGTTTCCCTACACGCACCCTACTCTTTGTGCCATTTAGACACAATCGTATAAGTCTAACTAATTTTTTAGGAATTCCGAACTCCAGCAAGATACTATGTAACTTCTCCATCTTAATTGAATCATATGCTTTTTTTGAAGTCTACATATAGTTGATGTACAGTACCATTATATTCCCATTTCGTTTCTAAAATCTGTCTTATACTAAAAATCCGATCTGTTGTAGACCTGTTTCTTCTAAATGCACACTGATGATCTCCTAGAATGTCATCAATATAGGGAGTAAGTCCGCTTACTAATGCATTTGTTAGAATTTTGTACGAAGTTGAAAGTAATTCCCTGATATAATTCTCTAATGTTCATATTTTTTGCATTCATTTCAAGATCATTAATCTTATCTCTCAAATATTCCCTCTTTTTACTCTTTAGTAGCTTGGTGGTTTCCCGTCTAATACTAACCAATTGCTCTAAATTTACCTCATTTGGCTCGTGTAACAATTTTTGATGTTTGCTAGCTTTCTTTTCTTTACAATGTCGGCACATTCCTCATCAAACCATTTCTTGTTTTGCCTCTTTTTTAAACAACCAATGCTTTCTGATGCTGACAATTTAATAGTATCTCTTATAGCCTGCCATTCTTTATTTATATCAGTTTCTTCTTCGTTTGCCACATTGACATCGGAAAATTCCAGTACTTCTAATCTATTAGTAATTTTGATTTGGTATTCTTGCCGCATTTCATCATTTTTTAAGTTTTTTAATTCAAAATTTACAGAATCATCTTTAGCGTTTGTTCCTCTCATAAGCGATAGCCGGTAGTAAAGGAGCATGCTCCCCGCAGGTGGAAGCACAATAGCGGGCAAAGTGAGAGCCGCTGCAATGCTGTAAAAAAGTTTCCTCTTAAAATGGAATCCCTGTACAATAACATTTTTTTAAATATTAATATAAGTACCCATTTTATATATCAGCCTTCCTCAATTAAAATGTATTTTTTAAAAAAATAACTTCGTTAGTTAAAACCATGTAGGCCTTTCAGAATATATTCTATCACCGGCGTGTCATTTGGTACTGATATTGATGTATGAATTATATAACGGGTTCAGATATGTGGGTGTGACATGAACCCGTAATACAATTTATAAGCAAACATCAGTACCAAATAACATGCGGAATATGGAACATGTTCTGAAAGTCCTACATGATTTTAACTAACTAACAAAGCTTTTTAAACAAAAATCCATTTTAATTGTGGAAGGGTGATATATAAAATAAATACTTATATTATAAAACTTACTACATAAACTCAATTGTGATTACAATGAATTTTTTTAAATATTGATTGCTTCATATTGTCCCAATATTTAATTAACATGCATACTTCTTTAAATTTTATTTTATGTTATATAATGAGAGCATGCATAAAATATAATTTCAAGCATATAATGCCAGCCATTGAAGGTTTAAAATAGGAATTAAACCGATGTCCGATCTTTGCTGGCTACATTTAATTTTGAAGCAGTGATCGTTGCTTCCGCAGTAAACATTGTTGATATACCTGTCGTTATATGGAGACCTAGACTTTTTATTATTCGAACACACTATACATTGTATTAACCTATCTTTCACAATATTTTTTTCTAATTATTTTCAACTCAATACATTTACTATATTAATTTCAACATATCTCCACGTTCCTTTAAAAAATGTTGCAGCTTTACGTTGCATTTCTTTTTTTTTCTAGAGCATGTCTTTGTTCCTTTTTGCAGGGTTACCAATATAATATGTGAACATAATATGGATATTAATTTTATGCGAGCACCACCTGTGTTCTAAGAACGTGTACAGTGAATAAGTTACAATGTATTCAATTAAATCTACCAGCACTCTGAATTTTTATTTTTAATATATTTCAGAAGGTAAATCTAATAAAACTATTCAAAATTTATATGAAGATATTCTTCTTCTTCTTCTTCCTTCCAAGTATTAGGCCAAGGCCTGTTACGATCTTACAGAAAATTTTCCCTCCAGCATTTCATAGGACGGCCCAGTGATATTCGTCCTCTTGGTATATAATTATAAAGAGCTTTGAGGATCCGATTTGAACTCATTCTTTCAAGATGGTGTTTCCAATTTAGTTGGTACTGTTTAATATATTCCAAAATTGGTATAGTCTTCAATTTGTCATTAGTTTGATCCTTCCGGGAAATTCTCATATAAGACTTGAAAGCATAATAATAGTCCCTTCGATTGGTTGCTGGCCAAAGGAAGGCAAGACCAGTGATGGGGCTGCCATCTTATAGCCTCTGGTCAGGCTTTTCTGGAGAAGAAAAGAAAATAAAGGAAAGAAGAAATGGAAGAAAGGAAAGACTCCCTAGCCCTCGGATGCCCTAATGGCGTCGGGGTCGAAAAAAACAAGAGTTAACAAAGAGAGGTTAGACAGTAAAGTTAAAAGAGTGCAAAACACAAGTGAGTGGAAGAAATGTTTTGCTCAGCTTGGGCACCTTGTGGTCGCCATCCACATATCCCCTAGATGAGGACCCCTGAGGGATATATGAAGATATAAGAATAGTAATTGAAATAAACGGGAAATTAACAGAAGAAATTAGAACTAACTGTGGTTTAAAACAGGGATGCAGCCTTTCCTCAACACTTTTTAATATATATTTAGACAACATTCTTGATAAATGGAAACAATTAGTTCATAAGGGATTGAAAATTGGACGAAATAAAACATTAAATGCATTATGTTTTGTAGATGATACAACATTAATTTCTGGCATCGAGGACAGAGTACAAAAAACAGTCTATTTGCTAAATAATATAAGTTAGAAATATAAATATGATAATTTCAAAACTAAAAACTAAAATAATGGCGTTCCATGGAATGTACCCAGTAAGAACAAAAATATTAATAGAAGATAAAGTGTTAGAACAGGTTTCACACTTCCAGTATTTGGGTTGCGATATAACTTATGAAGAAGAACAAGATATAAATAAGAAATTACAGAAATTTCAACATTTTTGTGGAACAATCAGACGAACACTGAGGAACAAAGTTAGAAAGGATACGCAGGTAAGATTTTACTCAGCGATGGCACTACCAGTGGCGATGTATGGAAGTGAGGCCTGGGTCCTCAAGGAAAAAAAAAGTAAAATTCAGGCAGCGGAAATGTGATTCCTACGGGCTATGGAAGGTTATATAAGAGATGAACATGTTAGAAACGAGAATATTAGAGAGTAACTAAAAGTACAACCACTTTTTCAACAAATAAAAGAACACAGGAACAATTGGATAGAACATCTGCAAAGAATGACAGAGGATAGGATACCAAAGATGGCACTGATGTATAATCCTGTAGGACGAAGATCGGTGGGAAGACCAAGAAAGCGCTGGGCGGAACAGATATGAGATGGGAACAGGCAAAGACCTAATCCGTGAAGGATGATGATGATGAATATGGAAAATAATTTTATGTGTGCAGAACCTGTATTCTAAGAACGTGTACAGTGAATAAGTAACCATATATTCAATTAAATCTAGCAGCACTCTGAATTTTTTATTTTTAATATATTTCGGAAGAAATACACGTCACATATCTAAAAGCTATCACGATGAGGGCAAGTATTTTATGAGTATGTATTATTATATTTAAATATAGCGTTAAAGAATGCCCATATACAACAAGGAAATAAAGGCATTTTCTCACAGCATTACTTTACATTTTTCGATACTTTTGAAAGTAAAAATGAATCCATGTTTGTTTTTCTTCATTTGTAACTTTCTTGTAGGTTTAATAAATTTGAAGGTTTTTTAATAAACGTTTCGTAAACCTCTCATAGAAATATACTTAAAAGCAATCAGCTTACCTCTAGCTATAGCTTCTATTTTTTCATGTTTGAGCGTTATAGACTTGCCTTCACTTTCTGAAGTTGTACTCGAGAAGAAGATTGGTTACAAAACCTTAAGTAGCCCTACATAAGCCTATAACTGGAGACTACGATTTGTCAGGTGGTTTTTTTATAAGATTTACTGTGAGTTAAATCCAGGAGACACTGAACCTTTCCAGTATGTTCCAATATTTTTTTGTTAAAGTTGAGACAAGATTTTCCACGTGTCTTTGCTAGCAAACAAGAGACAATTTTTTTTTTAAATTCTACCTCAAGATTTCATTGTACACATTAATTCATATTTGTTTTAACATCTAGCAAGGAAAGAGCAGAGTTAGAGAATCTCAAGGCGAGATTCCTTAAAAGAGCGCTGGGACTAAGTACACGACGTCCCGATTAGTCTATGTATTTACTAGAGAAACCTTCCTATTGGAAGACCTTAGACTTAAAATGTTACTTCTGTACACGGAATGCCTTCAAACGTTCTAAGGGAACTAGAGGAGAAGAGAGAAGAAATCCCGACAGAGTTCTATAACACGGATGCAATGATATCTACCGACTGACAACTTGCAAGCTATAACCAACCTGAAACACATTATCACAATATTTGCTGTATGTGGAATGCGTAGAAGAAAGGGATACCATCAACCTGGACCTGACTGTTGTACCTGGACCTGACTATTGTACCAGTACAATGGAAGGCTACCGATATGTTCCAAAAGTTAATATTTTAAATTTGTATTTTTCTGATTATAAAAATAAAAAAAAATACTTTCTAGTAAACAAGTCTTAAGGCAAGAAGCGTTGGCGCAGAGCTAAGGGACATGCGCTGGTTCGAATCCCCATGGGGGAAGACATTTTTATCACGGAATTTCGGCCAGTATGGGACCATTGCCCACCCAGCATCGTGAGGCATTTGGGTAGCTACAATAAGTAGTGACTTCAGGTTGAGAAGACCAGCTATAACGGCCAGAGGACCCGACGCTGACCACATGTCACCCCTACACTGGCTTATGATTGTCTACCTCTGTGATTAATACATGTGGACGTGAGGCCAGCAGCCGGATGGTAGGACTAGGGCCTTCAAGGCCTGTCGCGCTTGGAGAGAGAGTAGAGTAAACAAGTCACTGCCGACAAACGGTGTTTTAAGTTATTTTAGGGTATTGTAATGATTGTATGAATAACTTAGGTTTATTGTCTGATCTTGCGTTTGGTGTGTTGAAGTCGGTAGGGAGTAAAGACAGTTATATAACGGTCTAGGCTTTATGCACTCCCCCAGTGTTAAAACTTGGAAGGAAAACGTCCATATTGTTAGGGGGAGATGCGAAGAAAGGTTTATTACATTTAAGAAATTCTAACAATAGAAAAAATATAGCCTCCAAAAACATAACTGAGAGCAGAGACTGCCAAACTTTACCATCTTTCAGAAACAAATTGAAAATAAAATTACTAACAGAAACAACTCACTAATATTACTTTTTAAATATTAATAATGTGTTTTTTCATTATTTAATAAAAATAGATTTAAGATTCCTTAATACATTTACCTAATGCCTTGTATAAAAAGCATAGATTAATTAATTGTAGTTTATTACTTTCTTTGTATTTTTTTTTATTTCTTTTCTTTTTATGTGTAGTAGATTTGAGCTGTTATTCCTTTCTGTATTCATGCTATCATTAATTTAATTTTAATTGTATTTAATTTCATTGTATTATTAGACATTATTTTCATTATTATTCAATTTGACAGGTAATTAATTGTTTAGTATGACTATTATTTTTTTTATTTATACGTAACATTTATGCTTGTGCTGGTGAGTGGAAGAGAAGGCCACATGGCCTTAACTCCACCAGGCTAAATAAATCTATTCTATTCTAAATAAGATTATCGACCTCGTAGTAACTCAACCTGGAAAAAAGTAGTCCTGTGAAGGTCATGCCCTTAACTTAATATATCGTCTCGCACATGTATAGAGGTGTGTCAAAATATTTAGTTTATCCAACGAAAATTTTGTATAAAAAGTGTAATGGCGACGAAAAATCTAAATGGTGTATGCGTGATATGTGGGAAACCATCTGATACCTACCACGCTATGAACTGCTCGCACAGAGGCTAATCAATTACATAGTTCTGTTCTTTAACTTAACAATGTATGCACATTAGTTCGCAATTACTGTTATTAAAAGTAAAATCACTAGAGACATAACTGACTAACTCATTGGTACTATCGATTCCAAAGTTCATGATCGTCTAGACATAAACTCCCCAAACACCGCTATTATGTTTTGGAATCATCCCCTGTATAATTCACCTCCTTCAATTCATTGTTAATTAATATTGTTCTCCCATTTCATTCTTGACCTATCTACTGAACGCTATCATTCTGGTTTTTATTTCCATCAACATAATTTAATTTCCCTTACATTATGTATATATATATATATATAACATGCGTTATATATATATATATATATATATATATAAGAACAAAAGTTACATGGGATTAAAGATAAACTTTTCGAGTTCATATAACATACTTTATAAGTGTTCGATGTGAGCACCTTTCGTCACAAGGCACATCTATCCGATAGTCGAATTCCTCCCAAACCTTGGTCAACATATTTCGAGTAATGAATTCAACAACAGCAACAACCCTTCTTATCAAGTCTGGAAGATCGACCGGAAGTGGTGGTACGTACACATGGTCCTTCACATATCTCAGAAGAAGTAATCACAAGGTGTGAGATCGGGAGACCGTGGAGGCTTTGGGAATGAATCATGTCTTCCGGACCGATGCGTCATTTGATGTTCGTGGACGTCCTGGACTTTTCCTTTTACAGATGCATCTAGTTGTTTCTAACTGTTTATATCATCGACGGATAATTTTATCTGTCGGAGGATCAATTCCAAATTGCCGCCGGAAAGGTCGCTGCACTGCAACATGGAACCAGACCTCGCAAATTGCAACACACAGAATTACTTCTGTATAGGAATCGCCTTTTTCACAAATTTAACGCTGACAAGAAACAAATTACTGCATACAGGATATGAAACTTTCACAGTTTTTCTTTCATTGTATAAAATAATCACGCATCTAATTTCATTTGTATAGCTATACCAACCGCTTAAAACCCCGTCCATAATTTTGGAACACTGTGTATATAAAGGCGTAGTCCATTGTTGAGCTAGTCTCTCCTTTTTTTTTAATACACAATTGATCTTCTTGGTGATACAATATTAAAATGTATATACAGTCAATATGCCCATTTCACCAATAAATGTTTAAAATGGTCAACAAGTTTCTACAGCCAAGCTGTCATTCTCAAGACCAGATATCAGTCAATATCTGGTCTTGAGAATGACAGCTTGGCTGTAGAAACTTGTTGACCATTTTAAACATTTATTGGTGAAATGGGCATATTGACTGTATATACATTTTAATAGTCTCCACATCAAAATCCAAAACAATGGCAATATGTGGAAAAAACATACAACGGGTGAAAATTGAGATTGATGGAAAAATTATAGAACAAGTGTCAGATTTCTCTTACTTAGGAAGTGTATTTGCAGAGTATAAGAGTGACATTGATTCAAAATTACAAAAATATAATAAAATGAATGGGGTAATACGAAGACATTTTGGTAAACAGATGAGGACAGAGACAAAACTAAGATTACATAACGTCACATCAAAAGCTGCTCTAAAATACGGAAGTGAAATTTGGATTTTAAATAAAAGAAACTCTCATAAACTTCAAGTAAGCCAAATGCGCTTCTTACGATCATTGTTAGGAGTTAATAGACTGGATCACCAAAGGAACACTACTATCAGAGGAAAACTTGGAGTAGCAAGTTTAAATGAAGATATCCAAAAATACCAACAAGAATGGAAAAATCATCTGAGAAGAATGGCAAGAAATAGACTTCCAAAATTGGCATTCCAATATACTCCAACTGGACATAGGGACCAAGGAAGACCAAAACATCGGTGGAAAGATCAAGACCATCTTCGCTAGGTTTACCGTACAGGCCACATGGCCTAAAACGAATTTGTTCATGATGATGATGATAGTCTCTCCTTTGTTAGGAGTTTCTAGACCAAGTTAATTTTTAGTTACCTTATTAGCTCATAGATATCATGAATGACATGCGGTCAACACACCGACTCAATGAGACATCTAACAGGCAACTAAGGTATTACTAGGACGTTGAGGTCGGTACATTTTGCTTAGAACCTTTTTGTTCAGGCTTAAGGATCTTTTACGAGCCCTAAAGTCTTCAGACTGGGACCCACGGCTTAAAGTCCCTCCCGGAGTACTTTCTCCTTGGATTTTTTCTTCCTAAAGACATCCATCAACCCCGGTCGGGTTTGAACTCGCGACTCTTGGGACCAGAGACAAGGAGCACCGCGGCCGACTTTTTATTTCCATGCCTCTCTTTAATTCCCAATTCACACACATTTCTGCTCATAGCAGTCTATGAGACTTAACTCTTCTTATTACATCTGGTTTGCCATAAAGATCACGTAACATACTGTTATGCAGTCTTCCCCTTTAACCTGTTTGTTCATCTCTCTTATATAAAAAACGTTCCTACGCACTTTATTCTCAAATACTAGTAAACTTTCTTTCTTCCTTAACCCATTAGCTTCAGGTTTAAATGCTCAATGCATTTCTCCAGAAACTAGATTTAAGTTACCGTAAATTTTGTCGCCTATTTTCGGAACAAAAGTTCACTGCTACCTGGCGCACGGGAATCGTATTAGTATAAGAGAAAAATCTATGTTTAAATCGTGATGCCTAATAGATTAAATCGTTAAAGCATTTGTGAACAGAACCAGATATATTGGGTACAAATCCCGATTTACACATATTTTTCTCTTCAAATTTAATAAATTCATATCTTACTAGCATTTTTATGAATTGTTTAGTATTTTTGTACTATTTACAGGTCATAAATCATTTTTTAATATTTCGTTAAATTATTGGCCATTAAATGCCGCACTCTAGTCATGGTAAATTGATATTTAATTATATTGCTTATGGAACCCATACTATTCATGCCACATTTTCTAAAGGCTCTCCATGTGTCCATATAAACTGCCAACTGAATCCAGTACATATCTCTGATCCATAATAATATATTCCCATGTATGTCTAGGACTTCCTATGGTTTCTTGTAAATGGTTTTCCAATAAAAATGATGGGAAGCATATTCTCATCCATTATAGCTATTGTATAACTTGCCTCTACAACATATTCGAAATACATATATCAGACAAGAAATGGATGCACAAGAAACTGTTATCGAAAGGATAACAAAGAGAGCTTTACAGTGGTATGGACATGTACAACGGATGTCGGAAGACCAATGGCCTAAACAAGTGTTGGATTGGATGGTACCAGGCAGAAGGAAGAGGGGGAGAAGTAGAAGAACATGGTCTGAGGGAATATATGATGCCATGATGAAGAGTAGTATGGAATAGGGACAATGGGAAGATAGGAATCTCTGGAAAGCAGGAATCAAGAGCGAACTGCTGTAAAGTGGAAAGCCTGTATTAGGCATTAGGTAGGTATAACCTGCCTATCTCAGTCTCACAGTCATAATAATTATAACAATAATAGGACTGATATGAATTATGGAGTTCCTCAATATGAAGCTTCTTATAGTCCGATTTCTCATCCATTATGAGACAACAAATTACACTGATACCAAATTTTAACATTTTGTCTGGGATTTCATTCTAATATGTCATTATCCATCATTTGACAATGCTGAATCATAATATGAACTTAGTTTGTCTCCATCACGCTCCAATTTTTCACAATATAAAAAATGGTAAAATATTATTTTTTATCCTAGGTTCTATCGAATTTATCAGTGGCTGCGGTAGTCAGAGCAATTACCTCAGCTGTATGGCGAAAATATTAGTTATAGTATATAAAAACTTACTGCCTTGTATTTTTTTGTTAGAATCTATCTGGAGTTGACTTATCTCGTTGTATAAGGTAATTTTTCTCGTTCAAAGGTCTACACGAAAATTATCTACTATATAAATTATAAATGATATTCATTTTCATTCTTTTTTTAATAAATTGACAAATCACATTTATCGGTAACACTTTAAAACGTATTAATAACGCATTTGAACTCAGTGCCGATATTAAATTCAACTGTTGCTTTCCACAAATTATATTTTCTTGTAAGCCCATGTTTTCCCTTAACTGAGATTTAGGCGTTCCCCCTACAGGGAAGAATTAGAACCATACTAATTTGGTTACACTTGTTTTCGTATAGATGTCACTGGGGTGGTCCGTAGTCAGCGTTCCGCCTCATACTGATATCTAGGAAACCAAGGTAGTACTAGGACGGGAAAATTCTGTAAATTTTGCTTAGAGGCCTTTTATTCAGGCTTAAGGATCTTTTGCGAGCTTGAAAATCTTCAGACTCGGGACCCACGGAGGACTTGCTCCTTGGATTTTTCCATCCTAAAAAATCCATCGACCACGGCCGGGTTTGAACCTGCGACCCTCGGGACCAGAGGCAAGGAGCATAACCAGTAGTCCACCGCGGCCGATACAAATGATATATACAAGTTCGTAATAATTCAATTATTATTCAGATACATAATATAAAAAACCTCAAATTAACAGGTTGTTATAACTGACAAAACGTACCGCATAATTTTATTTATTTTTTGTTGTATTTTATAAAAACTTAACATAAATAAATATTATAAATTAAAAAATGTTATTTCTAAAAGTTCTATTATTGAGGAATTGACGCTTTCCAAATCAGCCAATCATGAATGTTTCATGAATCGATAAGTCGAAAGATCATTTGACCTTGTGTATTCATCGAGTTGTGACGTTTCTGGGTTCAGCTAGCGGGTGTTCAATAAAAAAATCGATGGAATAAGACAACTTTCATCTAGCGGGTTATCGCTGGCCTAGTGTGGGTTATCTCTAGACTTAGCAGGTAGATTCATTCAGTGGGTTATCGCTAATTCATCTGCAGCGAAACAGCTGGCGTTGTGGGGATAACCTAGAGGAAACATTTTGTTTTCCTCTATGGAGATAATGTGAATATGCAGAATACGGCGGGAATTTTGAATTTTGATGTTCTCGCGTAATTGATTCGATTGAAATTTGGTAGATGTTATTTTACTTTAATCCGAAATTATTAATATACTAATTACCCCAGCGGTGCTGGGGTAGCTAGGGTTGAATGCACACCACTGAAATTTATGTTATATCATCATCATCATGGACAAATTCGTTTTAGGTAAACCTAGCGAAGATGGTCTTGATCTTTCCACCGATGTTTTGGTCTTCCTTGGTCCCTATGTCCAGTTGGGGTATATTGGAATGCCAATTTTGGAAGTTTTTTTATATAAATAATATATATTATTAAATATCTGTTAATAAATCCACAACACTCAACACTAAAACCTTCAGAAATAACTTATATTTCACCTCTTCTAAATAATAACTTAAATTTGAATATTGGCTAATTGTTTTACTTGCTGCTTTGAAATGAACGCTTTTTTGAGTTCCTACTATGGAAAGAATTTGGTACATATATTTACAGCTATCATATTCAAATTCCACTTTTCTTGATAACGTATTTCCATCATCGTTAGGTTCTGGTAAAATATTCCATCCTGCTCTTCGCTGACACAGCCAAGATTTTCTGAGAAAAAGTCCAAATGAAAGGGTAGCAAATGTACTTTAACACTAATATTGCAGCCCAGCTTTCGAAATTTCTCAAGTATATCTTATACAATACTTCTGTAATTTAGATGCCTGTAATTTTCTAAAACCAATCGATGCCTGTTTTTCAATATCTGTCATGGTTTCTTCAAATAAGGTATCACAAATCAACTTCCTAATTTGTGGCCCAACATATATCCCCTCTTTAACTTCAGCGTCAGATATCCCAGGAAACCTCTTGCAGAAGTATTTGTAGTAATTACCTTCACTGTTAGAAGCCTTCACAATTTGCTTCATTAGGTCCAATTTTATATGCAAAGGTGGTAATAGAACATTTTTCGGGTCCACAAGACTCTCATGAATAACATTTTTAATTCCTGACACGAGACTATCACTCTGCTTCCAATTTTTACTTATCCAGTGATCAGATGGTGACACTGTTGTCAAACATATTCATTTCAACAATGATATCATTAGTATTTCTTAGCGCCGAGGTATAATATTTATGCACAGAACTTCATATAATTGCTAATTGTGTAAAAATGGTACGTGCTAGAAAAAACTGATTGCAACTTTGGAATCAGCACATCAAATTTAGTAAATAAGACATATTTTGCAAGAAACCCAGAATCATGCGTATCAGTGTTATTGTAACAGCCCAATAAAGGAGGATAAATTAAGGTAAATTGATTTCTAACCCATTGGGTTACTGTGTGGAACTCTGTTCGGA
This sequence comes from Diploptera punctata, assembly GCA_030220185.1. NCBI lineage: Eukaryota > Metazoa > Arthropoda > Insecta > Blattodea > Blaberidae > Diploptera > Diploptera punctata. The sequence goes on from JASPKZ010008182.1 coordinate 21,771, forward strand.
TAATCTTTTTAAAAATAAGCCTGGTTCAGAATTCAAAAGAGATTAATTCCACACCAAACATTTGAACATAATAGCTTGTTGAACTGTTTAATTGGATTAACGTAAATAATAAGATTCATAGTGCATTAGATGATTCTATTCTGTCAGAATAATACCGATTTCCAAATACAGTGCACTCTGTCTTGATTGATACACATTAGAGTTCGAATTTATATTAGCCGTTTCATCGGATCCTAGAACTACAGTAACGGAGCACAACAATCAATCGCTGTGCCATAAAGAACCTACAAACAGCAAATACGAGGGTCATTTCATAAGTCATGATAAATATTTTTACCAGCCACTAAACCTGCTGGAAACAAAATTCAGTATATACAAGTGAGAGTCACTGGAATATCCTTCACAATTGTGGTACAAACCTGGAATTCAGATACAGGAGGATATGCGTAAAGGACATTGAAGAGATGCACGAGTAGAAATCATTGTTTTACGTCTACTACATGTGAAGAAAAAAATATTCATATAACCCACAACTAACACCCTTCAAATTAATCCCCCAAGACTTGCCGATGATAAGGATGGTGCTGAATACCATTAGCTGATTGTGATGTGTCCATGTGCACCATTCTTCGTTGAAACACTGTAAAGATATCCTCCTGTTTGTAAACTGCTTCACATGCAGCAGCATCTTCAATTAAAATTTTGAAGTGTGTTAGCTGTGGGTTATATGAATATTATTATTTTTCTTCACATGTAATAGAAGTAAAACAATGATTTATATTTATGCAACTTTCAATGTCCCTTACCCATATCCTCCTGTATCTGGATCCCAGTTTTTTACCACCATTATGAAGGGCATTCAGTGACTCACTTGTATATACTGAATTTTGTTTCTTGCAGCTTTATTGGCTGATATAAAATAGTTGCAATGACTTATGAAATTACCCTTGTAAAAACTGTAACTCTTACCCATATGTAATGATTGATTCCCGTTCTTTCATAGTCCGGACATGGACACTTCCCTAGTGAGAAGTTTCATAAATATACATAGTATTTTAAATAATGTGTTATATGTGTTATTTATAACAAGACTTTATGCAATGTGTTACAATATGTTCTATGTTATTTATAACAAGTTTATGAAGATTTTATGGAATCCATAATTCTGTATTAAACAATTCAATCACATTAGTGATAGTAGCCTACTCCATATACGTAGGAAACATATTGCATATAAATGAGTAAAAAACGATGCCAGTCTTAGCTTATTGAAGAGTTTATTTTGTTTTCATAAGTCATTTCCAATTTATCTAGAGGATTTGGAAATCAAGAGCGTCATTTGTTAGGATTATTGAACGAATAAAGTTAAGCTGTTTACTCACAAATCTTTATTTAAATACAGTTATTTTAAAATATTTATATATTTAATGTAAATGACGATGTTTGAAAACAAATGAGAAATGTTTGTTTGTGCTTCTTTTGTTCATCCACTGTAACTAGATCGTATTATTTATTGCCAAATAGGATCGCAATATTGTAAGAATGCACCCTAGTGGAGAAAAAATGAAACACGTCAAACTGTATATTATAATCAATATTATAAGTTATTAATTACTTTTTTAGGAAACAATTCAGTAAAATCATTATTTAAAAACACAATTATTAAACACACAATTATCAAATGTATAGTTCGTAGAAATCTGTTCATTATTTGCTGTATTCAACGTATTTGTTCGAGAGTCAGTCACTGCAAAATAATGCTCTGACCTGTTCAGCATATCAAAAAGGAGGATCTGGTAAAGTGGATTCGATAAAGAGCGAGGTGAAACACTACTGTCATTGGTTGTAAAATAAAATTCATTGAAACGTTATTGGTCATTGACTCCCATTTGGGGCACGAGTTAAATAGTCTTATTAATTTAATTCATTGTTAATATTATTATCGTTACCATGAACGATAAAAACTAGGTTTGATCAACTTGTATTTGAGAAAGTAGGTAAGTCAATAAGGGTAAAAGTAAATATCATGTGCTCCCTTTTATGAAGCTAAACTCAAGTATCCACTTAAATTGTGCGGACAACTCTCTAACATCTTGATAAAAAGTAGCTAAATCCAGCTTTAAATCTGAAACCAAGGTTAAAGGACTGAATTGTGTTAACATGACTTGTATTGACATCTGCTAGCAAGTGTCTGTAACCACTTCATTCAGCATTTGTTCTTTAGAGCTGATTTATTTCCTTATAGGCCTAAATACAGCCTATGTGTACTCTATATTAAGAACACTCAAGTCTCTTAGGCTGTGATCGACAGGACATATGGAACGAATGGGGGATGAAAGAGAGGAACGGAAGCTTCTTGTAGGAAAATCAGAGGGAAAGTCCCCAGTGGGTAGACTAAGAATGAGGTGGGAGAATAACATTAACAATGATTTCATGAAGTAGATTATACTGGGATGATTGGAAAACATTAGCTCTGGATAGAGATATATGGAGAGCGCGTGACCATGAACCCCCCGGATTCGATAGTGCCAGTGAGTTACCCAAGTATATTCTTACAATATTCAAGTATTGAAATAAATAAAACTAATATTTTTTGTAATTTCTCTTATTCTAAAATTTAACATAATTATATTGCAATGATTTTCAATATATATTCAAAACTTTGTGTAACCACTTTTCAAAGGTAATTGTGTATTGCGTTCTTTTATGTTTTATAACGGGTTATTTGTTGTATTTATTGTTGTAATCACTCTAGGGTGCAGTGGTCTCTACATTATAATCAGGCCGATGTAATTGTGGTGGCATTGCCTCTTTGTTCTAGACTTAATTCAGGAAATGCGTGCTATTATGCACTACAGAAACACTTGATGTTCCAACTGCTTTCATAAAACGTTAACTGAAAATATATTAAACTATTATTCTACCAGTTATATTATATGGACTCTTACTTAAAGGGGGAAGGAGATTACGAGTATTTCAGAATAAAATTCTTAGGAAAGAAATTTTCTCATAGTATTTCGGCCAGTATGGGACCGGTGCCCACCCAGCATCGTGAGGCAATTGGGTAGCTACAATAAGTAGCGGCTCCAGGTTGAGGAACCAGCTATAACGGCTGTGGGACTCGACATGCTAACCACATGTCACCCCTACACTGGCTGTTGATCGTCTACCTCTGTGATTGACACATGTGGATGTGAAGGGCCAGCAGCCGGCTGGAAAAAGGACAACCGCTGAAAAGTGGAAAGACCCTCAATCGGATCGGAGGAAAATATTTGGATCAAAGAGGGATGGACAGACAGGTGAATGGAGAAGACTTACATAACAATGAATTACATGGTCTTTATAGGAAGCCAGATATAATGAGAACAGTTAAGTCTCGTAGACTACGATGGGCAGAACATGTGGCACGAATGGGGAATGAAAGACGTGCATGGAAGCTTCTTGTAGGGAAACCAGAGGGAAAACGCCAAGTAGGTATACCAAGAATGAAATGGGAGAATAACATTACATGTGATTTGAGGATGTAGATTATTGAGGGGGTGAGTGGAAAACATTGGCTCAGGATAGGAATGTATGGACAGCTTACGTCCGCGCGGCCATGAACCTCCCGGATTCGATAGTGCCAGTGAGTTACTCAAGTATATTCTTATAATCTTCAAATATTGAAATAAATAAAACTTAATTTTTTGTAACTTCTCTTATTCTAAAATTTAACAATTACATTGCAATGTTTTTCAATATATCATCATCATCATCATAGTACATTCACGAATTTAGGCCATTTGTTGACCTGTTTCGGCCTCAAGAGAAACACCATCCAGAAGTCTTTTGAGTGGACGTCCTGGTCTTCTTCTTCCTGCGGGTTGATATCTTAACATTAGTTTGGGTATTCTGTGATCTTCCATTCGATGAACATGTTGTATCCATCTTGACTTATAATCAGAAATTTTGTTTTCTAAAGATTCCATGTGTAATTCTTCTAAGATGTCTTCATTTTTTTGTGATCTAGTAGTGTGTATCCTGCAGTCCTCCGAAGATATCTCATTTCAGCAGATCTAAGTCTCTGTATATCCTTCTGTTTCAACGTCCATACTTCGCTACCATACAAAAGAGTTGGAAGAGCCAGTGTTTTATACACTTTCAGTCTTGAATGCTTTTGGACTAACTGTGGCTTGAAGATAGAATTTATTAACCCTAAAATTCTTAAAAATTTAGATATTTTTGCATTTACATCCTTTTCTTCTTCATATGAGATATTGCATCCTAGATATGTAAAATTATTCACCTGCTCCAAAATTTTATTGTCCAGTACAATTTTACTTCTGACAGGATCTACACCTTGAAATGCCATAATTTTTGTTTTTTCTGTAGATATCTTTAATCCATATTCTTCTGTAATTTGTGTAAGTTCATACAGACCTTTCTGTAGATTATCTTCGGAATTTGCCATTATTATTTGGTCATCTGCAAACAATAGGGTGTTTAATTTTCTATTTTCTGATATTCTTATTCCAAATTTATATGTTTTGTTCCAGCAACATATTACTTCATTGATATAAATTGCAAAGAGTGTTGGGGATAGGGGGCAGCCTTGTCTCACACCACGATTTATAATTCCTTCTTCAGAAAATCTGTTATTTAATTTAATCTTTATGGTGTTGTCTTTGTAAATATTTTGTATGTTCTGCCGAAGTAAATTTGGTATATTTCTGTCTTCCAATATATTTAAGAGTTTTGATCTCTTGACTGTGTCGAATGCTTTTTCAAAATCTATGAAAGCAAAATGTGTTTCTAAGTTGAATTCTCTTCTTTTTCAAGCAATAGTTTAACAGAAAATGCTGAATCAATACAAGATCGTCCTTTCCTAAATCCATTTTGACATTCCATAAGGAATTTTTCACTGAAACTTTTCAATTTTCCATTTAAAATGTCTGCATAAATTTTGTAGCATGTGTTTAACAAACTGATTCCCCTATAGTTGTCCATTTTTCTCTTGTCTCCTTTCTTGAACAGGGGTATAACAATGCTTGTCTTCCATTCTTGTGGTATATCTGCATTTTTGAATACATTATTAAAGAAGGACAACAGTCTTTCATGGAACTGTTTGCCTGCATATTTGTACAATTCTGAATTCAAGCCATCTGTGCCAGTTGCCTTCCCATTTTTTAATTTCTTTAAACTATTGTTCAATTCTTCCAATGATATTATGGAATCTGTCTCATTATTATTTCGCAAAATTGTATCTTCATAGCTATTGTCAGTCCAAAGACTTTTATAATAATTGAAAAAATCTTCTTTTGTTACTCCGCAATTAATTTTGGTAGATTCTTTAATATCTTTATTCAAATGTTTTAATATTTTGAAAGAATTAGGTTGGAGCTTATGCAAATCTGATTCTAAATGTGTAACAAATTTAACCATGTTTTCTATGCCTCTTTCTTATTTCCCTCTTAACAATAGCTCTACAGCGTTTGAATTCTATTTCATTTTCTACTTTCTTTGTGTTCAAATATTTTTTATAAGCTGCATTTTTTTCTTCAATCAATTGTTTTATTTGATCATCCCAGATTTTTAGAGTTCTATTTCTTCTTTGTTGTATATTTACTTTTCCTAAAGTTTCATTAGCTGCATTTTGAATTATCATTTTAATGTTTTTCCATTCTTCTTCGACATCATTACTTTCTGGAGTTGTAGCCATATATTGCTGAATTCTTCTCGAATATAACCATTTAATGCTGTCATCATAAAATAATTTTACCTTGTACTTTTGTTCTATGCTCTGTTGTTGTTTCTTCTTTTTTAACCATCTTGGTGGAAACCTTATTCTTGCTTCTACTAGGTAGTGATCTGAACCAATATCATATCCTCTGTAGGCTCTGACATCGAGAAACAATTTAAAAATCTTATTATTTGCAATGAAATAATCAATGATTGATTTTGAGTCCTGACGATGCCAGGTATACTTATGTATGTTTCTATGATTGTAAAAGGTATTCGTTATTTTCAGTTCATTGTAGATAGCAAAATCTGTTAATCTTGTCCCATTCCTATTGCTGGTTGGTTCGCCAAATGTTCCAATAGTATTGTTGACTTGAGCATTGCCCACTCTGGCATTTAAATCTCCTATTATGAGAATGTAATCATTTCTATTAATTTTGCTATAAATTTCTTGTAATATTTTATAAAATTCTTCATGTCTTCTTCACGGCCTTCCTCTGGTGCATATACACCAAGAACTGTCAAATTACCTCTATTAATTTTCAGTCGAAGCTCTAATATTCTTTCATTCCAGTAAGTGTAGTGTTGAATTTTATTTCTTATGGTTTTATTAATCCAAATCATTACTCCAGCTTGTCCATGGGTTTTCCTGTCGACACCGCTATATATTTGTACATAATTTTGTGTTTCTTTCGTTCCTTTGAGTTTCTTCTTAGTTTCTGTAATTACTGCAATATCAATGTTTCTATTTTTAAATATACTGTCTAGTTCCTCTTCTTTTTCATGGATGCTTCGGACATTCCAGGTTGCATATCTTACAATATCATTGTGCCGTTTTCTTTTAACCATATTTCTTTGCTGTGGGTCGTCATATTTCAATTCCTTCTGGCTTTTTTCGTGTTCAGACTTGAAAGTAGTTTTGAAGTTCCTTAGGACAGGTTACTGGCCCAACGCTAAGTAGTCCAGTGGTAGGGCTGCTACCTTTTAGTCTCTGGACAGACATTAGGATACCGCATTTACTCAGTACCTGATGGAACGGTTATACCGCCGTGACTCGGTCCTCAGAGCCTCGTTTGTGAAAACGGGTTGTACCACGAGAAGGTGAGGATGAGAATTGGGTAGGAGAGGTTATACACACGTCACTACCCCTTACAACCCTTTTTCAATATATACTCAACACTTTGTGTATGTGTGTGTGTGTGTGTGTGTTTGTGTGTTTGTGTGTGTGTGTGTGTGTGTGTGTGTGTGTGTGTGTGTGTGTGTGCGTGTGTGTGTTTTAGTGTACTAATGACAATTTTTTTAAAGACCACTTTTCTTACGTAAATGTGTATTGCGTTTTATGTTTTATAACGGGTTATTTGTTGTATTTATTGTTGTAATCACTCTAGGGTGCAGTGATTTCTATATTATAATCAGGCCGATGTAATTATGATGGCATTCTCTCTCTGTTCATTGTAATATGTTATTCTTACGTCATTTTTCATTCTTTGTTCATGTATGATGGCGTACATTCGATTCTATGTTAGCTTGCCATAAGGGTATGGATTTTGGATCAGTTTGGATTAGATTGTGAGATAATTCTTTCCAATTCCAAGTGTTGGGTGATGTGTGCCCATTCTTTTAATTGACGATGATCAATTTGTTATTATTTCGAGGAGAAATATATTTGTGGTGGTTTATAAGATCGATGGATCCTCATATGTGATATCGTCATATTTTAAATCTTATAAACATAGAACAAACTGTGTCTCACAATCATAGAAGTGATTGACTGTGGAAATAAATTACGTTCATCATTTGATGCCTTCTGGTGTTATAAATCACTAATTCCAATGGATCTTCAATCTATTATTTATTTTTTTATTTGTTACCAGTAATCTCCTGGAAGGAAGATTGTTTTTGCTTTCAATATAAACATTTGAAAATATCTACTCCAAAAACAAAACTTTTAGCTTTTCGAGGGTAAGAGCCACTAAGAGTAAAAATCCAATTAGAGAATAAAATAATAGAACAAGTGAGCAATCTTAATTATCTGGGATACAATGTATCATATAGAAAAAGTGAAGAAATTAAAAACAAAATAAATAAATTTAATTATATGAGTGGCGCCATAAAACGAACTCTCAAAGGAACTAGAAAGAAGACACTTTTAAAATTTTATAAAACAATGGCGGTTCCAACACTACTATATGGATCGGAACATCGGGTCTTAACCAAAAACAAGGAACGAAGAATAGAAACGTCCGAAATGAGGTTTCTGAGGAGTGTGGCTGGCTGTACAATAATGGATCAAAGGCGAAGTGTGGATATACGAAGCGAACTGAATATTTTTAAACTATTAGATTTTTACATAATACAGAGATTAATGAATGGACCACATCAATAGAATGGATAACAATAGAATTCCGAAACAGGTTCCTCATTACAAATCACTAGGACAAAGAAATGTTGGAAGACGCAGTAAAAGATGGATCGTCCAATTCTAACATGAGATCGGAACAGACCACCAGATCTAATCCTTGATGTTGCTGCTGATGATGATGCTGATAACATTTATCTGGTCCTCTACGGGCGTGGATATAATTACTATTTTTTTTCTAATGTGAGTTGCAACACGTTTAGAGAGGAATGTAGGATAAATGTATAAGAGTTTGTTTAATATATAGGCCTATGTGTTTTACGAGTGATAATGTAGAGAAGGGATAAGGTTAAACCGAGTGCCGGCATATAACCTACTATTGTCGAAAATTACCAAGGGGATCGCTAGGTGTAACGTTCCTTTCTGACGGTTGAATCGCGGACATATTTGGAATTTAATCCGGATATCTGTTGCACAATCTATCGATTAAAAATTTAAAGTACCACGCTTCCTTCCCTGAGATATAAAGTTCTACAATTAAAATTTCCATCTCTATCGGGTATCGAATCCATACCCACTAGTCAGGAAATAAGGATACTCTGAACCAGAATGGAGGACAACATTAAAATCATTAAAATTATTAAAATAATTATAATCGACATGATAGGTCCTTCTTATTTAACTTATTGATTGTGAATGAAAACAGAATTGAACGCTTCTCACAAAAGACTCTCAACCATTGCATGCCGAAATCTACCTTGAAATTTCTTCCACAGAAGAGTGGTTATGTAACAAGGCCGTGTCCAAAAAAATCTTCCGTTTTTATCTGCAAGACACTAAAATCAAACCTCAAATCTCTCATTTAAACTGTAGAGAAATAATACAACTCCTGAATTTGTATATTGGATAATCCTCAATATCTGCCGTTCGCGGCGCGCCCCCGCCTCACTTGACTCCGCTTTTACTCTAGCAGGAATTAGCCCATCTGCTCCGTATAGTGGGTTGCCATTGTTGGATTCTGAATTCGATTTCTGTGCATCGCAGTAAAGCGGCTGATAACACTGGTCAACATGATTTTTGAGTACCAATAGTTGTACTTAATGCAGTTTTTTTATCGTGTTCTCAAATATGTATTCGGAATTTGTCCATCACCCGCAGTTTTTTTTACACGCTTTATATTAGCTTGACCTGTATCTATCTATGTAACTGAATTTTTACACGCGAATTTCACCCACTTAAAATAATTGGATCGACATGAAATTTTGTATACTTGTAAAGGACCCGTGACGATACAATAATTTCGTATCTATTTTCTAAAATCCTGGCCAGAATCATCAGAAAATCAAAACAAGTGTCTTTGTATTTATGTAACGGAATCTTTGAACACGATTTTCACCCACTTAGAAACATTGGATTGACTAAAGTAAAAATACAGAATACTTTAACAGAGGAATTCACAGTGAATAAAGGCCTTAAGCAGGGATGCAGTTTATCACCAATTCTTTTTAACATTTATTTAGACCAGGCTCTTAACTTGTGGCATAAAAAATGTTCTGAAATGGGTATTCCTATAGGAGGAAAAATACTGCAATCATTGTTGTTTGCAGATGATAAAATTATTTTTGCAGGGGATGAAGATGATATGAAATATATGATAAATAAACTAATGGAAGAATATAAAAAATGGGGACAATATAAATTTACAGAAAACAGAATATATGTGTTTGGGAAAGGATGTGAATGACCTCATACTTGAAACAGGGAAAATAAAAAAGTGTGAATTTTTTTAATATCTTGGGTCAATAATTACAAGTTAGGTACCTGTGAGAGAGATGTACAGGCTAAAATTGCAATGGCAAAAAATGTAACTAAGACATTACATGGAATAATTTGGAATAAAAATATTACAAAGGAAACTAAAATGAAAATTTACAAGAGCATAATACAGAATATTTTGTCATATGGAAGTGAAACTTGGTCTCTGACGTAATTACAAAAGAATAAAATTAGAACAGATGAATTTTATTATTTTAGAAGAAGCCTCCAAAATCAAGACAGGATAAAATAAGTAATGAATTCCTTTGGAGAGAAATGAATGTCACCACATCGGTTGTTAAGAGGATTGAAAATCAAACGCTTAAATGGTATGGTCATGTACAAAGAATGGAAAATGAAAGATGGCCAAAAAATATATACCAATGGTCACCCCCGGAAGAAATAATCGTGGCAGACCAAGATGGAAATGGAAAACCTACGTCAGAACTATAATGGATGATAGGAATTTGGAAGAGGGAGATTGGAATGATAGAGATAAATGGAAACTGAAGACGGCAAACCTATAAGTGGGAAAAGCCGAAAAAGATGAAGGTATTTGAATTCAGCCACTTCCTCAAAATTTCCTTCATTTGTAATTAGCTGTACATTTCCATTATATAAAGCATTTCTACGTATGACCATGTATTTAGTTTTATTGATATTTACTTACTTACTCACTGGCACTATCGAACCCGTAGGTTCATGGCCGCGCGGACAATAAGCTTTCCATACATCCCTATCCTGAGCTAATGTTTTCCAATCATTCCCCGTATAATCTACTTCCCTCAAATCATAGTTAATGTTATTCTCCCATCTCATTCTTGGTCTACCAACTGGGCGTTTTCCCTCTGGCTTTCCTACAAGAAGCTTCCATGCAAGTCTTTCATTCCCCATACGTCCTGCCCATCGCAATCTAAGAGACTTAACTGTTCTTATTATATCTGGCTTCCTATAAAGACCATGTACTTCGTTGTTATGTAGTCTTCTCCATTCACCTGTCCATCTCTCCTTGGTCCAAAAATGTTCCTAAGTACTTTATTCTCAAATACTTGTAATCTCCTTTCCTCCCTTAAAGTAAGAGTCCATGTTTCGCACCCATATAATATAACTGGTAGAATAATAATTTTCTATATTTTCAGTTTAACGTTTCTTGAAAGGAGTTGGGACATCAAGAGTCTCTGCAATGCATAATAGCACGCATTTCCAGAATTGAGCCTATGTTTAATTTCTTTGTGCATCTCATTCCTATTTATGATTATTGTTCCTAGGTATTTGAATTCAGCCACTTCCTCAAAATTTCCTTCATTTGTCATTAGCTGTTCCATTTCCATTATATAATGTATTTCTACGTGTGATCATATATTTAGTTTTATTGATATTTACTTCCAGCCCTAATTTCTTAGTGTTACTCAAGAGTGTGTGTGTGTTGTCCTTTAGTATCTCCTCGCTATCGGCCAATAATACTACATCATCAGCATAAACTAACAGCTTATTAGTACCATTGAGTTGTAGGCCTTCCTCGTCCTCTAAAGATTTAATGGCATACTCTAGTTACTTACTTACTCACTCACTGGCACTATCGAACTCATAGGTTCATGGCCGCGCGGACATAAGCTCTCCATACATCCCTATCCTGAGCTAATGCTTTCCAATCATTCCCTGTATAATCTACTTCCCTCAAATCATAGTTAATGTTGTTCTCCCACCTCATTCTTGGTCTACCAACTGGGCGCTTTCCCTCTGGCTTTCCTACAAGAAGTTTCCATGCACGTCTTTCATTCCCCATACGTGCAACATGTCCTGCCCATCGCAGTCTACGAGACTTAACTGTTATTATTATATCTGGCTTCCTATAAAGACCATGTAGTTCATTGTTATGTAGTCTTCTCCATTCACCTGTCTGTTCATCTATCTTTGGTCCAAAAATTTTCCTAAGAACTTTATTCTCAAATACTCGTAATCTCCTTTCCTCCCTTAAAGTAAGTGTCCATGTTTCGCACCCATATAATATAACTGGTAGAATAATAGTTTTATATATTTTCAGCTTAACGTTTTTTGAAAGGAGTTGGGACATCAAAAGTCTCTGCAATGCATAATAGCATGCATTTCCAGAATTGAGCCTATGTTTAATTTCTTTGCCATCTCATTCCTATTTTTGATTATTGTTCCTAGGTATTTGAATTCAGCCACTTCCTCAAAATTTCCCTCATTTGTCATTAGCTGTCCATTTCCATTATATACTGAATTTCTACCTGTGACCACATATTTAGTTTTACTGATATTTACTTCCAGTCCTAATTTCAGTACAAAATTAAATAGTAGAGGAGAATAGTGCATCTCCTTGCTTCAACCCATTCTGGATTTCAAAAGTGTCCGAAAACTGTTTGCCTACACGCACACTACTCTTTGTGCCATTTAGACACATTCGTACAAGTCTAACTAACTTTTTAAGAATTCCGAACTCCAGCAGGATACTATGTAACTTCTCCCTCTTAATTGAATCATATGCTTTTTTGAAGTCTACATATAGTTGATGTACAGTACCATTATATTCCCATTTCTTTTATAAAATTTGTCTTATACTAAAAATCTGATCTGTTTTAGACCTGTTTCTTCTAAATGCACATTGATGATCTCCTAGAATGTCATCAATGTAGGGAGTAAGTCTGCTTACTAATATATTTGTTAGAATTTTGTACGAAGTTGAAAGCAATGAGATGCCCCTGTAGTTGATGCAATCAGAGTTATCTCGTTTTTTTTATAAATTGGTACGATAATCGATTCTTTCCATTCGTCTGGAATAACTTTTTCCCAAATCATAATAAGCAACCGGCGTATCTTATCCATCAATTTTTCTCCCCCTGATTTTATCAGTTCTGCTGGGATCTCATCTGAACCTGATGCTTTATACATCTTCAATTTTTCTATCGTCATTTCAATCTCTAATGCACTTGGTTCTGCGACTAGCATTTCTGCTGTCTGTAAATTACCCTCCTCAATGTCCTGTTCTGTATGTACATTTAATAGCTGATTAAAGTAACTTTGCCATCTATTTAATTTACTCCTGGAATCTGCAATCATATCCCCATTTTCATTCCGAATTATGTCTGTTCTAGCCTGAAACCCTTTGTTGATAGCCTAACATAATTCTTTCTCTAGACATGATTATTACAATGCTTGTCCTTTTATATAAAGCGGGTGCCGCGCAATGCTTGACATTCACGTAGCGATAGGCGGCGCTAGTCAACATCTTTGTATTTAATTATAATAACAGCTGCGGGGAAACAAAGCGAGCCGCTGCACAACCATCATAGTGAGGCGATAATACCCATTCACGTATTGGTTGAATTTCACTTTGTTCCCTAAATTATGCATTTCTGATTCTATCATATCTCGTTTTCTTCTTTATTTGTCTAAGTGTAGTAAGCTTTTGTGTTTTTAACATTTGTTTTGTTTTCGATGTTTCGGTCCTTTTTTCAGAAGAATAAGTGAGGACAGATCATACTACAGATTTGTATTAAATTCATACTTTCGTTTTTTCTCTTTTCTACTTATTCCTCCAAATTACATCGTGAATCGATCCCGTAATGTTTTCTCCTTTGTTCGTTTATTTCGTGATATCTGATTGTAAAATTGCAATTGCTCTAAGTTCTGTGCCAAAATATATAAAATTCATACTCTTATCTACAATTTTCCTTCGATTTCTAATTTAGAACGTAGGGAATCTTTTGATACCACCAGAAATTACGATTTTTCATTATAAGTTTCCATATTATATGTTTTACATTAATTCGTTAATTTATACAGAAGGCGTTGGAGATTATCCTAAGAGTCTCTAATTAATATCATATCATCCGCATAACATAAGACAACGATTTCCTTGTTACCAATTTGTACATTTTCATATATTTACCATTTTTAATTATTATCTCGTCAAAAACCATGTTAAACAACAATAGGCTAAGTAAAACTCCTCCTTATAACTTGCTCTAATATTCTACCAAATCAATTAACAACAATTAAAAGAAAAATATAATTTTGTTCATACCTTTCTTCAAAAACTCTATTTTTTTTTAATTTAAGTCTGGCAAAGGTAATTTCTAAAAAAGTATAACAAATGAAAGTTGATATATTATGTTCAAGGGACTTTTTAAAAACCTGTTTTAAAAATAAAAATAGCACATGCTCATGGATGAGCTTTCCTAAAAGCTTGTTTTTCATTACAGAGATACAATACTTTCAAACTTATATTTTATGATTTCTATTTTTACTTTCTGAAGTGTTAGTGGCAAGTTCATACTTAAATTCTACAGTTTTCAGGTTTTAACTTATCTGCCTATTTAAAAATAGGTACTACAGAGCCTGTTTTCTAATCCTTGCGAATCTGTGATCTATTAATCATATGTTTTATAAACTTACATACTTCTTTCAATATGTAATAAATATTCGCAATATAAAATTTCAAGACTTCTTTGGTTATTGCACCTCCCTTTGATGCTTTATATTCTTCAGTTTTACTAAAATCTGTATTATTTCATGAGTATCTTCAATTACAATTCTGAAATTGTCTGTATTATTATATATTCACATAAGTTCAAAAATATGTACATTTATTATATATTCGACCCATATTTTTTCTTTGTTTTTACTTTATTGGTAAAATAATGATATATTCTTGCACTTATATTTTTGGTTTCGAATCATTCTCTATTTTTAAGATCATCGAAGTGCTACTGAATATTACTGATATATGCCTCTCATCAATCTTCCTTTATGTCTCTTAGTTTCTCAATTGTTTGTGATTATTATATGTTTTTTCCTTTTATATTTCAGAAACATTTTTTTTCTTTTTGATACTCACGTGACTTGTTCAGAGAACCACAGAGTTTTGTTGATACTATTTTTTATACTTGATTTTCAGGTTAACAGGGCTTCAATCTCTGCCTGATCACATGCAAAACAGTCTTCTCAATAATACATTCATTAAATCGTGTACGAAATTGTTTGCCATTCGCCCTTAGGAAAATGTTAGTAGAAACACTTGCAATGCCCCATTTTGATTATTGTGATACTCTTTTTACAGACTTAAATATTATTTCCACTCAAAGACTTCAACGTGTTCATAATTCTTGCGCACGTTTTATTTGTGGTATTCGCAAATTTGACCATGTTACACCGTCCCTGGAACAATTATCGTGGTTTCGTCTAAGAGATCGTAGAACTGTCCATTCCCTATCCCTTCTCTATAAAATACTTCACACATCATCGCCTAATTATTTATCACTCGCCGCTTCATCAGACTATCCGACACACATAATCTTGACACTCGATCCATCAGCACATTGTCCTTTATATCCCGCCTCATCACACTGTATATTATTCATTATCTTTTACGGTGTCACTTACCAAAACATGGAATTCCCTTCCACCCTATGTCAGAGACTGTCAAACTATAACATCCTTAAAAAACAAACTAAGGAATTATTTAATAACAAACTAACTTATACACCTCACTGATAGTATTCTTTTAGCAATATTAATATATTTAATTATTTATGTAAATAATATTAAGAATAACAAATATTTTTATTTGTTTTTGTTTTAAATATTGTATAATCGTAAAATTAGTTTTCTATATCTCATTATTTTCCTGTTTTTTATATACACTAGACAGGGACAATTTAATATGTCTTGCTTGTATACATTTTATTATTAGTTTTAGTCTTAATTTTAACTAATATTAACTGGTTGTATTATAGATCGTCATATGTATATTAGATATTATCTTTTGATCAAATTTTTACTTAGTGTTTAATGTTAGAGTTAATTAAGATTGTTATATTCTTATGTAATGTATGTTTGTCCTGGTGAGTGGAAGAGAAGGCCACATGGCCTTAACTCCACCAGGATAAATAAATCTAAATCTAAATCTAATACATTTTATTATAGTCAAATTGCTATCAGTGTTACTTTTCATTGTCTATTTTATTACCTGCTATATATTTCCAGTATTCGTTATTATATTTAAATACAACCATACAATGAGTCCTGATTAGAAATATTCTCACTACATTTTTTGTATATAAAATCAAACTTGTAGCAAAAACTTTGTCAAGAACTTCATTGCTAATTCTTACAATTGGAGAAATGATACGAAACATTCAATGACAAACTGAACTCGAATAGTTTGAGATACGAAAATAATGCCGAGGTTTGTCTGTTTAAAGTTTTGAGGCAATTTGATGCTTCCTACTTCTCAGATATGAACTCCAGTGATATTCACTTTGAATAGCAAATTCAGTGATATGAAGTTTCATCATGTTACGGAGATGATAAAGGAAATTACATGAAGATAGCAAGCAGTATGGGTTTGTTTAAATCAATGCAAGTACATTAACACAAGTTTAATATTTCGGAAATGAAATACACCACAAAACTTACTAATATTTTCAAAAGAACCACTACGGATATCAACTTTTGTTTTTATCTACACAATCTATGATGACAATATAACAATTGGACGATGTTGTGTATCAACCGGCTAAGCGCAATTAAAAAAAAATATTTTAATGCTATCTGTTGCACTGACTCATAAAGTAAATGTACGCGAACGGTTTTAGTGACAAATTTTAAAATATAGTCTTATTAAAAACAAATGTAAGCGCCATCACTTCTATCAGAGATTCTGTGATTCGCAACATATTTGAAACCACATCTTCATAAATTCTAATCTAAATTTTGCATCATGCAGATTGCGGCAAAACTTTACAAGGCAGGCACGAGGATCTCTTCAGGGTGTGTTTTAGATTGATATTCTTTCTGGGTTCTACTGGTGTGATGGACAAGGAATTCGATGATCAGTAACAATGAGTAGTGTAGTTAATTAAAACGGGTTTATTCTGTGAACTTCTTATGAACAACACACTATATAATGAATTAATATTATCTTGAAGGCTACTTGAACAAATCTAGACTTCCCAGGATATTTACGTACGATCGATTGATTAACACTTTAGATAATATATGAGTAACAGACTCCTCCGAATACTAGTAATATGATAAACTAGCCCACTCTGTTTTAGTATTAGTAGCCACTGGCCACACTGTATGTACTCGTATGGGCCACCAGCAACAGGCCACACACTGTGATCGTATCAGAGCGACCAACCACACTGTTATCGTATGGGCCACCAGACCACACACTGTGTTAACAATAAAATTTATTGGCCTTTTATATTAATTTTCCAAGGACGTTTTAAATTGGCTCAAGTATTCCTTTTACAAAATGTATTGTTTGCAAATTTACACTTTTATAATAAACATTAGTTTCACTTAGCCAGGTACGTATACCTGCCAACCCTTGATTTACCGTTAACCACTGCATAACAAAAGCTTATTGTGTGGTCCCAAACAATAACCAAATTACCAATTCCAGGTATTACTAATGCTTCATAACTGCCTCTTGGACCCAAAGACACAAAATTGAAAATATTTTTTTTCTTTTGATTCAACGTCCACTTTCTGACCCTTGTTTGAAAAAATAGTACATACAACTTTCAATACACTTAACAATAATTTCTTTGTATAATCATTTTGTTTAAATCTTTTACGATTCTTAATGCTTAAATACAATATATAAACCCTTATACTTAAATTAATAATATATAATAGTCCTCTTCTGCATATATATTTTTCTTTTGCACTCCACTTTTTTTTAGACACACTTGAAAACATACATCTTGCTGTTACATTCACACCATGCCATACTTTTTTAACATTCAGAGGGATGACAGTTTTTCTTTTCTTTTATGATACTTGTAATTCCTAGAATCGTATCTATTCTCCCTGGAATTGTACTTAACCTTGACGTAGCTACCTGCCTCTACGTCCACTTTCAAGTTCTTACTAGAGTGTTTATCTATACCAAATTTATTCCCATGGGTACCATTTCCCTCTGTTCCTCTATAATTTACTTCCGTTTTTACATACATAGGTTCTAAATTTTCAAGTAACTCTAGCATATGATTTATGTCACTTATTCTTGAAACTATTAGGCTTGGTTTTATTGATATTGGGTAATGACTTATCGCCATCTGTATTAACTCAGCCTCAGACGGTGGGGGCGATAACAGTTTTGCCTTTTTCGCTAGCGTCAGGAAATACTCGGAGAACGTAACGCCGTTATCTCCTGTGAATATACCATTGCGCAATTCATTACGAATTCTCATCTGCCGTTCTGCATTAAGAAATTTGTTATGGAACGCGCGTTTAAAGGTTTCATAATCTGTGTCACTTGTAAGGGTCACTTCTAGCCAACTAGGCGCACGATTTACCAGACACGGATTACATACATATAATGGTGAGTCGGGATCATTTTAATTTTCAAATAATTATCCAAATCTTCTAAATTGTACAGGGTTATCATCGTCTTTGGGGTCATATATGGGCAATGGTATATCCAACAGATATGATTGGAACTGGGGCATCGTGTGACTTGTACATAGGCCTACACTTCTTTCTGCTATATCACTAGTGGAATGAACTGCTGGACTTAACATTCGCATATTCTCAGGGGTTAAGTCGGCTGGTTCGTTTCTAACCTCTGTATTTTTCCGAGCACGAAAATTCCAAGTTGTTTTGCTCAATTGTTGCCTCGCGTGAGTATTTGTTATTTTTTTCTGCAATCGAATTAAATCTTTTCTCTAGACCTTGTGCTGTCCCATTACGTCTCCAAAACTCGATAATCTTTTATTTACCAGTTCATTATTTCCCTCCACGATTCTCTTTATCTCTTTAATGTGATTAGTTACCGTTATTTCGGATTCTTTTTGGTTATTTTCTAATGCCTTTATTTTATTTTCTTGATACTTTATTTTACTTGTCAATTCTTCCCGCATTTTTTTCAATTTGTTCCGTTCGTTCCCTAGACTCATTAGCCAGTACAACTTGGACAGTTTCGTTTTCGTCTTTTAAATTATGAACTGTCGTACTGAGGTTCTGAACTGCATTATCAACCGTGACTAATTTCTCGGTCATGTTGTATACAACTCTGTTAAATTTCTCGCTCATTATCTTATTGTTTTGCTCCATTTGGGTCCTTACTGACTGAATCGATCCAATTAATTCATCTCTCAATGACTTATTTGCAGTTTGTATTACTTGTATCCGATATTCAAAATTTATCTGGGAACTACTTTGCATTGGCGATTCTCGAGTTACATTAATATTACTCGGGACATTTTTATTACTTTCTTGGGTTACCGATATGGAGCTTCCACAATGAACCTCATATTTTATACTTACATCAGTTGTAATTGGAGATTCCATACTGCCGTGTCCTTGCGCAAATTCATTATTTAAATTAATATTTTCCATATTGCTAACTTTTGACTTTTGGCTAATCAACTTATTATGATTTCTGAGTATCATTTACTTTTATGGAATGTCCAATTATACAT
Source organism: Diploptera punctata (assembly GCA_030220185.1). NCBI lineage: Eukaryota > Metazoa > Arthropoda > Insecta > Blattodea > Blaberidae > Diploptera > Diploptera punctata. The sequence continues at coordinate 41,121 of JASPKZ010008182.1, forward strand.
ATATTTTCTTACATTTGTTTCATCTCTATATTTTAAACACATACGCTATATTGTACTTTTATCACTTAAAAAAATGTTTGTTATCTGTTTATTTTTTATTTGTTTATTTTTTTTTACTTACGCGTCCACTGATGTCGCTACCTTCAGTTGATTCGATCTGCGTCTGGTTCCTCGCAGCTGATTCTCGTTTGTTCACCTTTCACCAACATTGTATCTGGCGTCGTGTTGGTCACAGTCACCTCGTTTTCTCGATCACACCGTCACCGATTTATTTATGTCTATCACTCGGCGATTAATCTACTGTTCGAGCCACACCGTTGGTTGCGACATTTGCGGCAAAACTTTATAGAATTGATGAGGTAGTTTTTTTAGACTATTTGTGAAACACAATATTCACTACGAATTAATAAAATATCTATTGTAAACGATTAAGCAAATCTAGTAGACTTAATAATTTGGGAGCAACTGACTCCTCCGAATACTAGTAATATGATAAACTAGCCCACTCTGTTTTAGTATTAGTAGCCACTGGCCACACTGTATGTACTCGTATGGGCCACCAGCCACAGGCCACACACTGTGATCGTATCAGAGCGACTAACCACCTGTTATCGTATGGGCCACCAGACCACACACAGTGTTAACAATAAAATTTCTTGGTCTTTTATATTAATTTTCCAAGGACGTTTTAATTTGGCTCAAGTATTCCTTTTACAAAATGTATTGTTTGCAAATTTACACTTTTATAATAAACATTAGTTTCACTTGCCAGGTACATATACCTGCCAACCCTTGAATTGCCGTTAACCACTGCATAACAAAAGCTTATTGTGTGGTCCCAAATAATAACCAAATTAGTAATTCTAGGAATTACTAATGCTACAAGATAAGCCCCAAATGTTCCCGCGCTTAATTTTCTATGCACAACTATAAACAAGAAAAATAAGTTGCAATATCCAGTATTATTAGTTTGGCGCTAAAGTAAATAGTGAAGATTGACTTAAACTTTAAATGTATTTTTCTCCGAACATACATAATGACGCATAGACGGCTGATATATAGCGCCATCCAATTGTAAAAGCAAAAAAAAAAAAAAAAAATTATTGTAATCTATATCATTAAATCCCACCGTTGTGGTCTCGAGGTCACGCAGCGGGCCCGGGTTCGATCCCCGGTCGGGGCAGTTTTTCTGGGTGAGGTTTATACCAGGATTTTCCTCACCTGTAAGACAAATGTCAGAAAAACTTTAAGGCCCAAACGGTCCCCGAAATCATATGGCCATCATCAACATTATCATCCTTATCATTATTATCATTATCATCATCATCATCCTTCACCGATGTGGAAAGCAACGGGAAGCTAACACACCTACAATTCCCTAGTAAAGCTGCAAGCATAACATGAAAATGCTATGATTGCAGTGAAGGACCTGCCTTTGGGCAGAATTACTGTGGATGGATATCACAAAATTGACGAAGACAACACCAAGGGTTTCTATATTATTGAAAATTCACAACTGGAGCACAGCAGAGTAAGTAAATTGTTCAAAGAAATAAAAATGCTTCGAATTTTACAATACAATATACTGAATGAAATTGAAAGACTATTACATTGATTCGATTTGATTGATCCCCGTTCATCCAGCTCGGGATATGGGTTCCCTCTTAATGTCTTAGATTAATTGATTTATACTTATTTCCCTATAGATGTCAGTGAGTGACATGTGCTTAGTATATCGCCTCAAGGAGACATCTAGACATTATTTGGATGGAGAAAGGTGCGTTAAATTTTGCTCAGATGCCTTTTATTCAAGCTTGATGTAGCCGTAGCCGAGCGGTTAAGGTAGGAAGCCTTGGCGCAGAGCTACGGAACTTGCGCTGGTTCGAGTCTCCATGGGGGAAGAAATTTTCTCATGGTATTTCCGCCAGTATGGGACCGGTGCCCACCCAGCATCGTGAGGCAATTGGGTAGCTACAATAAGTAGCGGTTCCAGGTTGAGGAACCAGCTATAACGGCTGGGGGACTCGACATGCTAACCACATGTCACCCCTACACTGGCTGTTGATCATCTACCTCTGTGATTGACACATGTGGATGTGAAGGGCCAGCAGCCGGCTGGTAAAAGGGCAACCGCTGAAAAGTGGAAAGACCCTCAATCGGATTTGTCCCGCGCCGTAGCCGAGCGGTTAAGGTAGGAAGCCTTGGCGCAGAGCTACGGGACTTGCGCTGGTTCGAGTCTCCATGGGGGAAGAAATTTTCTCATGGTATTTCGGCCAGTATGGGACCGGTGCCCACCCAGCATCGTGAGGCAATTGGGTAGCTACAATAATTAGCGGCTCTAGGTTGAGGAACCAGCTATAACGGCTGAGGGACTCGAAATTCTAACCACATGTCACTCCTACACTGGCTGTTGATCATCTACCTTTGTGATTGACACATGTGGATGTGAAGGGCCAGCAGCCGGCTGGTAAAAGGGCAACCGCTGGAAAGTGGAAAGACCCTCAATCGGAATCGGATGTTCTTTCAGGATAGAAATAAAACTGCGTTAATGCAATGGAAAATAATAATAAGTACAGTAAAAGCTCCATATTCGCGGTTCCTTTATTCACGTTTTCATTGTTCGCGGGTTTATAAATTGCGACTCAGTTCCTGTATTCGCGGCTAAAAAATTCTTTATTCGTGGATCCAGTGGGTATATTAGAAAGATTAGTATCCTTTATTAACCTATCGGCAACATTTTTTACTCCAGGCACCTGCCAAGGCAGCTTTTACAAGGAGCGATTCAAACCAAATGGAAAAATTAATATCAAAGAAATACAAGCCTTATTGTCACTAAGTCTAAAGTTTGTTGTTAAAAGCCACCGCCGCCTTAATTCACGTGTCGCTATGTCCGTTGATAAATACCGCCTTGGCCACGATCGGTGTTTTATTGTTTCAACTTGTCATTCGTTGCAATAATTTTGATTGAATAACACATGTCTCTTCTGTTTTGTTGCCAATTTATAATGTTGAGTAAAAGGAAAAAAAAAAGTTCCGAAACGGAAAGAAGTAGTGTTGCCGCTTAAAGTAAAAATATAAATATATGACCGTTTACGTGTTGGAAAATCGTTTGCATCTATAACACGCTGTTTCAATCTTAATGAATAACTGAACGATTAATCAAGAAATCCGAAGACAAAATAAGGAATTCTATCGCAGAATTCACAGTTTAATATCAATCTGAATTTAAATACCTTATAAAAGCGGCAAAACAGGGAAAAATTACTAAGTTCTTTAAGCCCTTGCCTAAGCCTGACAGTAATATTTAATAGAAATTGTTCAAAATCTCTCATTAATTGAATTTATTTCGATAATTTTTATTTTATTTCGGAACCTTGGAACGTTCTTCTTCGTCACGGTTTAGGCTTATTTACTAGCCTGTTCCGGCTCCAAATTGCTGCTCTTTCCATCTTTTCTTTGGTCTTCCCAAACTTCTTTCTCGTGGTGAATAGCTGTATACTGCTTTTGGCATTCTATTCTCAGTCATCCTTGCCAAGTGTTCTTTCCAGTTTGTTCTGTATTTCACTATTTCCTCTACTTTTAGTTGTCTTATTTCTGTATTGTGTTTTTTGTCCGTCTTTGATATCCTGCTATTGGTCTGAGGAATTTCATTTCAGCACCTTGTATTCTGGCAGATTGTTGAGTTGTCACTCTCCATGTTTCGGATCCGTAAGTAATAATAATAACTGTCATTGTCTTGTATAATTTTATACAAATACCCATACAAATTTCCATTTCATATTCGAAATTTCTGTATTCACGGCATATTTACGAACATATCCCCGCGAATAAGGAGTTTTTACTGTATATTGTATTGTAAGCCTATATTTTCCCTTTACAGAGATTTAGGCGCTCTCCCCCTACAGGGAAGAATTTGAACCATACTAATTTAGTTACACTTGTTTTCGTATAGATGCCATTTGAGTCGTCCGTGGTCAGCGTTCCGCCTCATACTGACATCTAGGAAACCAAGGTAGTACTAGGACGGGGAAATTCGGTAAATTTTGCTTAGAGGCCTTTTCATTGAGGCTTAAGGATTTTTACGAGCCTGAAAATCTTCAGACTCGGGACCCACGGCTTAAAGTCCCTCCCGGAGGACTTGCTCCTTGGATTTTTCCGTCCTAAAAAATCCATTGACCCCGGCCAGGTTTGAACCCGCGACCCTCGGGACCAGAGGCAAAGAGCATACAAAGGGAAATTATATACTAACGGAAAAGGAGATCTTTTAATTTTTGTGGATAGTCACTGTTTAATTATTAATCTATCTAGTATCAAAAAATAAGTAATGTACATCAGTTATTTGAAGCCTGTGTTTACACAAGAAACCCTTAAATGTATACAAATGTATATTTTATTACAATAGTCAGCTTTAGTCTGTGAAATCAAACTTTTTTTTAGCCTGTACTGGGTTCGGCAACAAAATAAACAAAGTAACGACCTGCTTACACAGAAAATCACTATCTCATCAAGTTTTCAGCTGCAATTCTAAACGGCGGTAATAATTACGAAAAATGGAACAAAACAAACTCAACATGTCTTCCTTCTCTTTCCCTTTAATCAGCAACTTCAGATACAGTGCATATTAAATTACACCAGAGCGATGTTCTCCAATATCGAACCTATATAAACTTAAACCTTGCAACAAGGGGTATTATCAAGTTTGACTTTACCTCGACTTAAGGATTAGGACACTAATATAAGTTTTAAATTCGATTAAGACATAGGAGATTGTAAATTACATTATATGTCTTATCATGCGGTTGGGGATCGTTACTTATTTGTCATCTTATAGCCTAATTGCTACCTCTCCCAGTACATTCCAACCCCAAGGAAAGACCTGGAAGAAAACGCTGCCTTCGTTATTAGTGTTGAGATAGCTCCTGTCGTAAGCTAGGCCTACGCAATAATATTGCAGTCAGTTATAAACTTAGATTAACTTAGAAGTACTTCTAAAAGGGAACCATTTAATGCTGAAACCTACCTTGATATTTCTTCCCGAGAAACGTAACATAAGGCCGTTTGAAAGAAAAACTTGCCGTTTTTAACTGCAAGGCACTAAACTCCAGCGCCAAATCTCTCATAAAACTATAGGAAAGTAATGCAACTGCCGAATTGGTAGAATGGATAACCCTCAATACGTGCCGTCCTCACCGCGTCCCGCCACACTCCACTCCACTCAATTAAAAACGGTTTTTTTTTGACACAGCCTTGGTACATCACAACGCTTCTCTGAGAGAAATTTCAAGCTAGGTTTCGGCATGCAATGGTTAACAGTTCCCTTGTAAGTACAAATTTAATTTGAAATCCCTTTTCAATAATAACATATGAGTCGATACTTTAAAGTCATTTAGTGCTACTTATTCACTTCTTGTCTCCTCAAGTACAATGACGTCACGGGCCTGTCAGTTTAGAGTGCGCAAAACATAACTTCAAAATTAATTTACGTTCATTTTAATTCTACTAATGCCCGAAAATTTTATAATAAAGCTAAAATATTTTTTATTACTATCCTTAGGTTTAGCAAATTATTATTAATACACTAATGCATTGAATCCCAACCTGTGGTTCCCGAACCCCCAGGGGGTTAACAAAATATTTCAAGGAGTTAGTCAAAACTTTTCCATAATGACAGGTTTCGGAGTTCGGACTATTATTGTTTCCTTCATTTATGTAGCACATTATTGTTATTGTTATTATTATTATTATTATTATTATTATTATTATTATTATTATTATTTTGAAATTAAATTAACCTTATAATACCCTTTGTTACAAATGTGTAACATCGGGAGTTCATCGCATTATTTCCACAATAAATTAATATTTACCACGAATGCCTGATTTACAGTTATGTAACAATGTTAGGAATGCATTTGATTTCGCTACAATGAAAATTTAGTCTGCCAGATTCTTTGTGTTCTAACAATACTAACATCAGTACTGACTCAGGAACGTTTACATGGCGGTCAGACCTTTGATTCTATATGTTTGTTAATGTGGAATTTCAACAAACTTATATTCAATTTTATATTTTGAACAATAGCCTACTTCTTTCCTTGTGACAAATACAATCAGTTGTCAATTGTCAGAAATGGATAACTGGTTGAAAAATGGAAGTTTGAAAGTGAAACAGGAAGAGATGAGTAATTACAATGAAACCTTGTATTTATTATTGCAACTATTCCTACACGTTGTTCAACTTTTAAGCCGTAACTAGAGTAACTTTAGTTTTTAATCGTTAAAGGTTAAGTTAATTTAAGGTTATTAAACCTTTTGCTTGGAATTAAATTTTACGCATGTCTACTGTATGCGTACTTTAAAGTCAGTGGTTCACCCATCTCAGATCGTTGTGGAAGGGGTTCGCGAGTTGAAAAAGGTTGAGAACCGCTGCACAAATGCATATACAACGACGATACTAATTTTTTGTTTTAACACTAAACTGAAAACAAATATATTCTCAGTTTTAAAACCTTAAAGTGTTCTATATTTACAAGACCTAAAGACGTTCAGGCTTAAATAAAAGACCACTGAACAAATTTGTAGGCCTTTCACGACTAGATTTGAACTGTACTCAACCTGAAATGTTAACTAGTATCCTTGAAGTGCTACTCCTCCTGCTCCTACTGCAGTGATTGTTAAAGATCGTCGTTAAATAAATTACAACTATAATACACCGTGTTCCAAAATCATAGGCGGGGTTTTATGTAGTTGGTATTGCTTTACAAACGAAATTGGATGGCGTGATTATTTGCTATAATGAAAGAAAAACTGAAAAAGTTTCATATTCTGCATGCAGTAATTTGTTTCTTGTCATTATTACGTCGTCAGCGTTAAATTTGTGAAAATGGCGATTCCTGTACAGAAGTTATTCTCTGTGTTGCAATTTGCGAGGTCTGGTTCCATGTTGCAGTGCAGCGAACTTTCCGATGGCAATTTGGAATTGATTCTCCAACAGATAAAATTATCCGTCGATTGTTTTAAACAGATAGAAACAAGTAAATGTATCTGTAAAAGTGAAAGTCCAGGACGTCCACGAACACCAAATGACGCGTCGGTCCGGATAACATGATTCATTCCCATACCCTCCACGGTCTCCCGATCTCGCACCTTGTGATTTCTTCCTGTGGGGGTATGTGAAGGACCATGTGTACGTACAACCACTTCCGGTCGACCTTCCAGACTTGAGAAGAAGGATTGTTGCTGCTGTTGAATCCATTACTCCAAATGACCAAGGTTTGTGAGGAATTCGACTATCGGCTAGATGTGTGCCTTGTGACGAAAGGTGCTCACATCGAACACTTATAAAGTATATTATGAAAACTCGAAGAGTTTCTCTTTAATACCATCTAACTTTTGTTCTTATATTTATCATGTAAGGGAAATTAAATAGTTTTGAAACTCCGTTCATCATTTTGGAACATCCTGTATAGCATTTTATTTAACGAAACGCTTTCAATTTCAAGTAATTATACTTGTAATTCAAATTGAGCAAGAAATGGTCTACAAAGTTCGCTCAGGTACCTTTTGGGTACATTTTATTTAGGGTTTCTTTTGTGCCCCTTAAATCTACGAAAAGATCCATGGATTTACTGCCTTCCGAAAGAAGCTACTACTTACTTGTTGGCGACAATGACGATCAGCGTCCAGTGTGCTGATATTGTTGTCTAAGAGGCTTTTAGACAGCTAATTCCTTTGTGTCTATAGAGATAGGGTTGTGGATCTTTAACCCTTATTGCGGTAAGATGTGTTCTGCCCAACGAGTCAGTAGTTAGGTTAAAATGTAGACACAATCACACTGGAATAGGGCGTCAGAAACTGCACTGCCGGCGAGTAAGAGTCGGAAATTCACACAGTACAGAATGAGCCTCGCTATTCTGTGCGAGGGAACCTCGCACAGTTTAATTAATAGGCTATAGGAAACCATAAATTAACGAGCTGATCCACGAATAAGAAATGCTCAGAAGAACTTTTTAATCAAGCCAACATGTGTGAAAAACGCTATATTCTTCTTATTCACTTCCTAGTTTAGGCACTGATTACCTGTTCCGTCTTCACTAATAGATCTAAGACCATCTCTTCCGAGGACGTCTTATTCCTCTCGGAAAATAATGCACGATTTTCTTTGGCTATTTAAATTCATAGACAGATAATCGTGCCTCTTCCTCTTCATAATGAGAGGTATCTCCGCAAATTAACTTATTTGACAAATATATCGATTCAACAATGTACGATCGATATGGTACAGCAAGAAATGCCAAAAGAAACAACTTAAAAATTATCAGAAAAATATTAAGGTTAGTTCTGTTGCTCTAAAAATGTATTAAATGTTGTATAATGAATCTGCGTTACTTTTAATAGTCATTTCTCATACAATCATCTGTCACTGATTTTTTCCAAGTCCAAAGAGATTTAACACTACAGATATACTATTTGTAACTATCCAGCCGACTTAGAAATCGTCCGGAAGTAATATCGGAATACATAACCTCACATTTGGTAAATATTAAACATTATAATTATTTTAGCTTCTGGTGTTGTGTTATTCGCTTAAATAATCACTACAAATCCAACGCGAGGTTGAGTTTTTCGTTAGACAAATCACTCGCAACTTCGTAGTTCGTGAGTTTTTCAGAAAAACACAACCTCTTGTTAGATTACTGTTGATTGATAATCTACTCTCTTCCATTCTTTCTACATGGTCTTTGCACTGTTTCTTGTTATTAGATATATTTTCTTTTATGGAGTAGATCTGCAGTTCTTCACACATATAATCATTTCTTATCTGGTCCATTCTAGTAAACCCTTTTACGTTTCTTAAAAATTTCATCTCAACTGCATAGATTTTACTTTATTGTTTGGTAGTGATAATCCAAGATTCACTCCCATATAAAATGACAGGGATTGCCATTGTTTTATAACATTTTAATTTTGTTTGTTTATGGGCTTTATTATCCAATGTTATATTTATTGTGCCACAAATAGCTTGGAAGTGTTCAGTTTTTTTTTTCAATATCTTTATCATATCCATAGCTGATATTGCACCCTAAATATTTGATGTGGGATACTTGTTCAATCATTTCGTCTCTAATGATTAATTTTGCGCGCAGGGTGTTTATTCCACGAAATGCCATTAATTTTGTTTTGCTTACTGAAATTTTAAAGTTATAATCGTTGCGTACTGTATTCAGTTTATGAGCAGTCAATTGTAATACATCTTCATCATCGTGATATAAGACTAAATTATCGTAAGTAATGCCACGAGTGATTTCTAATTTATCTAGAGGATTTAGAAATCAAGAATGACATTTGTTAGGACTATTATCGAAGAAAATTAAGCTGTTTACTCACAAATCATTATTTAAATACAGTTATTTTAAAATATTTATATAATTAAAGTAAACGGATTCGTTTGAAAACAAATGAGAAATGTTTGGTTATGTTTAATTTGTTCATCACTGCAACTTGATCATATTATTTATTGCCAAATGGGATCGCAATATTGTAAGAATGCACCCTATTGGAGAAACAATGAAACACATCAAATTGCATATTATAACCAACATTACAGGTTACTAATTCAATTTTTTCGGAAACAACTCCGTAAAATCATTATTTAAAAACACAATTATTGAACACACAATTATCAAATGTGTAGGTCGAAGGAATGTGTTCATTAATTGCTATATTCAACGTATTTGTTAGAGAGTCAGACACTGCAAAATAATGCTCTGGCCTGTTCAGAATATTAAAAAGGAGGAGCTTTCTTTATTTTGGTAATCAAAATTCGATAATTATCGAGGTGAAACTAGACTGTGATTGGTTGTAAAACAAAATTAATTGAAACGTGATTGGTCATTGACTCCCATTTGGGGCACGAGTTAAATAATCGGCGAAAATTAAGTTGTTAATACTTGTGTTATTGTTCAATCAAAGGCCTAACGCTATACTCATCCTGTAAAAAGTAATTGATCCCGGCCGAGAGTAACTTTTAACAGGGGTTGTTTACAAATCTGGTTATTCATTTAGTGGTTCAAGTTTAATGAACTACAGTATTAATATTCAAATTTACATTGATGCTAATTTACTTTTGTAAAGCATTATATCAACAATTAGAAGGTATAATAGCCAAAAGGCTAATTATGTTTGTAACACAAAGCAATGAGATTTTATTGTACAAGCAATTTCTTGTTTATATTACATTGTTTCTGTTACAATTACTCGTTGCTATTATTTAATTCTACGAACCATTACTCACCATTTTATGAAGCTACATGAGCAGTAAATCCGTTTTTTCAAATGTATAACACAATATTTAGCGCTCTAATTCTGAGAGTTAACAACACTTGCAAAACTTCGTAAACAGAAATTTCATTATGCAGAATAAATCCATATCAATACGATGAAAGTACCTCGTTATCATAATTGGCATTTCCATCGATAAGTGTTATTGAATTAATTTTGTTTTATTTGTGATAAGTAAATATTTTCTGATCCCTCATTCCATAAGGATTCCATGTCCTTGTGTTGCCAAAAAAGTACATGTATGATCCATAGTTAAAATCCCTCTTCAGACAGATCGTGCCATTCGAAGGCCCGGATGAAGTGCAGCACATAAAATTACCTATAAGGCGAGAGGTTAGACTTCATCAATGGAATGAAGTAAGTATCTTACTTGTAATAGACACGGTAATAATAATTTTTAGAAAATAATGAAAACAAATATTACTACTACAACAAAATAAATTATTAAATCAATAGATGATAGCTAAATAATGTACATTGTACAATAGTTATGTACGCAACAAGGGAAATAAGTAGTACATAACTAGTCGAGGATGCGTTTGAGCCCGAGCTTTAGCGAGGTCTAGCAGATAAGTTCGAGATTAGTAATGTAGGCCTACTTTCTTCCCGAATTGCTATACGATTTTGTTCACTCCTATACTAATAATTGTGTTTAATTTTTATATTTCGTGTGAATTTATATCTTGGTTTGAAGAGTTCAATTGTTTGATAACAAGGGAATGTTGATAAAACAACTGCAATTGTTCATTGGTTGTATGAATTGGTGGCAGACATTTTAAATAACAGTTTCAGACTGCATATTAATAAATTACAGATATGATTAATATTGTAATGTAGAGGAAGCGGCGAATGCTGCGATAAGTAATATACGAAAAATAGATATGGAAAAGTATACAGAATATTTAAGAACTGGTCTAAATTAAACAAAATACATAAGTAGAGAAACATATTGAAATAAATAAGGAAAAGTACAACCAAATTTTGTGGCTAATGTAAAATAATTGTAACAAATGTCCAGTCAATATAAATTTTAATTATCAAAGTGAGAAATAAGTGTGATACAATACAATTGTATTGTATTACTTTAGTAGGCAACATCTTTGCATTATTAATTAAGTACATTACATTTCTTCCCTAGGAAAGAAAGTTGAGCTATTACAAGCCGTTGTCAATAGATACCGAAACCTCTTTGCTATATTCAACTTACTTCCCTAAAAACAGAATGGCAATTAGGCCATCATTAGTATAGTAGTGAACGAAATTGTTTTGAATACCTCTGACTAAAATAAAAATACAAGGGTCACATGAATATTAAAAATTTAGCATACCGAAAAATCTTAACAATTACCTTTTTTTTAATAGCATTACATAGCTGTCTGCGTGGCATTCGCACACGGCTGTCCCGACTGGGATCCCAAGTTCAACCGTGGCGGTTTCGGACGAGTATTGATGTTGGGTTATACTTACTTACTTACTCACTGGCACTATCGAACCCGTGGGTTCAGGCCGCGCAGACATAAGCTATCCATATATCCCTATCCTGCGCTAATGCTTTCCAATCATTCCCTGTATAATCTACTTCCCTCAAATCATAGTTAATGTTATTCTCCCATCTCATTCTTGGTCTACCAACTGGGCGTTTTCCTTCTGGCTTTCCTACAAGAAGCTTCCATGCAAGTCTTTCATTCCCCATACGTCCTGCCCATCGCAATCTAAGAGACTTAACTGTTATTATATCTGGCTTCCTATAAAGACCATGTAGTTCGTTGTTATGTAGTCTTCTCCATTCACCTGTCCATCTCTCCTTGGTCCAAAAATGTTCCTAAGTACTTTATTCTCGAATACTCATAATTTCCTTTCCTCCCTTAAAGTAAGAGTCTATGTTTCGCACCCATATAATATAACTGGTAGAATAATAGTTTTATATATTTTCAGTTTAACGTTTTTTGAAAGGAGTTGGGATATCAAGAGTCTCTGCAACGCATAATAGCACGCATTTCCAGAATTGAGCCTATGTTTAATTTCTTTGTGCATCTCATTCCTATTTGTGATTATTGTTACTAGGTATTTGAATTCAGCCACTTCCTCAAAATTTCCCTCATTTGTCATTAGCTGTCCATTTCCATTATTTAATGAATTTCTACGTGTGACCATACATTTATTTTTATTGATATTTACTTCCAGTCCTAATTCCTTAGTGTCCTTTGGATTTTGTTTTCCCATATTTCACCCCACCAAAACTCTCCATACCCCCATATCTCCTTCCTTATGAGTTCGTTAGTGCCAGTGAGTTAGTTATGAAATATAATTAATGATGAAATGTATAATCGTCAAAATCAAATTCCAGTATTTTTTTCGATAACTGAGGAAAACTATAAAAATGACAGGTTGGTGGACCGCAATTAGAACTCGCAACTTCCCAAAGAAGTCGGCCGTGGTAGTCTAGTGGTTATGTTTCTTGTTTCTGATCCCAAGATCATGGCTGGTGTCGATGGATTTTTATGATGAAAAATCCAAGGAACTACTCCTCCGGAGGAAACTTTAATTCGTGGGTTCCGAGTCTGAAGATTATCAGACTGTAAAAAGAATCTTAATCCTGAAAAAAGAGGCTTTTAAGCAAAATTTACTGACATTCTACCATCTGAGTAATACCTTAATTGCCTTCTAGTTGTCTGAAGAACTTTAAGCCTGAAAAATGAGGCCTCTAAGCAAAATTTACCGGCTTTCTATCATCCGAGTAATACCTTAATTGCCTTCTAGATGTCTCTTGAGGCGGCGTGCTAACTACGTGTCTCTCACGACATCTGCAGAAAAATATGCTTAACTAAATCGGACTGATTAAGATACATAAAAGGGGAAGACCAGCTCTGGACTTGAGCTTAAAGAGTCATGAGATGAAGCATGATGGAACTTCCCAAATATGAGTCACAATCACTATCGCATGAAATAACTCATTCATGTTAGTTTCATTAATGTTGATATTAATTCGTAGTAATAAAAGTGAAAATAATTTACAGTACTCTTTACATCAATTAAATCAGTTATGTCAAGAATATAATTTTAAAATATCAAAGGAAAAAACGAAAAAATGACATTTAGGGGAAATTAACACACAAGATCAAAAATCATAATAGACAACAAACCTCTGGAACATGTAACATATTTTAATTATGTGGGTTTCAATTTTACTATAACACACAAACTGAAAGAGACGTAAATGTGAAACTATCAAGATTTCAAATGATATATGGAACTATACATAAAACATTAAAGAACAAAACAAGAAAATATACTAGATTAAAGTTTTATAAAATATTGCCAGTTCCTGCGTTACTTTGTGGGAGTGAAACTTGCGTATTGACCAAAAATTACAAAGTAGCATACAAAGTGTAGAAATGAACTTCCTTACAAGAACAAAAGGCTGCACAAGAATGTATCGGTTAAAGAATGAAGATATAAGAACAGGTTAAATATATATCCATTAAATTATAAAATCAAAGGATATAAAGAAAAATGGCTTAGACATGTAGAAAGAATGAACGTAACAAGCTTACCAAAAGCAGCATTTAACTACAAGCCAAGAGGTTCAAGGAATGTAGGAAGGCCAGTGAAAAATGGACAGAACAACTGTGAGGCGGAACAGGCATTTTGTCTAGCCCGTGCAGTGAAGAAGAAGAAGAAGTAGTAATAAAAATGTATTCTGGTAAAAATTATCCACCGCTGTAGTCTCGGGATGATGGTTTTCGGGGGATTTTCCTCACTTGTAAGATAAACATCAGGAAACGTTAAGGCCCAAACGGTCCTCTAACATCATCTGGCCATCAGTCATCATTATCATCATATTTGCCATGTTTAGTTTGAATGCGTGTATGAAATGAGTGTTTCGTCTTAATGTTGTCTCGGAGGAGACTGATATTTAGCTGATCACTTATTCACAGAGCTTTCGATGTCCTCGTTTGTTCACAAAATATTTGTGTGTGATTTATAGTTTCACATCCCTCTCCCGACGGACTATGCCACTGTAAGGCCGGATGGCGTGTGGCACGTAAATAGTACATATAACATGTCAATTAAACTAAGTTACTGGAATGGGGTAAATATTAAATTAATATATTTAAACCTTTAAAACTCGTATTCCTTGACGAATGAGGAAAAGTTAAAAACAATCAGTCCCGGGATTTGAATTCAATTAATACTTCCTACGGGTTTGTTATAACAGTGTTGTTTGTATACGTTATCAAGGCTTTAACAATATAAAGATTCCCCAATGAAGCTGAGCATGTAGGTATACATATTATAGGTGTGTAAATAACCATAGGGGATCAGTATTCAATGAAAACAGTTGTTTGTTCAAAGACAATGTACGTCCGCCGTTATATATTATGTATGACACAGTTTTCAATTTCAGTTGATTGAAGAGGCTTTGAAATTCTGAAATGTACTTTTATAAGTATCGCTTGTTATATGGAAATGCCTACGTGCACATCACTTGAGAATTAATTACCTAATCAAAATACAGAAAAGAAGATAATTAAATTCTCTATAAAAGGTGTTTTAAAAATGTTTATAATATTTATAGAGGAGGAAATAGTCCACAAAATAAGACAAAATGTTACATAACTAAAGTTATTTAAACATAATAGGTACGAGGACGGTTAAATAAAGATTTTTTGGCAATATGCACTTAGTGTTCCTCAGAATTTCGAAGATCCTTCTAAAAGCTGTCTTTCAATGCATTGCACTTGTGAAGAGTTTCTGTCTATCTGTAACATCATGTCTTTATTGACAGGTCTTTCAAAACCTCCTCGTCAGCCTTCACTCCTGCATCTGAAGATGGAAAACGCCTCCCGCGTTAGGGAATAAAAAAAATAAATATGGGCCTAAGTCTTTACAATAGGGAGGATGAGGGACGTACTTCACATTGATTTTTGCAAGATATCAGCAACAAGGACCTCGCATTATCGTGCTGCATAGTTATGTTCTTTTGCACCTGATTTGGGCTTGTAGAGTTATCAAGATTTATCTATATTACTATTCCGTTATTGTTCTGTGTGCAGGTACGACATGCTAATAAAATATTCAATTAATAAAATTCAATAAGATGATCATAACTTTCTCAGCAGGAAGAAAAAACGTTTTTGTTTTTTGGGGGGTTGGTGCTGAAGGAGATTTCCAAAAACAAGGCTTTTCTGCTTCCTCTTAGGGTTGAAATGATGTAGCCGACTTCTATCAACAGTGATTGCCTTTAAAAGAAAATGAATCACGAATACTGAACTGAACATATCTTGACTTGCACACTACTCAAATACAGGAACCGGGATGGGTAACCTTGAATCTTTACCACATATACATAATGCATTAAGATAATAAATATCGCGAAACCAAACTTTTACGTGATAAATTAAGGCTGTAGAAAATAATGATCATTCTTTATTGAACAGTCCTAGTACTGTCAAATTTAATTAGGCCTACTTTTAACAAATATATATTAATGTGTTAGGGTCATATGTTGTAAGAGCGGCATATCTTCAATTTCGAGCAATTTATCTTGCAAGACAGCATGTAATTTGTTTTAAGGCAGACCTCCGGCAATCTGTACATTATGTTATCACAGTGAGTGAGATGGTCGCGTGTTGTGTGTGGTGAATATTTGATAATTCTTTCTAAATTGCTCATTGTAGTATTTTTATATCTGAAGGTAAACTGAATGACAGTCATAATTAAGCTTGTGTTGTGCGAGAACGTGACTCTGATCATTTTTTTACAAAATAATTTATATATTTTGTAGCTGTACAAAATGTCTTTGAAATTCTACTTTATTTGTAAACAAAAGAATTGCAATGTTTCTTGAGTATATAATATGTTTAATTATTTATCATGCCATACTAAATTAATTTTAAATGTTTTCATTCAGTTTAAATGGCTCCGGACAGATGAAAATCTCCATATTTTCAATTTTTGTTTCTTATAATATACATTACACATATATTATTGTTCTCATAAACCGTTTGCAGAGAATGTACAAATTATAGAGGAATAAGTTTATTAAATTCAGCTTATAAGATATATGCAAAAATTTTATCATATAGAGTAAATAAAATAGCTGAAACAGTATTACATGAGGAACAAAATGGATTTAGAAATGGTAGGTCAACAATAGATTGCATTTTTACAATGGCTCAATTGATAAAAAAAGAAAGGAAATTAATTTATCCACGTATATAGCTTTTGTTGATTATACTAAAGCATTTGATAGTTTGAGTAGAAATAAATTATGGAATATAGTACAAATGAAAGGAATTCCTCAAGACCTTATAAAAGACACTCAGAGTTTATATATAGAAACAAATTTCAAAATAGACTGCGGAGACAAAATTAGTAAACAAAAATAGAAATGAACCAGGGAGTAAGGCAAGGATGTCCGTTGTCACCCGTATTATTTAATTTATAATTGGACCATGTCACATATTAATGGCAAAAACAAATTAATATAAATAGTGTATTGACAACTCGCTTTTTGCAGACGATCAAGTAATAATGACAGCATCAGAAAATGCTTTACAAAAATTTCTTTACATTTTAAATAATATCTCTCTAAAATACAATTTAAGAATATCTACATCTATATTAGCTCTGAAAGGAAAATGTGCAATAAGAACAAAAATAGAGATAAACAATATAATTATAGACCAAGTTCAAAATTTTAATTATTTGGGATGTCATTTAGGTAATGACAGAAATTTAGATAAACACACTAAAATATAACGATTCGATTATCTATGTGGCATAATTAAATATATTTTACTGAAAAAACTAGAAAAGAAACTATTTTAACATTTTACAAAGTATTGGCAGTTCCATCTCTTATCTATGGATGTGAAACCTGATATTGACAAAGGCAAATAGTAAACAAATAGAGGCTGCAGAAATGAAGATGTTGACGGCAATAGCAGGATACCAAAGGACCGATGAAAAGAAAAACGAAGATATAAGAACAGAACTTAATATATTTAATCTCTGTGAAAGAATAAAATACTATCAAAATGCTTACCTTCAGCACGTATTACGAATGAATGAACAGCGCATACCAAGAAGAATGTATAATTATAAACCAAAAGGGAGAAGATTGTTGGGAAGACCATTGAAGAGATGGAAGGACCAATTCGATCTATAATGAGATCGGAACAGGCCATTGGGCTCAATTCTTGTTGTTGATGATGATGATAAACTGTTTGTTTATAAACCCATGCAAGGGTGTGGCAATAATAGTAATTTGAAAACTATGAAATATGTTTCTCGTAGGTTTATTTTTTTTCATAAAGATATTTTTTCCCCAACATCTATTTGTCATAATTTATTCAAACTTTCATGGTATATTTGAGGGGCTCAGTGGAATAAGGGCCCATCCCAACCAATGGTTGATTTTGAGTTATTTGCAGATTATGTATCCTATGGCCATCTTCTGTTAATCTTTAGAAGCTCATAATCCTAACTTTGCTCGAAAGAGGGTAAATGAGACTTTATGTCTAAGAAAAATTTCTAACTTCTTCAAGCGTGCGGGGAATAAAGGCCCATCCCAACTGCTGACATGTGACCGTATATTGTCCGCTACTCTGTAGTCCGCTGCAATACTGACTAGCATTGCCGGCAAATATCAGTAAATGCAGAATGGCTGATGCGGCAGGTTCTTACTCTCACTTACTTGCAAATGGAAATAGTGTAATAAAACATAAGAAAAAAAAATGTGCAAGAGTAGAATAAAACGAAGCAGAACATTTTACGCAACAGTGGGAAGGAATATATATCGGCCTGAATCAGTTGCTTCAAGAGGTGCAGACGAAATTGCTAGTTGTTTATTAAAAGCTGTACCATTGAGTGAAAAAGGTGCTAATAAAAATAAACTTATAGTGTATATAGTGATTCATGTGTTGTTCAAAACAAGAATTATACAATAATGGGAATTTGGCTGTACATGATTGATTGTGGTTGGTTTGAAGAAATTGAACATAAATTTCTTGTACCCGGTCACACTTTCCTTCCCTGTGATGTGACTTTGGCGTGATTGAAAAAGTTAAAAGAAAAACACAAGTGGTTTATACACCTGAACAGTGGACTCACCTCATAAGAAAGAGTTGAACAAAGAAATCATTCACAGTAATTGAGATAAATGCAGAAGATTTTAAAGATTTGGATAACTTAAATGTTCACAAAGAGAAATGTGATGCTGGACAAGCACAAGGTAGACATCAGAAAAGCATCTCAGTTTCGTTTTGTGGAAAACAGACATGTAATGTACGTAAAATCCAGTTTCGGTGATTTGGCTTTAGAGGAAGTAATAAGCCTTTAAAAAAGGGAAAGGAAAGTGGCCTGTATTACGAGATGTAATATTGACAACAAAATATTATAATGGTAGGATGATAAAGAAGACACCATGACTCTCATGACATTTGTACCACCTGTACATCAGACTTTTAACAGTAGCCTTAAATCAGATGATGATGATGATGATGGTGATGATACAAATGCTGCAATCGTAGAATACGTAGATTAATGCAATATTCAAGTTAAAAAGTGTTATTTAATTTGTTTATTTATGTTGTATTCTTTATAGTCTCAATTTTCTTTTTCTTTGATTAGACATGAGAATCTATACATTTGCAGGCAGAAAGCTTATTTTATGTACAAGACATGTACCAAATATTATCAATGTGTGCTCTATATATTTTACTCAATGTATAATTTAATAAAATTCTATTTTTCTCCAAACTTAGTGCAGTTGGGATGGACCCTTATTCCACTGACCCCCTCATTTATCAACAACCTGTGCGTATGTTAACATTGTCATTTCTTGTTAATACACTGTAAAATAAAAAAAAAAACGTAAAAGGAAAAAAATTGTATATAATTAATAGTTACATTCAATAATCATATCATGTTATTTTCAACACTATAATTGCAATGGCCTTTGAGAAAACAAATAAAACGTTGGTAATATAGGAAATATCTAGGTACCTACAAGAAGTAGTCTACACAATATTCCAATTAGGATAATGACATGCTTACTCACTGGCACTATCGAACCCGTAGGTTCACGGCCGCGCGGAAATAAGCTCTCCATACATCCCTATCCTCAGCTAATGCTTTCCAATCATTCCCTGTATAATCTATTTCTCTCAAATCATAGTTAATGTTATTCTCCCACCTCATTCTTGGTCTACCCACTGGGCGTTTTCCCTCTGGCTTTCCTACAAGAAGCTTCCATGCAAGTCTTTCATTCCCCATACGTGCAACATGCCCTGCCCATCGCAATCTACGAGACTTAACTGTTATTATTATTATATCTGGCTTCCTATAAAGACCATGTAGTTCATTGTTATGGAGTCTTCTCCATTCACCTGTTTGTTCATCTCTCTTTGGTCCAAAAATTTTCCTAAGTACTTTATTCTCAAATACTTGTAATCTCCTTTCCTCCCTTAAAGTAAGAGTCCATGTTTCGCGCCCATATAATATAACTGGTAGAATAATATATAATTGTAATGTTAATATTTTTTTAGTGTATAATGCTATTGTGTTATTACTTAATTGAAATATTATTGTGTTTTCTTTATGTAATTGTAATGTTAATGTTTTTAGTGTATAATGCTATTGTGTTATTATTTAATTGTAATATTATTATTGTGTTTTCTTTATGTAATTGTAATGTTATTGCTGTTTTTGTTGTTTATTTTTCTTTACACTAGTACCAATTATTACTTTATTGTAACGGACTGTCAACAGCACGTACGGCTTACTGCCCGTGCGACCCATATTTGTAAATAATATTGTAAATAATATTGTAAATATCTTACTTTTTGTCTAATAAAGTCCTACTACTACTAGTTTTATATATTTTCAGTTTAACTTTTTTTGAAAGGAGTTGGGACTTCAAGAGTCTCTGTAATGCATAATAGCACGTATTTCCAGAATTGAGCCTATGTTTAATTTCTTTGTGCATCTCATTCTTATTTGTGATTATTGCTCCTAGGTATTTGAATCCAGCCACTTCCTCAAAATTTCCCTCATTTGTCATTAGCTGTCCATTTCCATTATATAATGTATTTCTACGTGTGATCATATATTTAGTTTTATTGATATTTACTTCCAGTCCTAATTCCTTAGTGTTACTCAATAGTGTGTGCGTGTTGTCCTTTAGTATCTCCTCGCTATCGACCAATAGTACTACATCATCAGCATAAACTGACAGCTTATTAATACCATTGAGTTGTAAGCCTTCCTCATTCTCTAAAGATTTAATGGCATGCTCTATTACAAAATTAAATAGTAGAGGAGATAGTGCATCTCCTTGCTTCAACTCATTCTGGATTTCAAAAGTGTCCGAAAACTGTTTGCCTCCACGCACCCTACTTTTTGTGCCATTTAGACACATTATTAGGATAATGACATACAATTTTTAATTTATAAATACGCGCACGCACGCACACACACACACACACACATATATATATATATATATATGAAAGAAAGAAAACTTTTAACCATTCTCCAAAATGCATAAATTGAGAAAATCTGCACTTAATTATTGAGATTATCTACGGATTATTTCGAAGACAATGGCAAAGTAATCTTGTAAGAAATTCATAAGTACAGTCATCTAGAAATACATATAACGCTAATACACGTTTCACCAATTATTATGACTGCAAAAAGGAATCTCTATTCCATCGTGTAACGCGCTAGAACGGTCATTTAGAAAGTTTAAGATTATGCAGTCACTCAATGAGTGTTCACTCTGCGACGATGTTCCTAGCAAGCCCTATCCCCTTCTGATGTTCAGCAGACTGCGATGCATGGACTCATTTGAGTGCGCTAACACTGTACACCTGACAAAAACGACAGGCTGTATGTAATAATGGCGGAATATAGGCCATACATACATATACATGTTGAAGTTTCGAAAATTGATTATGTGCGTGTTCCACTATCATCCATCGAACATTTTTGTGCTTCAAGTCCCGGACTAGAGGATAAATAACGTTAATGTGGACAATTTTAATTTCAAACACCACTTCAACAGGTTATGTTACTTAGGCCATGTGTAAAACGAAGAGAGTAAGGCGAACATATGTTTCAGTGTTTGTCTAGCTTGTACATTGTGTAAGGACTTTTTTTATTCAATGCTCCAGGTTGACATTTTGACACCTCTGGTTTCTCTCCTGGAACTGGCGTAATTGTAACCCACTTCTGAAGTTGGGTTGATGAAGGAAAAGAGAAATGGTGAAAATATGTGCCGACACACAGCCTATCCGTTTCTAAAAGTACTAAAGAGACCTCCAATCTTAGCATTCCCAACCGATGGATGGATTGCTATAAAGATTAGACCCTATCACATACTTTCTCAAAGTATGCATTGCACAGGGATTTTGAATTTAGTCCAGGCATCTCTTGCACAATATAGCGATTAAAAATTGTACAGCCTTTGAAATAATTGTTGGCGCACAGGATACTTTCAAGTCCCAGAACGAAGCCACTGCGCATGCCCAGAGGTCAGTTGTTTGGTTCACAAGTATACAACTATTTGAGAAACTAAAATCCGTTCTATTTCGTTGTGTGTCGTGCAATGGAAAATAATTTCGCGTATATAAGTAGTGCGATAAATGCAGTAAATAAAACAAAGCAAAAAAAAACAAAGAAAATTAATTGAGATAAGGACGAGAGAGAGAGAGAGAAAAAAACCATGGCAGCGGGATCGAACACGCGACCCCCTGCATGAGAAATATAAGTTCCCTCCACTAGACCACAACCGTTCCCTGCTAGAAACTGTCTGTATGAAGCGATGCAATACTCCAGGACTTACTTGTATAATGAAATTATATATTAACTTGTCTTAATTTAAATTAATCAGACACATTTTACATTAGTAGTGGAAATAAACAATCTTGTTATGCCTTGTATTCTTTAAACAAAGTAACGAGATTTTACAACCGTTTTCATTATATACATATGATCTGTTCCCTTTAATTAATTAATTTCCCGATATATACAAATTTATTTATTTGATGTAGCCTGGTAACGTGTAGGCATTATAAAAAATAACGACGTTATTAAAAAATATTCCAGACCAGGATCGAACCTGGGCCTTACCGACTGCTCTACTAAAGCGAACGATATAAATACTGCATCAGAAGTAAGCGCTAATTTACTATTGATTGGTTTAAGAGACCATTACTTGCTTTCAGTCATCTGATAACTCTTTAACTTATAAATTCAATTAATACACTTATTTGTTGAAATTCTTTCAATAACGATTGGTATAAATCTATGATTGGCCCCTTATGCCGCCGGATTTGTCCTCAAAGGAGACAGCACATGTAACAACTTACTAGTGTGAATCGCTCTTCAAAACTTTTAACTTTCCACCATCAAGGGTTGCGCCATCATTTTTTTTTTCAAAGGCTGTACATATCGGCTGCGATGGGCTGGTGGTTAGGTTATCTTGCCTGTAGTTTCGAGGACGAGTCCTCCGGAAAGAACTACAAGCCGTTGGTTTTCAGTGTTTAAGAGAACTGCAGCCTGAATAAAGAGGTCTCTGTAAAAAAACTTACCGACCGTTACCATCCAAGTAATATTTTTTTAATCACTAGGTGTCTCACTGAGGCGATACGTCGATCCCATATAACTCGTTGACATATGTGGATAAATAAGCGTAACTAAATTATTAGGTTAAAAACACTCCAACTAGTAAATACGCTAATCCGTACAGGGGAAGTAAGGGGTATATATGTATCTAATATATAAAAATCAATGTTTGTTTGTTTGTTCGTATTTTATGCTCTGCCATACCGTTCTTCCGATTGTGATGGGGATTTTTGCCAAATTTTCAGGAGTTTCCCGGGAAGGTTTTAGTCTATAACAGAGTTGTAATACTCAACCCCTTTATCCTTAAAATCACCCTTTGTAATGAAAAACGTGTTTTTCGGTCGCTTGTTGGACGCTTTAATGGCTTGCGCTGCATAAACCATAACATACATCAAAATTATTTACACATCGAATTAGAAATTAAGAATAGTGAATGGAAGACTACAAAACAGTGAAGTACACGGTCTTTGTAGGAAACCAGATATAATAAATCAGTTAAGTCTTGTAGGTTGCTATGGGCAGGACACGTGGCACAAATGGGAAATGAAAGACGTGCATGGAAGCTTCTTGTAGGAAAACCAGAGGGAAAACACCAAGTTGGTAGACCAAGGATGAGGTAGGAGAACAACATTATCTAGGATTTGAGGGAAGTAGATTATACAAGGATAGATTGGAAAACATTACGTCAGGATAGGGACGTATGGAATGATTATGTCCGCGCGGTCATGACCTACGGGTTCAATAGTGCCAGTGAGTTAGTTATACCAAAATATATGACACAATTTCAATAACTTCAAAAAGCAAAACTTTCTCAGACACTCTGCTAAAATTGTTTAATGTGATTTCAGTGCCTGCAGCCTTGTACGGTATTAAAACTTCGTTCTTAACTAAAATGGATCGACTACGAATACAAGTTGCTCAAAATTAAAATTTTAGAGTATTGATATGATATAAATTAGTAAAAAATGAAACGGTTTAAGACTTAATTATGTTTAACTTTAATGAAAAAAAAATGTAAAGCAAAATGGACAGTTCATTTAAACCGGCAACAAAAAATAATATAACGAAAACAACAGATTCTTAAGTCAAATGATGGAGGAGTCAAGAACGACCGTTAAAAATATGGATGCATCAAAGCATATAGGCCTAGGCATAAATGCCCAATCTCTCAAGCAGAAGAAGAATTCTACCTCTTAAATAAAACTTTCTGAATATCTTACATAGTCTCATGGATTGCGTAAGAACTATGAAATCCTGTTATAAATACTATCGGTATTTTTACATCGTTCATGCCTAACATTTCAACCGCAAATCGTAATTTATTTTGATTACAATTCTGATATATTCCAATTCAAATTTTACTCCCTTCAATAAAACTTTTTAAAAAATCTTGCAAAAAGAGCTAAATAAGATAGATCAGCGAAGGGAGAAGAACAATTGGAAGACCAGCCAAGAGATAGATAGACAGTGAATGCACATCGAATACGTCTTCCTCCGAGGAGTGATTTTGGAAATAAACAGGATCAAAATGCTACAAATTATGGAAAAGAAGAAGAAATAAAACTTCATGAACACATTTTAGGTTCATAACAAATATAGCGTTGTAACTTCTTTATCAGAAATTAATCAATTATATTCATTATTTTATAATATACTATTTATTCATTTTGAGAATTTTCCTCGTCATTGAGAGTTTTCTTCAACCAACAACAGTAATTTAACATGAATTAAAAATAAATAAATATAAATGATTACGGACTTATAGACTATCAGTTTGCAACAAACATTCACAAATTTCCCTTAATTAAAGTTTTCCATCTTTTTTTTGTCCTCTGTGTCTTCATCTGTTACACCAAATTTCCTCACTGAATTTTGAATGTTGTTCTTCCAGGTTGTTCTTGGTCTTCCGTTTCTGCTCCTCCTTTCAATTTTCCATGCATAGACGGCCTTTAGTAGTCTTCCATCCTGCATTCTTCGTATGTGTTCATACCATTTTAGCCTTCTGTGTTCAATCTCATCCATTATATTTCTTTCTGCATTCATCATTTTTCTAATTTCTGTATTTCTAATTTTTTCCAGTCGAGATTTTCTGGCAGCTCTTCTCCAAAAATCCTCTTCAAACTGAAGTTATTCTGTTGACAATATTGTTGTGTAACTGTCCAAACTTCCGATCCATATAACATTATACTTTCTAGTATAGATTTATAAATTAGTTTTGTACTGTTAACGATGTTTTTACTCCATAATTTAACATTCCTATGTTTTTTCTTCCATTACTAATCTTTTTTGCTACTTATTTATTTGATGTTCTATCTTTCTCTAAAATTGATCCCAAATAACAGAAACTATCGCTCTTCTTATCTTTACCCCATCAATATATAATTCATCTGGGCCATTTGTTAAATACTATGTTTTGTTTTTGTTGATTTTTCAAACCCCACTATCGTGCAAAAAATTATATACGCAATTCGAGAAGTAAGTAAATTAGGCCTGCTGGTTTCGAACTTATTTGCTAGCCCTAGCTAAATCTCGGACTGAAACAAGCCCTCGACTAGTAATGTTCTACTTACTGCCCTTGTTGCATACATAACTGTTATCTCTCGTTATCTCGCAAGAAAAGGGCATGTTCTCTGTTTAAAAAAGTTATTTATACTTAGCAATTTATTCTCTGTTACTGCAGATTTTAATCATTTTCTTCTGTTTGCTTCTTCCTTTATTTTATCAGCGCACAAACATTGAAACCTTATCATTGTTATTGCTGTTGTGAAGTTTTTGCATGATGCATTTATCACTGTTGACCACACCACTGTTGTCACTGCTTGGTGCTACGCGGTCAAACCACATGTCGGTTACAACTGGCACGAATATGTAATAAATACCTCGCCTAAATGTCAAAGTTATCACATAATTCCTTCAAATGGAAATTAAAACCATGCTCGTTATTATGTACAACTACAAAGTAGGACATTGTTCTCTCGTTCTTATTAGTGAACTCCGAAGGAATGACGCTGTTGAAATTGTTCTCATTAAAATATTTTGAAACAAAAGATACAGATTTTCATCGATCCTATCTAGCAGACACCGAAAATGGCCGTGACAAAAAAATATACATATGTAGAGCCTGTGTTTGTGTGTCCGTTAACGCATTAACTGAACTCCATGGCGCGATAGGTCTAGAAGGCCCTTGGCCTATCAGCCGACTTCGGGCTTCACATGTATAGTCTGACCAACGGATCTGTGCCCCCGTAAGATATGCAAATTAAATACTAATCCTATTTCTGTCTCGGTAAATAACTTCCCTCCCTGCATTCCTGTCTCTCTCTCTTTCCTTTTGCCTCTCCCACTACTCGCAATTTTAAGCCTTCTTGGTGGACAGGTTGTATTCACTTGCAGTCCAGTGTTGTCAACTCAACATGAACACTGTAGCACGGAGTGATGAAAGTAATATTACTAAGCAAATAATAAAAGTCAATTAGCGTCATTAAACCTACTTAAATATGAAGAAGTAATAATTAACCTTACATGATTCAATATTCAAGATCCATGACACTGTTGCGGGAAGTTTGGCAACATTCCTACTCAGACAATTATCCTGGCTGCTGTTTCACGTGTTGGGAGGGAAGTATGTGGAATGGTGTGAATATAGGCATGAACTTTTGCTACAACGACGGCAGTGCTAAAGGGGCACAGATCCCAACAATACATGTGTTTTTCAGAGGGGTAGACGATCATCCAGCCCAGGCATGGGGAGCTTGGGCTCCGAGAGCTCATAACAAATCCTCCCCGCCAATACCCATTCCACTCATTTGTACCTGCACTGGAGACGCATGTACACAGTGAGAGTCAGTGGCGTTCAATCCAGCGTGAGCGGGGCAAATTGTAAACACCGTTTAATTTTAATACGGACTGGGTAAATGATTATTTTTGCATTTAGAATGGCACGAAAGTTGTTTATTGTGTTCTACGCGGTTCCGTCTGTGAAACACTGTAATATCCCTCGACATTTCAGTTCTTCACATGCAAATCAATACGGACAGGCACAGGCACGATTTGAAATATATAATATCTACATTTTCGCAGGGACATATTAATGATATATACTTTTAAAATACATTAGGTAACATGAATTGAGTTCAAATTCATAAATTAAATATAATAGACACAGGATACATTGTATGGTTTGTTTACACAGGGGATGGCAGGATGGGATTTTTAAATAATCTAAAGCAACAAACACTCCAAAATGATTGCAGACAACCACTTTCAGAGAATTCAGCATGTTTTAGTTACCGGATTGCTGAGAAATCATATCAAATCTAAAACACTCTCCAGATTAAACGATGACACCCTTGTCTCCATATTATGTCTCTCTAAAAGTACTATGAGCCTGACATAGATAAATTAGTGTCACCGGTCTACTACGCGCCCTTCAAACGTTTGCACAGATATAGGATAAGTAAAGTACGTACGAATGAAGGGATTAGTGCATATGTTTGAGGTTATAAGTTTGCACCGCCACTGACACTGGAGATGACAATAACAACAGTCTTGAGTTCAATGAAAGGTGGAATGAGGAAGATGTCATACTACCCTCATTCGGCAGCTCCCCATGCCTGATCCAGCCAGTTTAGGGTGATCTGTCCTCAGTATGTCGGCTCCTCCAGCCGTTATAGTTGGGGTTTTCAACATGTAGCCGCTACTTATTGTAGCTACCCAAATGTCTTACGATACTGGGTAGGAACCGGTCCCATACTGGCCGAAATTCTATGATAACAATTCTTCATCCATGGAGACAAGAACTACCGCAAGTACCATAGCTCTGCGCTAAGGCATCCTACCTTAACCATTCGGCTACGGGCTAACGCACTAGCGACCGCAATTTTTGTATTATCGGAATCAAACGTTCATATAGCAATGCATTTTACAAATCGTTAACCGGTAAAATCGTATCATTAGGTGTAGGAGTTAACTTGAAACAGTAATGTGAAAAATCGCTCTAGCAGTCGCAATTTTCCATGATTCGCAACGAGGCTCATAATATGCCACTAAAATAAAATGAGAAAGTTATTGTCCAAAAAATCAGCGAATTACGGCCATTAAAAGTGAGAGTTTGCCTGAAATTCGAAATTAAAAATCGCTCTTTGTTTTCATTGCAATCCGACATTTTTAAATAAACTGGCATCAGATATTGTATTTCTCCATTTTTTAAAAATACATGCACATTCTGTGAATCAACAAAATTGGACCATTAATTCTACTTGCAGAGGAATTTGTTTAGTTTATACAGTTCCTACGTGACGGATTTTTTATAGACCCTTTAACATCCAGTGTTATATATCGCGTCTGTTTATTTTTTAATGAAAGTATACTACATCACTTACTTCTTGCCGACGATCAGATAATTATAACCCAGGACGTAGAAAATGCATATACTTACTTACTCACTGGCACTATCGAACCCATAGGTTCATGACCGCGCGGGCATAAGCTCTCCATACATCCCTATCCTGAGCTAATGCTTTCCAATCATTCCCTGTATAATCTACTTCCCTCAAATCATAGTTAATGTTATCCTCCCACCTCATTCTTGGTCTACCAACTGGGCGTTTTCCCTCTGGCTTTCCTACAAGGAGCTTCCATGCAAGTATTTCATTCCCCATACGTGCAACATGTCCTACCCATCGCAGTCTACGAGACTTAACTGTTATTATATCTGGCTTCCCATAAAGACCATGTAGTTCATTGTTATGTAGTCTTCTCCATTCACCTGTCTGTTCATCTCTCTTTGGTCCAAATATTTTCCTAAGTACTTTATTCTCAAATACTTGTAATGTCCTTTCCTCCCTTAAAGTAAGAGTCCATGTTTCACACCCATATAATATAACTGTCTGTGTTGAGCCTTTGGCATGGGTTCCCTGAAGTAGTCCCCGCCCGGAGAACCGAATGGGGGACTATTTGACCTCCGGAAAATTTTACCCCAGTTGAACCTATGTCCGCATTTCTTGACGGTTGTATTTTTACGGTGAAAGATCGTCACTCTTTCGACCAAGGTACTTTTTTTGTCTGGCTTATCACTTCGACCAGTCCGGCATGGGTAACCCTATCGGCAGCAATGCTACCGCCGGCATAGCTCTCAGGATCATTTAAGCACGCAAGCCACTCCACCACGACAAGGTAAAGATACCATGGAGGGAGAAAATGCATATTATATGTGTAATCAGTTGTGATCAACAAATTTCGAGGTGGCCAACCTAAATAACTATACTGCAATATTACGCATTACCTACCTCCTACGGGAAGTAAAACCACTGCCCTTTATGTATGCTACGTACATATATACACAACAAAATATTCAAAAGGTAATGTTAATATACATTATTGGAAACAAATCACTGCATTTTAAATGAACTAAACTTTATTTGAAACAATATAAAACAGTAAATTCGTATTTGCCGCCATTTTATGACTGGTGTTACGGCCTGCTGTAGTCTCAAATAAATTATTTTCGGGATTTACCGTATAAACATAGGCCACAGTGTTAACGTTAGTCAGTTGTTTATAATGAATGCAAATATTTCCAACAATGATATTATTTTACTATTATTTTGAAAACACCATTGCGCAAAATATAATGTACAACGCACGCTTGTGTTTACAGAATCTCGGATATTAAAAATCTCGCTATCGCTCGGTTTTTAATCATTTCCTCGCTTCTGTATAAACCACTTCCCAACCTCGCATTGTTCACTCCTATACTAATAATTATATTTAATTTTTATATTTCGAGTGAATTTATGTATTGGTTAGAAAAGTTCAATTAATTGATAGCAAGAGAATGTTGATAAAACTACTGCAAAATTGTTTATTGTTTTCAGAATTAGTGGCAGACATTTTAAATAACAGTTTCAGACTGCATATTAATGGCATATGATTAGTTGTGATGTAGAAGAAGCGGCGAATGCTGCGGTGCATTTTATAATACAAGCAAAGTCGAAAAATAAACATGAAAAATTATACAGAATATTTAAGGACTGGTGTAAGTAGAGAAACATATTGAAATAAATAAAAATACTAATGAAAATCAACTAAATTGTGTGGCTAATGTTAATAGCCTAATTATAACTATTCAATCACTATAAATGTGAATTCTCAAAGTGAGAAATAAGAGTTATACAATACAAGTGTATTGTGTTGTATTACTCAATACAATTTTAAGTAGGTAACATTTTTACATTATTAATTAAGTCAATTACATTTCTTTCCTAGGGAAGAAAGTTCATCAATAGATACCAAAGCCTCTCTGATAAATTCAACGTACTTCCCTAAAAACAGAATAATAATTAGGTAATTATTAGTAGAGTCCCGCGCCGTAGCCGAGCGGTTAAGGTAGAAAGCCTTGGCGCAGAGCTACGGGACTTGCGCTGGTTCGAGTCTCCATGGGGGAAGACATTTTCTCATGGTATTTCGACCAGTATGGGGCCGGTGCCCACCCAGCATCGTGAGGCAATTGGGTAGCTACAATAAGTAGCGGCTCCAGGTTGAGGAACCAGCTATAACGGCTGGGGGACTCGACATGCTAACCACATGTCACCCCTACACTGGCTGTTGATCATCTACCTCTGTGATTGACACATGTGGATGTGAAGGGCCAGCAGCCGGCTGGTAAAAGGGCAACCGCTGAAAAGTGAAAAGACCCTCAATCGGAAATTAGTAGAGGAGTGAACAAATATCATTATCATTTGAAAAGCATTACAGTCCTAGGTTACCAACTTTTTCACAACCCGCAAATTTAATAGAAGATGATCAGAGTCTATGTAGGTACCTAATCATTTTGGCCATTTTTCGACTTAATTTATTCCCCGTTACCACTGTACCGGGTGTTCCATTTATCTTGACCATCTGACATAACTTTGTACGTAAGTACAAAAATGAATATCAGTGGCGTGCGGTGGTCAGAGCTATTACCCGAGCTGTATGACGAAAATATGACTTATAAAAACTTACTGCCTTGTATTTTTTTGTTAGATCAGTAAATCTGGAGTTGGCCAACCTTGTTGTATAAGATGATTTTTCTCGTTGAAAGGTCTGGACGAAAATTATCTACTAGGTAAATTATAAATTAAAGTCACTTACATTAATTTTTACTAATTTGAAAATCACATTTATCAGTAACACTTTTAAACGTAACTATAACGCATTTGAGCGAATTCTGTGCCGATATTAAATTCAACTGTTTCTTTCCACAAATTATGTTTGACTGAGATAACGATTAATTCTTGTTGTTATCATTAACTGCTCTCATGGAATAATATTTATACAAACATTTTCAATAAGTCATAACTTTTAAATTTTTAAAACAAAAAATGAATATTGAACGAGTTGATTCAGGAAATAGGGTATCTGGACGATAATCGGGAGGTCTCTCAAATTAGGGTCGGTAAATCTGATTGAGTTTTTCATCAGTCGTTCAGGCTGAGTTGTAATTTCTTTACCAGGACACACATAATCAATTAAGGAAGTAATAAATCAATTGACTTGTAAAGAAAACACACTACCAACACAACTGTAACAGTCTAAAGCCCACTGGATACAATAAAATATTATACACTTTGCGTAGAACTATTAAACCCAAACACAGTACAGCAACAGACACGAACTAGAATTTATAAAACACTGGCCAGACCCATATTATGTTACGGCAGTGAGGCCTGGACAATTCGCAGTGTAGACGAACAAAGACTAACTGCGGCAGAAATGACATTTATGAGACGTACTGCAGGTTACTGAAGAACAGACCACAAAAGGAATTCTGAGAGTCTCAGAGAATTACAAACAGGATCAATCATGGAATATGTACAAACATATGGAAACAACTGCAAATCTCACGTAAGAATAATGTGCCGAACAAGAATGTCACATCAAATCTTAAATTACCAGCCACCAGGCAAGAGATCCTTGGGCAGACGTTGGATTGAGACCGTAACAAACCACTAGGTCTTAACACATGAAAGGAAAAATAATAAGAAGAAACCGGATGTTTATAGCCACAGGGCATAATCCCTTCATATTTTCCTCTCTAGAGTTAATATTTGTCAAACATTTTTTATAAAATTAAACTCTCAAATCCCGATTAATGTTATTATTGACCTACGTACTGGTAGCTTTCCTCCTGTTTTCTTATAAGTAGTTTCTTTATCCACACTTTAACATTACAAACTTAATTAATAATATAGATAGATAGATAATCGGTTGATTGTCTTTGACATCGTCCGATTCCCAATAGCCAATTTTGTTGGTCCATCCAATCTCCTGGTTGTAGATATTTCTCCTTCATGTATAAATATATTCCCTGGCTCCAGGAAGTTTTAGGTCTTCCTCTGCCTCGTCTTCCCTCAGGTATCCATTCCAAAACACATTTTGGTAGCCGATCCCCTTCCATTCGCTGGACATGTCCGTACCATCTTAATTACTGAGTTTTAATATAATCTAAAGTAGTGTCTTCAATCTTAATTTTCACCCTTATAACTGAGTTTCTAACTTTTTTTTTCTTCTTGAAATTCTTGCTGCCCTTCGTATAAAATCCATTTCCGTTGCCAAAAGATACTTATTGTTTTTGTTGTTAATGGCCAAAGTTCTGCTCCATAAGTAATGGTGATTTTAACAATTGTATCATATATATTCATTTTATTTTTATTACTTATATTTTTATCCCAATGAGGCATGCAATTGAAAATTTTCCTTTATTATTTATATTTCTTATTTCCTCTTCATAACTTCCATTTTTATTTATTTTTTTTTCTAAACATGTGATCTCACTACAAGGTTTTATTGTTTCTCCAATCTCCAAAATTAAATGTTGTTCTGGTTCATCAGTTGATAATTTCTTTTCATGTTCAAAATTAATCCCCATTTTTAATTAATAATTTTAGAAAAAGATAACCAGACTGCACAATACAAACTACACTGACGTAAATAATACGTTCACACCAGCAGTATGCCTACTTATTTCATTACGAGGCTAAAAAAAATATGACATTACAAGAAAACGATTTTTAATATTTATTACAATATTATATAAAACTTTTTATTAGAGAATTGCCACAAGGACAAAGTGATACAAGCAATTCATTTTCCAAATTGATAAAGTAGGCTACATTTGTAAATACATTAAAAACGTCAAATTATAATTGAAGTATATTCTATAAAGTAGACATTTCTTAAAGATGGTTTCTTAAATTTCAAATTGATCCTCTAATGGCAGCGATGGCAATTTTAGAAAGACACACTCTGTCCAAATCTAAGAAACTTCATAATTTAGGTAAAAGTCCTGGTATAGTACCTCTTGCCTCAGTCATCAATCCTGTGACAGTTATACTATCTAATTGGTATTTATCTTTGTAATGGTCAACTGTTGGCTCATATATGGCATTCTTTTCAGAGTCAACTTCCTCAGGTTGGCTACTATGAGTCTCAAAACCGATTGTGGGATCTAATATCATACCAATTTTAGAAGATGGTCTAAATGGAATAATATCTATTCGTCTATCACTCCCATTAGTGGCCACATCATGAACTAGAATATTAATTTAATTTAGTCAATCGAACAGTCCCTTCATGTTACCCCAAGTTGAGTTTTACATTTAAAAAATAGATAATAACATCTGGAATCTTTTTCCATGTAAAAATGAACTATGAAAAAATACAACTTTGTTCTGTGGGCGGCTATTGGTAGTGATTGATTCGCTTTATTTGTATTCCATTGTTATAGGTAATACAAATACGAGTAGATATGAAAATTCTTGATTATGCATTCATAACTGCGAATGTATGCAATTGTTAATATATTTTGATAGTAAATATTTATGTGATACATATTTCATAAAATTCATTTTATAACTTGAATGAGTCATAATAATTGCAACATTTCATACCAGTAAGTTCACTGTTAGTATATTTTGAGGTTCTTTTGATTATTAAACAACGTACTTGATAATTAAAGCTAGGATTTCTATATATTAAAAGGTAAATTGCAACATAGTATAATAAGAAGTTAGTCTTATGACTGTCTTTTGTTTTTTTTTTCACACACGAACAGTATTATGAGAAGTAAGACTTCTGTCTTATCTTGTTTCATACAAAAACAGTTGAATAGTATAATGAGAAGTTAGTCTTATGACTGTCTTTTGTTTTTGTTTCACACACAAACAGTATTATGACAAGTAAGACTTTTGACTGTCTTATCTTGTTTCACACAAAAACAGTTGAATAGTATAATGAGAAGTTAGACTTCTGACTGTCTTTTGTTTTGGTTTCACACACAAACAGTTGAATAGTATAATGAGAAGCTAGACTTCTATCTTTTGTTTTGGCTTCACACACAAACAGTTGAATAATATATACTATCTGCATTGCAATCTTATCTTTTACTACATAAAAATCCTAGCCCTAATGATAATATTCAGTAAAAATTATGAAATTCGACAGAATATGATATAAAAACTTTTATTGTAAGAATTGAAAATATTTTCCGAATTCGTTTCGAAATTCCGATCTCAGCTTATCTGAAAAGCCTCAATTTCAATCCTCCTAACATAAATAATACTTTAGTTAAGTACTAAAATCTTTAAAATATTTTACATAATTTGACATCATAACATTGAAGTACTAGCAACTTCCGTTAAACTGAATTTGACGTCAATCTGTTTTGTATAAAACGAGACAATGTTGTATTTGGAAATTTTAATTATGTGACACAGTTAAATGTCGCACAATAGAAGAGTATATTAAATGTTGTTTTAAAGGTAAATTTGAATAAATAATTTTATCTTGTGGTTATGAAAGGAAAGATTTAGTTTTGGAAGACGGAATGGGATGTATGAACGGATGTGAAGAGTGTAATTACCTGGGGATAAATATTAGCTCAAAGTGAAAAGGACATAAAATATAGAATTCAAAATTGCAGACCGGTAAAGTCAATGCTAAACGGAGTTTTGTGCGATATGAACATAAGAAGAGATACTAAATTACAAATTTATAAATCCATAATTCGAAACATGCTAACACGCGGTGCAGTTGAATAAAAATTGAGATTAAAACTTATGTCTACTACAATATATATTGTTTAAGACACTCAACTAGACATTCTGAATAGGAAAAAATCAGAAATACAATCATCAGACAACAAATGAAAGTCCAACATTCAATATTAGATTTTGTGAAATACAACAACTAGAATAGTATGGTCATGTAGGCCTACATAGAATGCCAGAGAAAAGATTACCCAGAAAAGCTTTGGAATGGATTCCACCTGGGAAAGAAAAGAGAGGTCGACCTAGATTTAAATGGATGGATGATGTAGAAAGACGTATGAGGGAGATAGGTCTAGAAGAATTGGAATGGGAAAACGGAAAAGAATGGAGAAAGAAGATAAAAATTAAAAAAAAACTTTGGGTATAGGAGAATGTTTTATTACGTTGTAAATCTGTTTATAAATAAATAAATGTCCCACACATTAGCCGAATGGTTTAAGGCAACATGTCAACATGCCTTGGTACATAGCTACTGGACTTGCGCTGATTCCAATTCCCATGGAGAGAAGACTTTTCTCATGGAATTTTGGGAAGTATGGGAACGGTACTAACGCAGCATCGTGAGGAATTTGAGTACCTACAATATGAGAAAACCAGTTGTAACGGTTGGAGATTCGACATGCTGACCACAATGTCACCCCTAAACTGGCTAGATGATCGACTACTTCTATGATTAATAGAATAGAATAGATTTTAGATTTATTTAGCCTGGTGGAGTTAAGGCCATGTGGCCTTCTCTTCCACTCACCAGAACAAGCATATGTTACATATGAATACAAAAAAAAATTACAATAATAGTCATATTAAACAGGACAAACATATGTTACATATGAATACAAAGAAAGTTACAATAATAGTCATTGAACAATTAATTATCTGTCATATTGAATAATAATGAGAATAATGTCTAATAATACAATGAAACTAAATACAAATAAAATTAAATTAATGATACAATGAATAAAAAAAGGAATAACAGCTCGAATCTACTATACATAAAAAGAAAAGAAAAAAATACAAAGGAAGTAATAAACTACAATGAATTAATCTATGCTTTTTATACAAGGCATTAGGTAAATATATTAACAAATCCTAAGTCTATTTTATTAAATAATGCAACAACGCATTATTAATTCTTAAAAAGTAATATTAGTGAGTTGTTTCTGTTAGTGATTTTATTTTCAATTTATTTCTGAAAGATACATGTGGCTGTGAGGCTAGCGGCCGGCTGGTAGGACAAGGACCTTTTATGCCTTTCACGGCATGAATCTGTTTGGATATAGTTAAATAGAGAAATACTTCACTAAATATAATATATATATAACCATTAGCCTTCAAGTTATATCAAATGAATGCGAAACGTTAAGCTGAAAAGTATTAAAAAAATTCGCTCGAAAGAGAAACGAACAACAAGTCACTGGAGTCCAGTGAGCTACATGGTATTTATGGGAAACCAGATGTAGTAAGAACAATAAAGTCTTGAAGACTGAAATGAGTATGACATGTGGTACCGACAAGAATGAAACGGAGAATAGAAACTTCCTTTGAGAAAACCGGAGGGAAGCGTCTAGTACAAGGGCTACCAAACACCGGCCCACGGGCCGGATACGGCCCTCCATCAGTTTCCATCCGGCCCCTGTATGCCTGTAGCATTTTAACAAATTAAAATATGCTAAGGGTAGGAACAAGAACTTGTGAAATATGTTATAACAGCATATGAAGAAAAGTAATAAATCAACTCCCGCTGATTATAATGATAATAATAATAATAATAATAATAATAATAATAATAATAAAAATAATAATAATAATAAAAATTCATTTAATTTAGCAGGTTTCATAATATTTCACATCTTCCTGGGCCCAATTAATCTTCTGTCATTCACCATAACCCTTTGTCATCCCAATCTCCATAGTTAAATTCGTTTTTCCCTCATCCTATTCAAAATACCAACAATGCACGTTATTCTTTTGTCATCCTCTCCTTCTTTTACCAAGTGGCACCCATTCTAGTAGGTTTTTTGGGAATCTGCCTTCCGTCATTCTTTTTATATGACCATCATCATCTGCATTCATGGATTAGATCTGTTGACCCGTTCCGACTTCAGCTCATCTCTTTCTAGGTCTGCCCACATCTCGGGTGCCTTTAGGTTTGTATTTTGTTATTTGTTTTGGATGTCTATCTTCGTTCATTCTGTCTATGTTTTGCTTCCATTTTTGTCTATATGTATCTATTTTACCAGTTATTGCAAATATTTCAAGTTCCTGTTTTATTTCTGTGTTCTTGATTCTGTCTTCCTTAGTGCAGCCTTTAACAGAACTCAAAAATTTAATTTCTGCCGCCGTTTTTTATATGACCATACCATTTTTATTTTTTATTTTTTATGAAATTATCAATTGAAGTTTGAACATTCATCTTTGTTTAATTACACTGTTTCTTGTACAGCTCTTCTAGAAACAATAATAATAATAATAATAATAATAATAATAATAATAATAATAATAATAATAATAATAATAATAATAAAAATAATAATAATAATAATAATAATAATAATAATAATAATAATAATAACAATAATAACAATAATAATAACAACAATAATAATAACAATAATAATAACATTAATAATAACAATAATAATAATAATAATAATAATAAGAAATCACAGGAGCTATAATAGGTCCTGTGGCCCGCGCCACTTTGATGTTACTTCCACTTGGCTCGCGATACAAATAAGTATGGGCCGCTCTGGTCTAGGTCATGGATGAGATGGGAGATTACATTAACCATAAGTTGGACTTGAATTATAAAGGGGATGTTTGGAGAACATTAGCTCAGAAAAAGGATATATGGAGAGCTTATCGTTTCGTGGTCATGAACCTCCGAATTCGATGGTTCCAGTGAGATCATTTTTAGTGGCGTAGGGTCAGGGAAGAAAGGTACTGTGGCTTTCCAAACGTTTGATATAAACCATTTTTTTTAAATATTACAATTCTGAAAATTTAATTTTCCTGAGTTCGTTTTTACTTATTGTGGCAAATCAAGATTTTATGAATAATTCAAGTATGCATATAAGTTCCCAGTGAGAAATCAGAGACGCCTCTGAGAAGACACATCTGACATGTGTCTTTTGTGGGAGATGAATTACACTTGACAAAATGCGCGCGCAGTTCACCACTCCTTGAGTCTATGCCCGCTCACAAATATTTCAAGGTAGACATTATATTCTGATATGTTTTCACGCGAAAAGAGCTGTGTAATGACTTATTATGTTTGTAGCCTATTGTGACCATAACTTATATTTTGTTAAATGTCATTTTAACAAGCAATTTTAAACACTTTTAAGAGTCATAAATATCATGACTTCGGACAGGGCTTTGGGATATGCGCTGGTTCGAGTACCATGAGAGAAAAATTTCTCGTGGAATTTAAGTCAGTGTGGGACTGATGCTCACCCAGCATCGTGAGAAATTTGGGTAGCTAAAATAAGTATCGCCTTCAGTTTGATAAAATCTGTTATTAGGGCCGAATAACCTGAAATGCTGACCACACGTCACCTCTCTACTAGCTGAATTATTGTTCACCCTTGTAAACGAACGTGTGGATGTGAGGCAAAACGTTTTCTAAGCCTGCCGTACAATGAAATTTATGTCATCGGGAAGTATGAATAAAAGTCCCTGTCAGGGTTATTATACAGGATGCAACTAAATTCCCATTACAGACTTCGAGGACGTACAGTGAGGACCAAGACGGTTACGTTCAGCATAGTAACTCATGTCCGGAAACGTGCCGTTTTCCCGCTATACGCACCAAAAGTACCAAAACAGACGTTCAACTCTCGCGCATTTTCGGCGCCAAAGACCTTGCACGTTCTCCCGACTTTATCCCACTAGACTATTACCTATGGGGTCACACGAAGTCTCTGATATTCGAGACCTCTGTGGCATCCGTGGAAGATATACTGGCTGCGGCGGACGTTACAGGATCAAGGATTGGTGATCGTGTGTACCAGAACACGGTACGGAGATATCATATCTGTTTTGATGAAGGTGGATTTCAGATCGTGCCCTTCTCGTGGACCCAGACGACAAGCAGCAAGCAGACATCAGAAAGAGCAACGTGTGTTGTGATATTTTTCGTGTAGCGGAAAAAACTATATGTTTATGGACATGAGTTCCTATGCCAAAAGTAACTGTCTTGGTCCCCACTACACGTTCGCTAGGACTGTAATGAGAATTTAGTTACACCCTGTATTTTGGAGTACATTTCATGATTCCATAGACTGTTGAGATTAAATGACCAAATACAGCTGTTCACAACTTTTAAAATTAACAGCGATGTAAAAACACGAAGTAATAATCCGTGTCAATATTTCTAATGTTTTTGCTGTTATTAAAAACGTGTTTTAATTGTCTTTTTTTCTCTGTTTCAGATCCTTCCATCGAAATGAAGATACAATAAAAAATAAATGTTCGCCGGGAAATTTAATTATGCCAGAGGACTCTCCATCCGAATGAACACTAGGGATCATTTTATATTCCAAAGTGATGAAACAGAAAATTAATTCCCGATGACATTCGATAGAGTATCTCTTTGAAAAAAAAATCTAAAATGCACCGATGAATTATTAATATCAGGAATTACTACGTAATCAACTTGAAACCGAATTATCACTTGTCGAGCTTTGCTATTTTATTTATTCCAATATAATCACTGATATGTACCGAAGAAATTTATAAATAAATGTTATTATAACCATATGTCTGTTTTTCACGAATAAAATGGTTGCTCAATACTAATTTGGCGTTTTAACACGGTATTATATGAAGTGTTAGCTTGTATATATTATACTGTTATGTGTGAAATATAAATAATGCTACAAATATTCCATTGAGGACAATGAAATGAAGACAGTTTCATAAAATGTATGTACTTTCTGGATTGATGTTAAAAATAAACAAACAATAGCTAACATATAGGCCTATTTCATTTCAGCAATGGCCAAATCATTTCATGAGCACACAAGAGGACGAAAACAACATCTGGCTGTAATTTTAAATTCCTGACAAAATTGCTTTATACTTATCGATTTCTCTCTTATGTGATGTAAAGTTACTATTTTTAAATATACTATATCAAAATATACAAATACTCTGTTTATGAGAAATATGCACTAGGATGAAACTTTTGACTTTTACTAAAATTTTGCAAAGTATATTTGTTCATTATATTTTTATATACTTTTTTATTCAATGCCCCAGGTTGTCATTTCGACATTTCTGGTTTCTCTCCTGATATTGCCGTAATTATAATCCACTTCTGAAGTTGGGGCGCCTAGAAGACGGAGTTACGTTACCCCGATGATATGATGGGTGATAAATGATAATGAACCGCCAGGAGAGTTCTTAACCTAAACTTAACCTAAATTCCTGACCATGAACAACCACAGGAATAATTATTCCTTTTAAGGAAAAATTCCTATGGTTTGACCGGGAATCGAACCCGGGATCTCTTGGACGGTAGTCAGAAACGCTGAAAGTATAATCTAATTTCATCTAAGTGACGTTACCTATAATTTAAACAATAAAAAAGATCTGTTATTATATTTAAATTATTATTTTTTTTAGGATTCATTTTTTAATATTTATGGTGTTTTAAGAATTTTGGAATTATGATAATCCAAATTATTATCGTATCTCTTTACTCTAAATTTAATAATCATATCTCCATGACACGACAGGTCGGAAAGACCTACCAGCCGGCTGCCATCCTCTCATCCAAAACTGTCATTTACAGGAAGGGACGATTATCCAGCCATTATATGAGTAAAATATGGTCATGGGTCCGCTAGTTGTTTTAGCTGGTTTTCTTAATTTGGACCTACTATTGATTCCTCAAGATGGAAATATTGGGTAGACACAGTTCCACTCTGACTAAAATTGCTTCAGAAAATGTATTCTGAATCAAAGTGCATCCTTTAGCTGTACGCCAAGGCACGGTACTTAGACCGCTAATTATAATAATGCATCATTCAATCCAAGTTCTAGATTATAGAAATTTCGTCGAAAAGAGAGAGAGAGAGAGAGAGAGAGAGAGAGAGAGAGAGGGAGAAAGAGAGAGAGAGAGAGAGAGAGAGAGAGAGAGAGAGAGAGTCAATAAATCTACTTTTAGGCAATAAACATAACAAGTCTTCTGATTAGTTTCTTAAGTACAAATGCTAATTATTAAAACAAATATAATATTGAGATTATTTTTATTAATTAACATTTAATTTATATAATGGACTCAAATTTCTGATCAATTCTTAGATACAATTTGACTCCTACTTTGTTTTTATCTGCTATTTTTCATAGTGATCCTCGGTAAAATATTTAACTAAAAAATTAGTTTCAAAATGATAAATGTAATATATATATATTATATATATATATATAGATATATATATAATAATAGTAATAATAATAGCAATAGTAATAATAATAGCAATAGTAATAATAATAGCAATAGTAATAATAATAGCAATAGTAATAATATAGTAATAGTAATAATAATAGTAATAGTAATAATAATAGTAATAGTAATAGTAATAGTAATAATAGTAATAATACTAGTAGTAATAATAATAGTAGTAATAATAGTAATAATAATAATAATAATAATAATAATAATAATAATATACTTAATGATTAGGTGCGAATTTCCTTTTATATGCAGTAGGCCTATATATAAATTTAAAAATGTATGACATAATTTTATAAAAAAGTTATTTATGTAAATTATTTATTTAAGTATATTAATATTAAATAGCAATATTCTTACTATAATGATTATAGTACAATCATTGTTTATATGAAAAAGTAACTTATAGATAAAAATTCTTTTAAATGTCGACGGTAAAAAAAAATGCAATAATTTAACTCAATAAATAAATGGTAAATTATGTCTATGGAATAGTTTTTCATAAATAAAAGTAAAACATTATTTTAAGGGCAATTGTGAACCCTTATAATAAATTGTAATCAATTAAATATTTGAAAAAAAAACAGTAACTGCTGGAAATCATTTAACATTTTATTGAAAAAGAGAATTACAAATAATACATCACTCTATGGTTTAATACTTCGCAGATAATATATATAATATAGGTTATTTTTACAGATTACAGGAAAACAGTCATCAGCGATTATGTAAAATATGGTTATAGAACTTAATTTGACAATACAGACAGATGTGCCAAAGTTGTTCGCTCAAATTTATATATTCACCAAATAAATGGAAACGACATTCGCTAAATAATTTTATGAAAATTATATTATAAATTAACAACATATTTTTTACTTCGATCAATAATGACAATTTCAAGTGATTCGGTTATGATCTTCATGATCAGAAAAAAGAAGCCAACATTACAAAGTTCAGTGACTTTAATGAGCAATTTATTAAAACTAGTTCAGAAGTGACTAATCTAACAATAGCACGGTATTCTCAAATTGTGGTTTTCGAAATGAGGAGGTAGAGCTAAACTTAGTT
Source organism: Diploptera punctata (assembly GCA_030220185.1). Taxonomy (NCBI): domain Eukaryota; kingdom Metazoa; phylum Arthropoda; class Insecta; order Blattodea; family Blaberidae; genus Diploptera; species Diploptera punctata. Next base: position 83,721 of record JASPKZ010008182.1, read on the forward strand.
TCATTCGTTGGGTGCCACGATGACAAATTACACCTTATCAGAGTGTCAGGACTTCGCTGCCAACTTTACATGGACTTTCAATCTGACAATGTTGCCTGAACTACAGGACTGTAACTGGAGTTTAGTTCCTCATTCTACAGTGGCTTCTCCTTCAGGCAGTAGAAAGAGGCATGGACAGCCACACCTCGTCATGTCCTGGTGGCAGCAACTTGTCTGGAGCGCAGTTTTTGCTCTCATGCTCGTGGTGGCAATTGGAGGAAATGCTATCGTCATGTGGATCGTCTTAGGTAAGTTCCAAACTAAAGGCCGTCCGCTCTTAAAGTGATCCTCATATAAACAAATCATGTGATCTGCTCGCATTTAATTGGTTATGGACATCGACGTACGACGTAGAAGCAGTAAGTACGCGAAAAGCAGTTCCCTTCATTAAATTAAAAATATGTCATCTGAATATACTTGTTATTTTTCGTGAATAAAAATAATAACATTCAAGGTATAAAAAAATATTCTGAAATACACCAAATCAATAATTACAACTTCAAATAGTTTATTACATATGGATGATGCATTGAGTCATGCTTCAGTCGATTCTGATTGTAAGAAAATGGCTGAAGCTGTCCAGTCTTCTGTTGCTGTGTCGGAATTAACATTTTAAAACACAAATCTTGCAAACCTTCGACTAGCGGTAAAAAAAAACAAACAGTTATTTTAAATGCATTTCACAAGTTCAGTAAAAAATCTCACCAGATTTCTTGTAATCTACCCCATTTAACGATTATATGTCTTATATATTTCACATGTGCTCCCTGTCAATGTGACAGTATTTGTGGTGCGAATGGCGGAAGGATACAATTGGCGCTTAAGTTAGGATCACTGTAAGAGCGGATAAGGTATACTTTCACACTCTGCATTATAAAAATTACATTTTCAAGAATACTGACTTTGATTTACATCTGTTAATATTAGCAGGGTTGTAATAAATGCGCACTATGTGTGAGGAGAGAGTCCCCCTCCTACCCGCATGCATGTGCACTCCTAATGAAACGAAACAATTGACAAGTGAGTAGCCTATCTGACGTAGGGTTGAGTAGGAAGGGCGGGGCGTATTTTCACACATAGTGAGCACCTATTAACAGGCTGCTGTAGAGCATGTAACTAAATGTGTACGATATATCGGGCCAAGTTTACAAAACATTGATCATCTGTTTGTTCTTTTATTATCTTGATTATATTTCGTGATACCAAGTTAATTTTTTCCATTAGAAAGAATGAGCCGAGATCAGATTGATTAATTTCTGTAAGCGTTTCAAGTTTGTAAGTACACAATCGAAACATGATGGCAGAAGCTTTGAGAGATTATGGATACACAGTTTATGAGGGAGTTTATGGTGAGCCCACTAATGGAAGTAATAGATGAATAGATATTATTGCATTTAGACCATCTTCTAAAATCGGTATGATATTAAATCCACAATCCGTTTTGAGACTCATAGTGGCCAACCTGAGGAAGATGACACTGAAAAGAAAGCTATATGTGAGACAACAATTGACTATTACAAAGATAAATATCAATTAGATAGTATAACAATTGACTATTACAAAGATAAATATCAATTAGATAGTATAACTGTCACAGGATTGATGATCGAGGCAAGAGGTACTATACCAGGATTCTTAGCTAAATTTTGGAATTCCTTAGATTTGAACAGAGTGCATCTTTCTAAAATTGCCATCGTTGCCATTAGAGGATCAATTTCAATTTTAAGAAACCATGTTTACAAAGTTTCTACTTTATAGAATATACTTCAATTAGAATTTGAAATTTTTAAATGTATTTACAAATTTGTATTTCATCAATTTCGAAAATTAATTGTCTATATTACTTTGTCCTTGTGGCAATCCTCTAATGAGGAAAGTTTTACATAATAAAACATATTCACTACTTATGCACATTCGGTAATTCTAATATCGTATCTTTAGATTATATCAATTTGCCTCCGAATTAATTTGCTTTCTATTTTGGTGCGTTCCTCCGTTGTCCATAGGAACTAAAGTTTTACGAGGACTCAATTTCATAATAATCACAATATCATACTGATATTAAAATTAACTCCATGGATATATTCAAAATCATAACCACACAATAGAAAGATTGAACTTTCTATATACTCTTTTAACACTCAGATACATGATGACCTTAGATGTTAAGGAGTCTATATATATATATATATATATATATATATATATATAGATCTGAATCAAAAACTCACGTTCCTCCCCTTGCGTAAAGAAATTATAACATATGATGTTAAAATGGACTTAATTTTATATACATTAATAATATACATAAAACGGCGAGAACGAAAAAAAAAAGTTTTTTTGCGCGATAGTGCGTTTTGTCGCACTTACCAGCAATGATGACCATTATTGAGAGTTAAATTTCCTACATTTCAGGGTTGCCAACGTAAATAAATATACTGTAATATTACATTTACACCTACGTGCGGGAAGTAAAACCATCGCCCTCTATGTATACTACATATAAATGTATATGTATACAGAAAATATCCAAAAGGTAGTGTTAATATACATTATATGACACAAATCACTGCATTTTAAATGATCTGAACTTTATTTGTAACAATATAAAGCATTAAATACGAACTTGCGGCCACGTTATCAATAATTGTTCTCAACGTCTCCTTTTTGTTTCAACTAATAAACATTGTCCACATTGTTAACGTTAGTCAGTTGTTAATAATGTTATTATTTTACTATTATTCCTTATTTTGAAAACACCATCGCGTAAAAAATAATTTACAACGCACGTTACTTAAGCGTTTTACAGAATCTCGGAAATTAAAAACCTCGCTATCGCTTGGTTTTTTAACATTTTTCCGCGATTCTGTAAAAACCACTTCTCAACCTCGCATCATAATATACTATTAATACTCTGCTCATTTCAGTATTTTACGGTCTTCTAAAATAATTACGACATACATTTATAATTAGCCTATTTTTCTTTTTTTACTTATTCAACCAAACATAAAAACACGTTGAATTATTTAGGTGCAACAGCGGAGTATTTTATGACTTTTATATTGAAATTTTATACTTACTTACTTACTCACTGGCACTATCGAACCCGTAGGTTCATGGTCGCTCGGACATAAGCTCTCCATACATACCTATCCTGAGCTAATGCTTTCCAATCATTCCCTGTATAATCTTCTTCCCTCAAATCATAGTTAATGTTATTCTCCCACCTCATTCTTGGTCTACCAACTGGGCGTTTTCCCTCTGGCTTTCCTACAAGAAGCTTCCATGCAAGTCTTTCATTCCCCATACGTGCAACATGTCCTGCCCATCGCAGTCTACGGGACTTAATTGTTCTTATTATAAATGGATTCCTATAAAGACCATGTAGTTCATTGTTATGTAGTCTTCTCCACTCACCTGTTTGTTCGTCTCCCTTTGGTCCAAAAATTTTCCTAAGTACTTTATTCTCAAATACTTGTAATCTCCTTTCCTCCCATAAAGTAAGAGTCCATGTTTCGCACCCATATAATATAACTGGTAGAATAATAGTTTTATATATTTCAGTTTAACGTTTTTTGAAAGGAGTTGGGACATCAGAAGTCTCTGCAATGCACAATAGCACGCATTTCCAGAATTGAGCCTATGTTTAATTTCTTTGTGCATCTCATTCCTTTGTGGTTATTGTTCCTAGGTATTTTAATTCAGCCACTTCCTCAAAATTTCCCTCATTTGTCATTAGCTGTCCATTATATTATGTATTTCTAACGTGTGACCATATATTTAGTTTTATTGATATTTACTTCCAGTCCTAATTTCTCAGTGTTACTCAATAGTGTGTGCGTGTTGTCCTTTAGTACCTCCTCGCTATCGGCCAATAGTACTACATCATCAGCATATTAATACCATTCAGCTGTAAGCCTTCCTCATCCTCTAAAGATTTAATGGCATGCTCTAGTACAAAATTAAATAGTAGAGGAGATAGTGCATCTCCTTGCTTCAACCCATTCTGGATTTCAAAAGTGTCCGAAAACTGTTTGCCTACACGCACCCTACTCTTTGTGCCATTTAGACACATTCGTATAAGTCTAACTAACTTTTTGGGAATTCCGAACTCCAGCAGGATGCTGTATAACTTCTCCCTCTTAATTGAATCATATGATTTTTTGAAGTCTACGTATAGTTGATGTACAGTACCGTTATATTCCCATTTCTTTTCTAAAATATGTCTTATACTAAAAATCTGATCTGTTGTAGACCTGTTTCTTCTAAATGCACATTGACGATCTCCTACAATGGCATCAATATAGGGAGTAAGTCTGCAGACTAATATATTTGTTAGAATTTTGTACGAGGTTGAAAGTAATGCGATGCCCCTGTAGTTGTTGCAATCAGTTTTATCTCCTTTCTTATAAATTTGTACGACAATTGATTCCTTCCATTCATCTGGGAGAGCTTCTTTTTCCCAAATCATACTAAGCAACCGGCGTATCTTGTCCACCAATTTTTCTCCCCCTGATTTTATCAATTCTGCTGGGATCTCATCTGAACCTGATGCTTTATACATCTTCAATTTTTCAATCGCCATTTCAACCTATAATGCACTTCGTTCTGCGACTAGCGGTTCTGCTGCCTGTAACTTATCCTCCTCAATGCCCTGTTCTGTATGTACAGTACATTTAATAGCTGATTAAAATAACTTTTCCATCTATTAATATACTCCTAGAATCTGCAATCATATCCCCATTTTCATTCCGAATTACGTTTCTTCTAGCCTGAAACCCTTTCTTCTCTATACTAATTCCCTGATATAATTCTCTAATGTTCCTATTTTTAATTCCCTGATATAATTCTCTAATGTTCCTATTTTTTTCATTCATTTCAAGATCATTAATCTTCTCTCTCAGATATTCCCTCTTTTTACTTTTTAGTAACTTAGTGGTTTCCCGTCTAATACTACCCAATTGCTCTAAATTTACCTCATTTGGCTCGTGTAACCATTTCATTTTTGCTAGCTTTCTTTCTTTACAATGTCGGCACATTCCTCATCAAACCATTTCTTGTTTAGCCTCCTTTTTAAACAACCAATGCTTTCTGATGCTGACAATTTAATAGTATCTCTTATAGCCTGCCATTCTTTATTTATATCAGTTTCTTCTTCGTTTGCCACATTTTTATCGGAAGATTCCAGTATTTCAAATCTATTAGAAATTTTTATTTGGTATTCTTGCCGCATTTCATCGTTTTTCAAGTTTTTAAATTCACATTTTACAGAATCGTCTTTAGCGTTTGTTCCTTTCATAAGCAATAGCCGTTGTCTGATTTTCACTCTGACCAGATGATGATCCGAATTGCAGTCTGTCCCTCTAACTGATCTAACATCGATGATGCTACTGTGCGAGCATTTGTCCACTAATACATGATCTATTTGGTTCCGATTTTGGCCATCTGGAGTCGTCCAGCTGTATTTATAAATATCCTTATGCTGAAAAGTTGCGCTCTTAACAATGAGATTCTACGATGTGCGAAGGTGACTAATCTAACCCAATTGTCGTTACTATCTTCATGAATACTGAATTTGCTTATTGTTGATTTGAATATATCTTCCCGCCCCACTTTTGCATTAAAATCTCCTAAGACAATTTTCATATAATATCGTGAAAGGCTATCAGATAAACATTCTAATTCTTCATAGAACTCATCCTTGATCTTGTCATCTTTATCTTCTGTGGGGGCATGTACATTTACAATTATAAAATCATGTTGTTCACCCTTTAGAATTATGTATGATATCCTATCACTAACAAACTTAATATCTCGGATAGCATCCTCCTCCTTATTAAAAAACCCGATCCAAATGCAAGTCTTTCTGCACCCCCGTAGTATAATGAAAAACTTCCTGATTCCTGACTACCTTGTCCTGGCCACCTAACTTCCTGTAAAGCGACTATATCCAAGGGCGATTTATCTAATTCCCGCGTTAATACCTCTAGTGCCCCGCTATTGTATAAAGCCCTAACATTCCATGTTCCTAGGAACATGTCCCTGTGTTTGAGCCTTTGGCATGTGTTCCCTGAAGTAGTCCCCGCCCGGAGAACCGAATGGGGGACTATTTGACCTCCGGAAAATATTACCCCAGTTGAACCCATATCCACATTTCTTGACGGTTGTACTTTTACGGCGAAAGATCGTCAGTCGTTCGACCAAGGTACTTTTTTCGTCTGGCTTATCACCTTCGACCAGTCCGGCATGGGTAACCCTATCGGCAGCAATGCTACCGCCGGCATAGCTCTCAGGATCATTTAAGCACGCAAGCCAGTCCACCACGACAAGGTTAAGATACCATGGAGGGTACTGAAATTTTATACACTCAGTAAAAGCGAGAGATATAAAAGTTTCATTTGAACTTGTATTTGCAGAATGAAAAAGTTACGTTCCCTTGTAAGGGTTCCTATTCTAAACGTTATCTACAAAGTCCTCTCTACATGCATAAGTTTTGTAATGGGAATTTCCGAACAACCTGTTTATAGTCTTCTCCATTCACCTGTCTGACTCTCTTTTGATCAAAACATTTTCCTAAGGAACTCATTTTCAAATACTTGTATTTTTCCTCCTCCCTTAAAGTAAAAGTCCAAGTTTCTCCCATTCATATAATGTAATATATATATATATATATATATATATATATACATACATACGCACACAGAAGGTGATTCCAAACCATAAGTTATTAATCGAAAGTAGTTGTACTTCGACCCCTCTACAAGCTCCTGAAATTTGTGCGCAACCTTTTGAATCACTCTGTATGTGAATGTGTTTGTTTGTGTGTGTGTGTGTGTGTGTGTGTGTGTGTGTGTGTGTGTGTGGTGCTGGAACCACGTACACTTGTGTTAATAAGAGAGTGACATGTCAGCATGTTGAGTCTTTCGCTGTTGTGACTCAATTTTTTATGGAGACAATGTTAACCCTAGATACAAACGATATTCAGATGTCGCCATTTACTGGGTAATATGAGAATGTTTATTTCCCCATGGGGCATTGAAACTGCTGCCGTCCAGCAGGTCTAAACTAGACAGGATATGCTATAGGGCGACACAAGCAATGTACACACGATTAATTGTAAGAGAAATAAAACAGTAAAAGGGTATAAGAGGAAGAAGGAGAATAGAACAAGAAACAAGACAAAAGTAACGATTAAAAATAATCATTTGGTATTAGAGTGGTTGTTGTCACAACTTCTCTAAAAAACTTCAAACTCAAAATATATAACTGAATTATTCTCACAATTACAGTGTATGAATGGAAGAAACTTGGACTTTTACTTTAAGGGAGGAGAAAAAATACAAGCATTTGAAAATGAGTTCCTTAGGAAAATGTTTTGACCAAAGAGAGTCAGACAGGTGAATGGAGAAGACTTCATAATAGTGAGCTACATGATCTTTATAGGAAGTCATATGTAACAAGAACAGTTAAATCTCATCGACTGCAATGGACGGGGCAAGAGGCATGAATGGGGAATGGAAGAAGAGCATGGAAACTGTAGGAAAACAAAGGGAAAGCGCCAAAATAAGTAAGCCAGGAACGATGTGAGGGATTAATATTAACCATGATTTGAGGTAGGTCAATTATACAGTGGATATTTGGAAAAGTTGGCTCAGAATAGGGATATATGGACAGCTTATGTCCGCGCGGGCATGAACCTACGGGTTCGATAGTTCCAGTGAGTTAGTTATAGTGGGAAAATAAATAAAAGTTTGAATATAATTAAAGTAATGGAAAACAAACCAAAAAATTGCAAAGTAGAATACAAAGCGCAGAAATGAACTTCCTCAGAAGAACTAAAGGCTGCACAAGATTGCATCGGATAAGGAATAAAGATAAAAGAACAGAGTTAAATATATAACCATTGGATGAGAAAATCAGAGAATATAGAGAGAAATGATTTACACATGTGGAAAAAATGAATGTAACAAGATTACCGAGAGCAGCATTCAACTACAAGCCAAGAGGTTCAAGGCATGTAGGAAGGCCAGTGAAAAGATAGACGGAACAAACTGTGAGGCGGAACAGGCAATTTGCCTAGCCCGTGAAACGAAGAAGAAGTAGTATTGGAAAACATTGGATTTACCCCATGCCCGAAATGGGAGTCAATGACCAATCACGTTTCAATGAATTTTGTTTTTCCACCAATCACAGCTGTGTTTCACCTAGATAATTATCGAATTTTTGATTACCAAAATGGAGAATGTTCCTTCCTTTTTAATATTCTGAAAAGGCAAGAGCAATATTTTGCAGTGACTGACTCTCTAACAAATACGTTGAATATAGCAAATAATGAACAGATTTCTTCGATCTACACATTTTATAATTGTGTGTTCAATAATTGTGTTTTTAAATAATGATTTTACTGAGTTGTTTCCAAAAAATAAACTAATAACTTATAATGTTAGTTATAATATACAGTTTGATATGTTTCATTTTTTCTCCACCAGGGTGCATTCTTACAATATTGCGATGCTATTTGGCGATAAATAGTATGTTCAAGTTGCAGTGATGAACAAATGAAACATAACCAAACATTTCTCATTTGTTTGCAAACATCACCGTTTACATTAAATATATAAATATTTTAAAATAACTATATTTAAATAATGATTTGTGAGTAAACAGCTTAATTTTATTCGTTAAATAGTCCTAACAAATGCCACTCTTGATTTCCAAATCCTCTAGATAAATTCACTCGTCACTTCATGACTCATACATTTAACGATAATTTTGAAATCATTCGTGACATTACTTATGAGAAATAAATATTAACTTACAAGAAGAAAGGGAGGCTTAAAATGAAATATATAAAAACAAAGTTGAACAATTGTAGAATATTTCGGCAATCAAAAAGTATCAGCTATGTAATATTGTCAATGAACATATGTTACGCTCTGCAGAACCTTAGTGACTTCTGTATAAATGTGGAGATCAAAAAGTCGAACATGTCACGGAAAAGTTTACCGTAACATTAAGGTTCAATTTCACACGACGAAGCACAATATTTTCCACTCTGTAGTTTTCCATCTAGTACTCGATGCTTCCAAAGTCATCACACGTATTCCCAACCATCCTGAGATCGAGTCTCGTTACCAACTTGACATAATGATGCTTTTAGTTGGAAGATTAAAGATTGATGGAATTCTTCGATAATCTAGTTGGTAATTTTTAACAATTTTCTCTAACAGTTCATGTCGTTAGCGTCCAAATTCAAATCTATGTGCAAAAGGGACGACAAATTTTATCCAGAGGTCCTTTATCTTTCTGGGGCTTCGTACGATTATTATGAAACAGTATAAACATATTTTTGTTTATTTTTATACATTTTACAATTTTTAAGAATCATTCGTTCGTTCATTCATTCATGAAAAGGTTTCCAATGTATTATGATATAGCATTTTAAGAAGAGTAAAAGTATGTACTATAATTGAACAGATAAGAAACGAAGATATTCGTTAAGAACTGCAGATCTACTCCATAAAAGAAAATATATGCAGTAACTAGAAACAGTGGAAAGAACATGCAGAAAGAATGGAAGAGAGTAGATTACCAAAGAAAATCTTACATTATTTTCCGAGAGGAAGAAGAGATATCGGTCGTCCTCGGAAGAGATAGTCTTAGATCTATTAGTGAAGACGGAACACAATCCATATCTAAACCAGGAAGTTAAGAAGAAGATGAAGAAGAAGAAGAAGAAGAAGAAATGTATTATCTCTTCTTCCTGTGAGTAATGTTCTACACTCATAATTTCCCCCCAAATATCTCTATAGTACAGTTCCGATCTTGTAATCCTCTTTCATTCATGCTTTCTTCATACCTGCAGGTAGGTGTTTTTAGTATATTGTAATTTTTATGATGGTGATATTTATTTTAATTCCATTTATTGAGATGTGCTTATGTGTTTTTAGATTTACTTCGTGTTAAATCAATTTTTTTGTCCTTATTTCGCCCCATTTTTTTCCCTCTGCTAAGATATATTTTTCCCCCCCGTAAATATGTAATCTACCTAAGGACAACTGAAGTATTACATTGTGTACTAATACTTATCCACAGGCCTATAGGATTTTTTGTCCCGATTAATCAACAAGTAAAATAAAATATTAAAATATTCAAGTGCTAGTATATCACAAACGAAGGGTTTAGAAAAAAATGAGAAATCAAATTTGATATACATTTTTTAGGACAACAATCTTATTTTATAAATGTTCCAGATTTCACGTAGTTATATAAGGTGTTAGATTTTTTTTTACAGAGCTTGCTTTTCCAACTGTCACTCCTATGGTGACTGTGATTAAGATCACCAGCCGGTCGGTAGGTCATTAATGGCCTTCTAGGCCTATCATACCATGGAATTGGAGATTCTATTTGGAACATAAATGAACCCAACTCTGAACAAAAAAAAACTCCTGAGTAATATTTACGTGTCATTTAGACCAAATTGTCCACCCCTGTGGTCTCGAGGTAGCGTGCTGCCTTATCACGCAGCCGGCCCGGTTCGATCCCCGGTCGGGGCAGTTTTTCTGGGTGAGGTTTTTATCGGGGTTTTTCCTCACCTGTAAGACAAATGTCGGGAAACCTTTAAGGCCCAAACGGTCCCCGAAATCATATGGCCATCATCATCATCATCACCCTTATCATCATCATCATCAACATCATCCTTCACCGGTGTGGAAAGCAACGGGAAGCTACCACACCTACAATTCCCTAGTAAAGCTGCAAGCATAGCATGAAAATGCTATGATTGCAGTGAAGGGCCTGCCTTCGGGCAGAATTACTATGGGTGGATGGATAGACCAAATTTGAATTGTAGCGGCAAAAATTTACACCCGTCAACTAAACATTACTGTAATAGCTCAGAATATGAAAATCACAATGAAAAATTAAATAACAGATTATTTTTAGAAAAAAATAGGCTTACATCGTATGTTAAAATTATTATAAACTGATTATCAAATACTACTAATTCAGCCATGGCCGATTCCAAGCCCGGATAAGAAAGGTGAAGCGGGAGGAGTAACAACCTCGTTAAAAACCAGGGTTAAGTTGGCTTCGACTGACAGTACTCTGTAAGGACCCCTAGCCAGGGTTACGGAGAAGACCTCAACTGCAAAGTCGGCGCGCAGAAGGAGTCCTTCAACACGGCAGATATGGTGGAAGAGGCAACCCTATCACTAGTGAAAATAGAGAAAGAGGGATCTACAAAGGCTATGGGAGGAAAACCCAGACAGAAATTTTCCCGGTCCTCCAGGCTGGGGGTTTATGCTGTGGGTCAGCTCCCCACACATTAGAAAAAACACACAATGATAAAAGACCAAACAAATCAAAGCTTCTTTGGAGGTATGGCACGGGAAGATGGCAGTAGCTGCAAAAATCGGAAGGTGGACAGATAAATCAAATATTAGTAAATATTGAGAATGTATCGTATCAAAATCTCACATAAACAAGATCTTGAAGAAAATGTCGAAAAAGTAATTAAATAATAATGACAATAACATTTTTTTCTGATCGAGTTAAGATAGTAAGGTCCAATCTTCCACTTCATTAAGGTTAAATTGTACATTAGGGTGTCCCAAAAAAATTGAAATATTTTATTTTTAATGCATATCCTCTAGTGCTAGCCGTCGAGAAGAGCGGACGTGTTTTTGTTAGAGTGGTTGAAGTGCGCAGGGGACAAAGCATTATGGAAGAAGTTAGAAAGCTGATTGAAACATTGTCAACTGAAGTGAAAGAGGGGTTTGAATAGTGCAACGTGGGTGAAAAAATTCGTGATATTGAGACGAACATGCATCGGATGGAGGACAGATTGAAATGGCTGGAATCTAAATTAGACTATCTCGAAAACCAGAGTCGCCGTAATAATATTGTGATATATGGTGTGCATGAAGAAGACAGAGAAAGCTGGGAGGAAACTGAACATATAATTAAAAGAGTAGTGGCGCAAATCGGGATTGATTTGGTGGACAGTGATATTGAAAGAGCGCACAGAGTAGGTCGTTGGAATAGTGGAAAGAGACCGATTGTATGCAAATTATCACACTACAAAATAAAATGTTGGATCCTTAGAGACAGTAAATATCTTAAAGGGACCGGTATCAATATTGCCGAAGACTTTAGTGAGAAAGTGCGCCGCGAAAGGGCCTTTCTTAAGCGACACATGCTCGAGGCGAGGAGGCAGGGCTGCCATGCAATCATGCAATTTAATAAATTGATTATAAATGGACGAATCTGGAGCAGGGAACAACTACAAAATATAGACAACTCTGAAAATGAATTTGAAGAGGCCATTGACAGCGAGTCCCCAAAACCAACAGGGGACGCTTCAACAGCAGGTGGTCTCCTTACAGCAGAGGAGGGAGAAAATTCTACACGAGAGAAAGAGAGAGGGAGCACTACGATTCCCAGGAATCCAATAAACATACAGCAAAAAACGGCCGAACGCAAAAAGCATCCTCTAAGAGGTGAACGACCGGCGGACACAAGAACTCCAACAAGAAAATCACTAAGACTTCTGAATTTACCCGCAGAAAAAGAACTATTGAGAGGGGGAAGTTCGAAAAAAATACAGGTAAGACTAATGACAAGGGGACACAATAGGGTTTGTTGACAGTCGGTTCATGGAATATCGAAGGGTTAAAACAAAAACTTTCAATGGACAGATGTGTAGAGTTTATTGATACTTTTGATATATTAGCTCTAGGAGAAACATGGTTAAAAGCTAATGAATGCGTAAATCTATGTAATATGAAAGGTTATTTTAAGAGTAATCAAAATAGAGGAAAGAGAGGTAGATATCCAGGCGGTGTTGCCAATTTATATAAAGCTAACTTAGACCCATATATTAAAAAGGTAAACATTACTTTAAAAGAGGCAATTTGTATATATTACCATACAGAAAGAGCAGAAATGTGTCTGTTGTCTATTTACCGCCAACCACTAAATTCCAGGTATGCCAATCCAATTTTTTTCGTTGAATTGTCTGACTCGTTGGCAGAAATAAAAGATAGGTTTCCGGAAGCGGGAATAATAATTTTAGTGGACTTTAACTGTAGGATTGGGGAGGAAAATATCACTATAAAATCCGATGATAACGAAACACGAGGTGAGGGTAGGAGAAGCAAAGATAAGATTTTAAATTCAGAAGGAAACCAATTGTTAGCTTTTTGCGATGCATTTGAACTTGAAATTCTGAATGGGAAATATGGGGAAGATAAAAATGGAGAACTGACATTTATTAATAAAAATGGAAGTAGCGTAATCGATTATTCAATATGCACACAAGACATGATTCCAGTTCTAAGTAATTTCTGTATAGTTTCCAGAATCGAATCACACCACTTCCCAAACAAACTTATTTTAAATATGAAAGGTATTAGTGGGACAGTTAATGATGAGGTGGCAACAATATTGCGGCCAATTACACGTGGTGGATCGAGGATCTGAGAGAATTTATCAGGAGTTTGGAAGCGCTAATACAGGATCTGCAAATAAATGATCTTAGCGGGGAGGAAATTATTAAAACTTTGACAGAATTTTTTCAAAAAGCAGGGGAAAAAATCAAGGTTAAATACGCAATGAACCAGAAGGACAAAGGGTGGTACAATAATGCATGTAGAAAGAAGAAGAAATTTGTCGAAAGTAGTCTTTTAAAGTTTAGAAAAGAAAGCACAGATGAAAGCAGAAAAAAATTATGCGCAAGAGAGAAAGGAATATAAAGAATTATTGGCAGAAACAAAACTAGCATGGCAAAATAAGAAATCCGAAGAAATGAGAGTCGCGACTGAAAGTGGGAACATTGCGGACATATGGAAAGGGAAGTCAAAGTAAAATCCATAAATCGGACAAGAATAACGCCCGGGGAATGGAGAAGTTACTTTGATAGGGTGCTGGAAAATGAGAGGTTAAGATATAATCAAGGAAATATAGTTGAGATCCCTGACCCAATTCATATTCAGTTACTGGATCAGGATATTTCGAAAAATGAAGTGGTTTCTTCCATTAAATGTTTAAAGAATGGTAAAGCACCTGGAATTGATGGAATACCAGGGAAATTCTTGAAAAATATGATATCATCCAATAAATTATCATACGTTTTGAAAACTGCGTTCAACAAACTTTTTAATGGAGGAGATTATCCGGAAGCCTGGGCGACAGGTGTCATCCAACCGCTATACAAAGGGAAAGGTGGGGCACATATCAGAAAGTTACAGGGGAATTTGTCTCTTGTCAGTGTTCGGAAAAATATATTGTAAAGTACTTTACGAACGAATAAGACAATGGGCTAAAGAGAACAATAGGCTCTCAAAATATCAGGCAGGTTTTAGAGAAGGGTACTCCACGGTGGACAACGTATTTGTTCTGAGAACATTAATTGATGACAATCTGAAAATGAAGGGGGGTAAATTATTTTGTGAATTCATTGATTTTAAGAAAGCATTTGATACTGTGGACCGAAGCGCACTTTGGGAAAAATTAAATCGGAAAGGATTGTCTCATAAAACGATACATGCTTTAATGTCAATTTATAAATATGTTAAATTTTGTATAAAAGTAGACCGAGGGCAAATTACAGAGAGCAGTGAAGCCAATCGGGGAGTGAGACAAGGTTGCATTTTATCACCAATGCTATTTAATCTATTCGTTGATGATATTTTAGACGTAATGCTGGAAGGAGAAATTAGGCTCCGGAGATAGGAAATGTTAGAATCCCAGTCCTGTTGTATGCAGATGATTTAATTATCTGTTCCAAGACAATCAAGGGATTGCAAAGAGGTCTTGACCTACTGGAAATATACTGTAGGAATTGGGGACTGACTGTAAATGTTAGTAAGACAAAAACAATGACCTTTAAAAATGGGACGGTTTATGGTAGAGCAGAGGAATGGAAATACAGAGATCAAGTACTTCAAAACGTGAAACATTTGAATATCTTGGTACGACGTTGAAAATGAACGGAAAGTGGAAAAAACATATTGATATAGCATTATTTAAAGGGAGGGGACAACTTAACAGTGTACTCGGTATTCTGGGTCGAGTGCCTGATATTCCAGTCAGCACATTAGAAAGAATGTATGGAGCGATGGTCAGGCCAGTAATGCACTATGGTAGTGAGATTTGGGGTTTCCAAAGAACGGAAATACTAAATAAGGTATATACGCATTTTCTAAAGTATATTACAGGACTTAGTAAGGCCGTTTCTAACTGTGGAATTTTATATGAATTCGGGTCATTCCAGGACGACATTAACTGTAAAATTCGTGTACTCAAATACTGGTTGCGAGTAATCCAAGGTGAACAAACAATGCTTAGAGCAATTTGTTACGACCACCAAATTAAAAACATAGATGTTAAATTTTGGGCAGACGAGGTTAGGAGAGAACTCCAAAAGATTGGGATGGGCTGGATATGGGATAAAGGGACTGAAAATCGCAAGAACGTGTGGAGAAAAACAAGATACTTTCGCCGAATGTACAGGAAAACGCTCACTGTGTTTACAAAGAGACCTAAAACACGTCTGGGGAAAAGAATCGTATATACTCAACCTAGGATTTAAGGAGAGATCAGGGCTTGCTTGGTTTAGGCTAGGGGCATGGAAATTTCTAAAAATTAGCGACGATCACGATATGCGAATATGTCCAATGTGCGGAAACTTTGAAGATGAGATACATATATTAGGAAAATGTAATGATTTAGAATATTGGAGACGTCAGTTATTACCGGAAAGATTTCTAAATTCAAATCGGGAAAGATTGGCATGCTACGAATCATTGGTAAATCCAGAAAATTCGATAAACCTCGGTAAATTTCTGGACAAAACGCGAAAAATAAGGACAACACTCATTCATGAATAAATATATGTTATCAAAATGCAATACCATTAATTATTAACAATTATATATAAATTAATTAGTGTATAATGCTGTTGTGTTATTATTTAATTGTAATATTAATGTGTTTTCTTTATGTAATTGTAATGTTAATGTTTTTTTTTAGTGTATAATGCTATTGTGTTATTACTTAATTGTAATATTATTGTGTTTTCTTTATGTAATTGTAATGTTAATGTTTTTAGTGTATAATGCTATTGTGTTATTATTTAATTGTAATATTATTATTGTGATTTCTTTATGTAATTGTAGTGTTATTGCTGTTTTTGTTGTTTATTTTTCTTTACACTAGTACCAATTATTACTTTATTGTAACGGACTGTCAACAGCACGTACGGCTTACTGCCCGTGCGACCCATATTTGTAAATAATATTGTAAATATCTTACTTTTTGTCTAATAAAGTCCTACTACTACTACTACTACTAATTTATTTCTATAATGTTAAACCAATTGATACAATTTGGTGTTACCGTGGCGTTCACACCGGAAAAACCGTTCACACGACTATGCTGTTCGAAAACAGTCAGATAATTGCACTTAACTAAGGCGATCGAAAATTTAAACAATGTTTCCTATTGTAAAATAGTAAAATAGTTACACGTTTTGAGCACATTGATGTATGATCAATATACACGCTTTAAATTTACCGTGCACACTCGATCTATTAAACCTGAAGCTTTTACCCCGCGGATTATCACCCACTTAAAATCAGTGGATCGACCTGAACACTTTGCATACTTGTAAAAGAACCCGATGACAAAATATAAAATGTTTCAACTTTAGTTTTGTAATCAATTCATGGCCCGAATTCATCAGAAGAAATATAAAATAGGTGTCTTTGTATCCTAAAATTGCTTAAACGGAATTTTTGAACCACAGAATTTTTACCAAGCTAAGAAACATTGGATCACCTTGAAAATACAGTTGACGTGTAAAGGATCCCGCCGTGACAATATAATAATGTCATATTTCTTTTTTTAAATCCTAGAGCCAGACAGAATAATCAGAACATAGAAAAAGTTGTCTTTGTAATCTATGTAACGGAAAATATTGAACACGATTTTTACCCATTCGTAGAAACATTCAGACTCGACTTGAAAACTTGCATTGTACTTTATGAAGGACCCGTGAAATAATACAATACTTTCATATTTTGTTTCTAGAATCCTGGCCAGAATCATCAAGAAAAAAAAATGCAAAGTGGGTATAATAGGTTGCGGACTTGTCCACTCTTTAGTCAATCGTGGTAAGGAGCTCAGTTAGTAGAGCGGTACCACTCTGAAGTGATATTATACTGATTGAGTGGTCTTTCCACTTTTCAGCCGGTTTTGCCACTTTTACCTAGCCAGCTGCTGGCACTTCATAATCATATGTGTCAATCATCAGAGGTAGATGTATGCAACACCCCAGTGCATGGGTGACATGTGGTTGTGTTAGCGATGTCGAGTCCCCCAGCCTGTTATAGGATGGGTTCCTTAAACCTGGTAGGGCGCCGCTACTTATTGTACCTACCCCTAATTGCCTCACGATGCGTGGGTGGGCACCGGTCCCTTACTGGCCGAATTCCATGAGAAAATTTCTTCCCCCATGGAGACTCGAACCAGCGCAAGTCCCGTAGCTCTGCGCCAAGGCTTCCTACCTTAACCACTCGGCTACGGCGCGGGACTAGCGATATATAATTTCTGTAATCCATAGGTCGCTGGATCAAATCCGGCTGGGAGGTTTTTTAGAAGAGTATTATTTTCAGCTCATGCTACAATAGAATCGAATTTAAAGATATTTACATTTTTATCTTATTCTGTAAAATATTAAAACTAAAAAATAAAAAATAAATAATAGTTTTAAAAAACTAAAACAACACGCTTTATTAGAAAACCGAACTAAAAAATTGAAAAATAATTTTAATTTTTAACACGCTTGGGATAAATAATTTTGCCATCAAAAGCGTGTGGTGCTTTTTATGATTTTTACATTTTCTTCTTACAGACTTTACTTTTACCAATATCTGTTTATTATCAAATATATTAATTGATAAAGAGCTCCCCACGCTTTTGATGGTAAAATTATTTATCCCAAGCGTGTTGGAAATTAAAATTATTTTTCATTTTTTTAGTTCGGTTTTCCAATAAAGCGTGTTGTTTTAGTTTTTTAAAACTATTATTTATTTACTAAATGACCTTTTAGTTATAGAATCCTTCTATACTAACCCAGTATAAATTTTCATGTCTTGGGTATGGTATGAAGTCGGCACGGGTTGTCATGATCCAATAGTAATAATATTAGTTATTTGAGTTAATAAGGTTAAACATAAAAAATAGAAGATAAGCGTATTTGATTTCGCGAAAAAAAAACTCATTTTTGTCTTGCGACATCCTGTTGTAGATATATTAACAATTATTAATATTTAAAATCGAATTAATAAAACATATTACATAATGATTTAGAGCTGATAGGGGATTAGATGATAAATATAGTCAAATTATAGTTTTAATCCATATAACTTTTGGAGTGAATTGCACAGTCTCGAGGTAGCGTGCTGCTTTGTCACGCAGCGGGACCGGTTTCGATTCCCGGTCGGGACTGGCCCCTGGGTGAGGTTTTTTCGGGATTTTTCCTCACCTGTAAGATAAATGTCAGGAAGCTTAGGGCCCAACGGTCCCCGAAAATCATCCGGCCATAATCATCATCCTTCACCGGTGTGAAAAGCAACGGGAAGCTACCACACCTATAATTCCCTAGTAAAGCTGCAAGGCATAGCATGAAAATGCTACGATTGCAGTGAAAGATGTGCCCTCGGGCAGAATTACTATGGATGGATTATTATTATTATTATTATTATTATTATTATTATTATTATTATTATTATTATATCTATACTGTGTTATCTCATAGTACAACTCTATGGTAATTGTGTTACAACAGCACGGAAGCATAAAATTAATGATTTTACCTTTGATTCGAAATTGAATACTGACATTCGATACAGAACAAAGAAATTTAACATCCGACGAGTTGTAGATAGACCTCAAAGCCATTGTCCAATTCCATTACCACAATGGTTTCAATTAGATTTAAACAGCATGTACTGTGTTACAGCAAGCAATAGATTTTGTCCTTCATGAGTAATTGTTTACATAAATCTAATAATATATCACAGTACCACGAAATTTAGATACCTATCCATATAGTCTGTTTAAAAATGTATATTGACATGTTTTACCAGTCGAAACAATGACATCAACGAAATATTTTAGCATTCTATTGATTTCTATAAACGTTGAACCGGCGTTTTTTTTTAAATACGTTGCCAAGTAGACTTGAATGAGATACCCAATCCAGCAAATCATAGAATTTTACCGCCAAAGTAATTAAATATATTTTTGATGAACCTATTTCTTTTTAAATTCTGACGTACAGAACTTACTTAGTGAAAACTCAACAGACATTTAATCAACTTAGGGACAACAAAAGAGGAATATTTATAAAAGTAATTTTTACAATGAAGTTATCACTGAATTTTAAAAAGTCTTTAATAAAATCCACAGTATCCATCCATCCATAGTAATTCTGCCCGAAGGCAGGTCCTTCACTGCAATCATAGCATTTTCATGCTATGCTTGCAGCTTTACTAGGGAATTGTAGGTGTGGTAGCTTCCCGTTGCTTTCCACACCGATGAAGGATGATGATGATAAGGATGATGGCCATATGATTTCGGGGACCGTTTTGGCCTTAAAGTTTTCCTGACATTTGTCTTACAGGTGAGGAAAAACCCCGATAAAAACCTCACCCAGAAACACTGCCCCGACCGGGGATCGAACCCGGGCCCGCTGCGTGACAAGGCAGCACGCTACCTCGAGACCACAGCGGTGGACATCTACAGTATAATGTCAACAATTATTCTTGTATACTGTAATATTAATTAGAAAACTTTATTTTAAATCGTGGGTTATAATTTGGTGCAAAAACTGTCGATGTGATCAAATATATATATATATATATATATATATATATATATATATATATATATTATCTTCTTTACCTTAGATTTATCTCTCCATTTAATACGTACTTTTAAATCCACACTCCAACGGGCCTTACATCGACGACTTTCGGGAGAGGGTTTTAAACCCTGATAATATACATAATATCTGACCCCACGATGATATGGATGACCTGCCTGGATGAATGATAGCCTTAATCCCATGGTCGCCTCCGAGACAACACGAACATTTAGGACAAGACACCATACATTCATACGAAACATGGCGAAAATGAAATGGCTGATTGTGATGGCCAAATTATGTTCAGGGGGCTATTTGGGCCTTGAAGTTTTCAAACATATGTCTTAAAGGCGAGGGAAAAAATCTGAAAAACCTCATTCAGAAAACTAGTCCCGACCGGAGATCTAACCCGGGCACGCTAGGTCTGAGGCAACGATATTGCCACTAGACAACAACAGTGAAACTTATTAAAAGAAAAAAAAATGTATTTCACTTGCCGTATGTAGGCAGTCCGAACAAAAATCGAACCCGTATCCACTATATATTTTTTTTAAATTTAAATATATAATTTTAATATATAATTATTCCTTCTTCCTTCCAAGTATTAGGCCAAAGCCTGTTACGATCCTATAGAAATTTTTCCCTCCAGCGTATCATAGGACGGCCCAGATATATATACTATTATTATATTATGCTTTCAAGTCTTATATGTAATTATTTTATTACTTCATTTCTTTCTATGTTCTGTCCTTGTTATTTACTTATGTCTGTTGAAATAATCGCATCTATGTTTCAGCAAGGAAAATAAAGTCATGGGTCCGATATCATAGATTTACGGGTCTCGAAACAAATTCAAATAGGAGATCTCTAAACAAAATTTTTCGTTCAGTTCATGTCAATATTTTACTTGCAACCCTAATGATTATCACCTGTTAGAGAGTAGACCTATATTTAAAATAAATAATTAACACTCATTATCCATTAACTTTTTCTATTTGTCTATCTGCCCTTAATCTATTCATGTATCTCTATATTTATAAATCAGATCCATCTATGTCGCAATAAACAATACAAATGAAGATTTTGTTATATATTTTTTTTATTTCGTAAATTTAGCCACAATAAAATGGTTTTACGTCATCCTCAAGAAATTCGCTTCCTCCATTTGTAGTTGTACTGAACGTCTTCTTTTGTAAGTCCCATTTCACCCGTACTTACATCTTCTCACTCCATCCATCTTACGTCACCATCAAGAAATTCGCTTCCTCCATTTGTAGTTGTTCTGAACATCTTCTTTTGTGAGTCCCATTTCACCCGTACTTACATCTTCTCACTCCATCCATCTTACGTCACCCTCAAGAAATTCGCTTCCTCCATTGGTAGTTGTTCTGAACATGTTCTTTTGTAAGTCCCATTTCACCCGTACTTACATCTTCTCACTCCATCCATCTCATCTTCTTTAGGTCTTCCCTCATTATATTTTTCATCTATTCTGCATTTCAAGATCATATTAAGGGATTCTATCAGATGACATTCTCTTGAAATGTCAGTACCATCTTAAACACATTTCTTCAAAAAAGCAGTATTAAAATATAATTAAACTACATATGAATACGATAATTATAAATTTGAAACTTGCAGATGGATCGTGAGATAGTTAAGGGCACTTTATATTTTTTTGTTGAAGTAAAATAAGAGTTTAATTCCCAGTAAAGTAAATTCAGCTGCTCCTCTCTGACAAGTAGTTCGTGCAACGAACAACACATATTTAATTAAAAATCTTGAGGGCTCTTTACATCTAATGAAAGAATTTAATAAAGTTCAGCCAATTTATGTTATCATGTTTTACAAACTTAAAATTATTTTATAATATTCACTCTTAATTTCTCTCTTAAGGATCTTGAAATAGTGGCTTCTAAAGAGCTAAGCTATGGTTCACGAGGTAACGCATTGTTAAATGTTTCAAATATGTTATATTTGGTTTTAATAGTCTTAAATAGCTAAATAGCAGTAAAGGAGACGTGTTCTAGATAGTTAAGAGTGTTCGACGTATACAATATTACTCAAAATCCGATATTTCGGATTAAATTGAACTCTCGTGCAAGTGTAAAAGTAAATAAGACAACCAGGATATAGTCGACTAGTAGCCGACGTTCAAGTAGCATAGATCGTTAAACTATGTACGAAAAAATGAAATATGTATGAGAGCCAGGATTCAATTCCTTCGACAATGATTTTTTTGTTATTTGTATTTCCACGAAATAGCCTAAATCATTAATACATACTTAGTTCCAGCCACTGTAATCTACGTCGACTTTACACTATTTTAAGTAATATAACACTATTTGGCTACCAGTATAAATTTAATAGTGTGTGTAGTACCACGTTCATAAAATAATGCTATACATTTATGTAATAAAAGATATTGCTTCATATATTTATGTATTTATTTATTTACTATGTAATAGTGAGAAAAAGGTTTCACCTTTCAGTTAAAATAAATAATAATTTAAAAAACTAAAACAACATGCTTTATTAGAAAACTGAAATAAATAAACATTTTAATTTCCAACAAGCTTGGGATAAAAGCGGCCAACAAAAAATCATCTCCAACACATCTAGAATAAAGCTAGAGTTATCTACAAAAATAATTTTACCAGCAAAAGCGTGGGGTGCTTTTTATGGTTTTTACGTTTTCTTCTTAGAGACTGTTAACAATATCTCTTTATTATCAAACATATTAATTGATATAGAGCACCACACGCTTTTAATGGTAACATTATTTTTGTAGTTAATTCTAGTTTTATTCTAGATTTGTTGGAGATGATTTTTTGTTGACCACTTTAACTTCATCCCAAGCGTGGTGGAAATGACAATTATTTTTCATTTTTTAGTTCGGTTTTCTAATAAAGCGTATTGTTTTAGTTTTTTTAAACTATTATTTATTTTTTAGTTTGTTTTACTAAAAATGTAAACATTTTTAAATTCGATACTATTGTAGTATGAGCTAAAAGTAACACTCTTCTAAAAAAATCATCAGGGCCGAATTTGAACCATCGATCTATGGACTACTTAAATTATATACCACTACAGTCCACCACTCTACCATCTGAGCTACCACAACGACGAACTAAAAGTCGATACGTCTGCAACCTATTATACCGGTGTTCATTTTCTTGATGTCATGATCCTGGCCAGGATCTTAGAAACATTTATGCAATTACTGTATTGTCATTGGTCCTTTTCAAGTATTCAAAGTTTCAAGTCGATCCAATGTTCTTAATTGGGTGAAAATTGTGTTGAAAGATTCCGTTACATAGGTAGATGATAGATAGTGGTCAAGCTAATATAAAGCGTGTAATATTTAGTTTATATATAGGTCAATTCTAGCTTAGTAATAGTCAATACAGGATGGACAATAAAAATAAAATAGTAGTATTACCAAATAGTTTTTAAACAATGGACTGAATAAAATAGTAAGCATTGTGACAATTAAAAAATCTAACCCCATCGAAAATCGAACCTGAGACCTCTTTGCATACGAAGCAAGCCACAAAGCACTAAGTTAAGCGTTCGCTGGTTTGCTGTGCATAAAATTATGATGTTCATTGGAGGAAGGATGAATGAATGCGTGTTGCTCGTTCCGCGAATTACTTGGGAAACAGGAAGCAAGCTGAATTAAATTCAAATCGGGAAAGATTGGCATGCTACGAGTTATTGGTAAATCCAGAAAATTGGATAAACCTCGGTAAATTTCTGGACAAAACGCGAAAAATAAGGACAACACTCATTCATGAATAAATATATGTTATCAAAATGCAAATCCATTAATTATTAACAATTATATATAAATTAATTAGTGTATAATGCTGTTGTGTTATTATTTAATTGTAATATTAATGTGTTTTCTTTATGTAATTGTAATGTTAATGTTTTTTTTAGTGTATAATGCTATTGTGTTTTCTTTATGTAATTGTAATGTTAATGTTTTTTTTAGTGTATAATGCTATTGTGTTATTACCTAATTGTAATATTATTGTGTTTTCTTTATGTAATTGTAATGTTAATGTTTTTAGTGTATAATGCTATTGTGTTATTATTTAATTGTAATATTATTATTGTGTTTTCTTTATGTAATTGTAATGTTATTGCTATTGTGTTATTACTTAATTGTAATATGTGTTTTCTTTATGTAATTGTAATGTTAATGTTTTTAGTGTATAATGCTATTGTGTTATTATTTAATTGTAATATTATTATTGTGTTTTCTGTATGTAATTGTAATGTTATTGCTATTGTGTTATTACTTAATTGTAATATTATTGTGTTTTCTTTATGTAATTGTAATGTTAATGTTTTTAGTGTATAATGCTATTGTGTTATTATTTAATTGTAATATTTTTATTGTGTTTTCTTTATGTAATTGTAATGTTATTGCTGTTTTGTTTATTTTTCTTTACACTAGTACCAATTATTACTTTATTGTAACGGACTGTCAACAGCACGTACGGCTTACTGCCCGTGCGACCCATATCTGTAAATAATATTGTAAATATCTTACTTTTTTGTCTAATAAAGTCCTACTACTTGTAACTCAACTGTGCAATTAGTTTACTCGTGTGAATCGCGCGTTAAAACTTGAAGTGTTTGAGATCAAGAGTTCGCTTTTTTTAAAAGCAATTTCAGAAATATAATTAAACTACACATGAATATGTTGATTCTAAATTTGTAATTTGAAGATGAATATCGAGAGAAAGGTCAGGGCGTTTTACCTTTGTTTGTTGAAGTAAAAAATAGAGTAATTTCCAGTTAAGTTAATTCAGCTTGCTTCCTGTTTCCCAAGTAATTCGCGGAACGCGGAACGAGCAACACGCATTCATTCATTATATGCCTTTAAAATCTTAAGGGCGCAGTATTTTTTATAAAAGAATGTAATAAAATTTAGCCAATGTATGTTATCTTGATTTACAAACATAACATTGCTTTATAATACGTGCTATAGTTCACTACCCAATATAAATTATTCTTTCAAAGACGTTCATAGCTTTTACTTATTTATTTCAGTGCTTTTAATTTCCTGACATCATTAATTTTCATAAGTAATGCCACGAGTGATTTCCAAATTGTCGATAAATTAACGACTCACGAAGTGAGGAGTGAATTTATCTAGAGAATTTGGAAATCAAGAGTGGTATTTGTTAGGACTATTTAACGAATAAAATTAAGCTGTTTACTCACAAATCATTATTTAACTGTAGTTATTTTAAAATATTTATATATTTAATGTAAACGGCGATGTTTAAAAACAAATGAGGAACGGTAGGTACGCTTCAACTGCTTCTTTTGTTTATCACTGCAACCAGATCATACTATTTATTGCCAAAGGAACGCAATATTGTAAGAATGCTCTCTAGTGGAGAACAAATGAAACACATCAAACTGTATATTAATTCATTTCTGATGTCGTATGATGTAAATATGACAATTATATTTTTCTGGATTGTTACCTAGGAAAAAATACATTTAAGAAAGTGCAAACAGTGGTTTCTTTTTTTGGTGGCATAATCAATTGCTACAAATGTTTTTATATTAACTCCCGCATGCGGCATGTGTTGACATTCATGCACTATATATACAATCTGGTAGCCCTATTTCTCGCGGGCTCTGTCACTGCAAAATAATGGTCAGACCTGTTCAGAATATTAAGAAGGAGGAGCTTTCTTTAATATGGTAATTATAACACTGATAAATATTTCGTGAAACACGACTCTGATTGGTTGTAAAACAGAAATCATTGAAGCGTGACTGGTCATTGAGTCCCATTTGGGGCATGAGTTAAATAGTCAGATAAATGGTATTCTCTCAGATGACATCCTCTTGAGATGTTCGTACGATATTAATCGTGTTTCTTCACAAACAATTTTACCAATATAATTGAATCCACTTTTTAGAAAGGAACTAAATCAAAATTTCTACTTTTTAAGACAGTATAAAAACGTATTTTCATGAACAAATAGCGGAATAAAATATTTATGTTATATATTATATAAACATAACATGGGACTGAATTTAATGATAACAGACTAGCAATGGAAATTTTGTTCTATCACGGTATACGGTATATGTTACTTAAAATTTGAGACTTCGTTCCATTCTTCACTTGACATTGTTTTTGAAAGAATAAAATGGACATACAGAGTGAACAAAATCTATTCAATACAGATCTACGTGTATTTTGCTTAAATTTGCATTTTAGGAACATTAAGATAACATTTTGAATTAAAAAAAAAACAAAATAGACATATCTTTAAAAAACTAACACATAAAATGACAGACGTTTCTCATTCATGGTGCATCAGGATCTTGGGGCAGTATTTTGGAGTGTTTGTTAAATGTCACTTGGGTTTCACTTTGATTTAATTGTGAATTTACTTGCCCTTCCTCGGTAGCTAGTCGGTTCCTGTTTCAGGGTGAGCGCTGAGACTCCTATCTATATAGGGTTCGGAAGGAGAATTGCGTGGGAACAGACAATCACTAATTGTTTGAATTATTTTATTTAATTAATCTCTGTCAATTTAAATGAACGTTACACAGTAAAAATAAAACTTTTCTGTCCCTGGCCTTCGATATTTCGCTAATGAGGACTAGCAAATGACTTATGAGTTCGGGAGATTTTCCCTAAGTCCATAATCGTTGTTACAAGATATTTTTTTACTATACATTCAAGATCTTTCTTCCTTCTAAGTGTCGAGTATAAGTGTCAAGTGTATTAAATTTTATCCTCATGAGTTCCGTATCGAAGTCAGGACCAATTATTCCCATATATGGTCTATACCCTAACTCTCATTTTGATTGGTTAGAATATTTAATCACATGTCATCCAAGGGCGTAACTATTTTATTTAAACCACCACCTACCTTTTGATTTTATTCTCACGGCTAGGGACCGTGTTTGCCAGCTTGGGCTTTTCGCGATTGTAAATTTGGAGTTTTAACATTTCTCCCAAACGTGAGTTTTGATGCTAGACCCAGCTTAAACATTTCAGGTCTAATTTGAGGAGTTACATGTTTATGACCTCTTTTACTTAGGGTTTCGACCGCTTCTTGTGAGAACTATTTACCAATATGAAACCTATTTTATTTTTAACTATATTCTACTCCTTCATTATTTATTCGTTTCTTATATTCATTAATCACTATTAGGGCCGTATCATATTCGTCTCACAATGCCTCTTGTTAAAACAAAAAAAAAAAATACTAACGTAAAGTTAAAAATATCTTTTTTTTTTTTTTAACACAGCTCCCCTCAGAAGAGAAGTAATTAAATATGCTAATTACATCAGACCAAAATGTATTAAACTATTACGTTTCCTACAAGTACCATATATGGAAATGTTTTTACAAACACCAAATAGATTATATTATTGAACATATATCACCCTGGTTTACTTACAGTTTTCTGCATATTACCACTAGAACAACAACAACAAAAAAAAACATGTACATTTAAACTCAATTTGCGATCGGTGATTCACCTTACTTATTTTTTTTTTATAATCAACAAATGTTTTTCTTATTTTAACCCTATGGGTACTTTATCATATCCCATACATCTTCTCGTTTTTTTCACTTTATTATAAGTTTGTTTCTGTTTTAATTACGTCACTTTTTTTTCTCACACGCTGGGTAATTCCGCATAATGCGTTTTCCATATATCACTCAGTTTATTTTTGCAATGTCATGCACATTTTTTTTTTATCATCCCTCTATATCGTTCGCACTTTCCATGGTTCACACTTTACATATGCACTGGAACTCACTTATTATAAACTAACATTTTTTTTTATTCTAATTAGCTACTAATTTATTCTATTTGGGTCATTTATTTATTTAATGAGACATAGATCTTAATGTTGCCGTAAACATATTTGCCCTCTTTTAATCAAATGGTAACTTTACTAATTAGTTTCCTATGTAATTTTCGATGATCACCCTTTATATATAAGTATATTGGTGTTTAATAATAATCATATATGTTTATATTGCGATCTCAGTTTTCAGAACATTTCACGGTTCATCATAATAATTCATTTGTAAATCTATCTTTTTTTTATATATATATATATATATATATATATATATATAGGCGCTCCCTTAGCTGTGGTCATTGAAAATTTATTCTCAGCATGTTCACTGACTGATCTTCACAATACCTTGATAATCTATTTATTCTTTATAGAACTCCTTTATTCATCATTCGCATATTATTTTTATTCAATCGATTAAGGTGTAAATTATCCTTATTTATTTACTTCTCGGTAACATAATATCACATTTCATACGCGCAGAACCGCCGTTGTATACAGAATTTTATATCATCGTAGCTCATATTCGTCAATTTCGTTTTTTTGACGACAATTTATATTTCATTAGTAAAACAACTCGACAACACCGGTCGAATCAAACTCATGTCGCTCTATCTACCCATAACAATTCTCGCTACCATATGCGCGAACGTTTATCATTTAAAAGGACATAATATAAACGCCTCCTTCGGGCTTTGATCCTGTATTTATTCATTCTTTCACTTTATCTACGCTATATTTTTATCTGTCACCAATCATAAACTGTTAAAAGGACGATGCCTTAACCTCTTTCTTAAATTTTCGTATGCTCATAACGCTTCCATTTTATTCCTCAAGAATAATATTAGGTTTTTAAGAACATTTGAATCATAATGAAATTGACTATAAAGTTATAATAGCACATGGTTATTTTTTAAGAGTTTTGTTTAAACATTTATTTATTCATTTCACATCGTATTTGTGTAAGTAACTTGTTTTCGACAAATGAATTTTGTACCTGTGAAGGGTGTGCCTATTTCCGTCTCACTCGCACTCTTTCAACTTTTACAAACATTCTAAGTTTAGTGAACTGATTTTTATCTCTATTCTAGACTGGGATCAACGTTTTCTTACATATTCCCACTACGATCAGCTGTTCATTTCTTTGTAATTTTCACAATTTACTTATTATTATCATCGTCTCTGTTATTGTTCACGCTTTAGATTAAGGCAAATATACATGCTAATTATTTTTATTATTTTTTTTTATAAAGCGGGGTGGTGCCTCTCGCTCCCTCTGTAAATTAAATTTTCTTCCCCTGTTTTCGTCAACATTTATCTAGTCTCATTATGTTTTCTAGTGAGTAACAATATAAACCCTTTTAAACTATTTCTCATTAAATTTTCCTAATACTAATCTGATATATGCATGACCAACACTTCTTGCATTTATCATACTAATATATTCTTACTTTTTAATTATACATTTATTTAATTGTTGTGCATACAATGCAGATGCATGTTAATGTCTAACTGATATGACATCCATTCTAACAGGATAGTGTGAATTTTGCATTCTACCATTTTGCGATAATTTCGCGCCCGGATCAAATATTTCAGCACGATATTTTTCTAGATAACATTTTCTCTCATCATGCACTAATTTAGTACAGTACTTCATTATGTTACCTTTGAATCTAACGTATTGACCGTTTTTCGACCATTTTCTCCTATTTATTTGGCGCTTCTTTATTACTCGGTATGACTTAAGCATATTTTCTATACGTCCTACCTTTTTCTTGTTTTTCTTTCCATATTCTGTTCGTATCTTTCCCATGCATCTACTTTGCATATCCAAATTTTCAAATTGGAACACTGAGCGGATGTTTGGCTGTACCGAAATCATCAGGTCAGTTGTTCCATTTTGATTTAATTTAACATCATTAATAACATGCATTTCATTATTGCATTTAAATATATTTTCATGTAATTCATCATCATTGGTTTGAGGTATTTTGTTTACATCTATAATAGTTGGCTCGCATTTTTTTCCCTCATTCTGAAGTGTCATTTCCCTATCTGATTCCCTTTGAGTTTCATCTACAGTACTTTCGTCTGTTGGATTAACTACCATATAAATCTCATTGTTAATTTTACATTTATTTTCTTGGGGATTTTCATAACCTATCTCTCTTCCATTATACTTATTTATCCTTATCTGACTCTTTTCTGCTACTTTCGTGGTCAATTTTTCTCCTGTCCCCTGAATTTCTGATTTTAAAGAATCTCGAGTTTGTTTTATTGCTAATCTCCAATTGCTCATGTCTTCCCTCATTTCTTTATGCCATTGTTTCATTTCTTCCCTAATTTCTTTATGACATTGTTTCATTTCTTTATTCCTTTTATTTATATCTTCCCTCATTGACATTAACATTTGCCTCATGAAATATTCAAAGTCGTTCTGGGACTTATTATTTTTCTTTGAATCATTTGCATTTAAGGGGGCGTTCGGGCTATCATTATGCTCTGTCCCTACTTCTACTTCATCATTAGGCCTACTTTCTGATGAAACTTGCCCTTCTATAAAATTTATACTATTTCCCTCCATTATTTATTTATTCTACAATTTATTAATATTAATATTTATTTTCTATTCACAAAAATTATTATTTTTTTTTTGTTATTCAACACTCAAACACTTTCGTTTAATTTGTTAATTTTCCACATACTTTATTTTTCCGTCTTTTGACAACTTTTATGTTCTATTATTTTTTTTTAAAATCTGTCACTTTACCTTGGTATATCTTCATTATTTGTCTTACGTCAGGTTTGTAGAGATCCGCCATCGGTTATCTAGGTTGATCTGCTCCTGGATTGTTGTCCACTCCTGGCTGCTCCTTCCATCTTGTGGTTAGAATGTTGTCTTCCACACTGTTGCTGGATCATGGTGTTCAGTCCACAACTTTCGTAAGTCACTCTTATTTCGAATGCACTCACGTTGAAAAAAAACTTTGTCACAGTAAAAGGACCCTTTAGTTGGGCGCCACTTTGGGGCGGTATTTTGGAGGTGGCTGTTATTGTCACTTGGGTTTCACTTTGATTTAATTGTGAATTTACTTGCCCTTCCTCGGTAGCTAGTCGGTTCCTGTTTCAGGGTGAGCGCTGAGACTCCTATCTATATAGGGTTCGGAAGGAGAATTGCGTGGGAACAGACAATCACAAATTATTTGAATTATTTTATTTAATTAATCTTTGCCAATTTAAACGCACGTTACTCAGTGAAAATAAAACTTTTCTGTCCCTGGCCTTCGATATTTCGCTAATGAGGACTAGCAAATGACTTATGAGTTCGGGAGATTTTCCCTAAGTCCATAACCGTTGTTATAAGATATTTTTTTACTATACATTCAAGATCTTCTTCCTTCTAAGTGTCGAGTATAAGTGTCAGTCTATTAAATTTTGTCCTCATGAGTTCCGTATCGAAGTCAGGACCAATTATTCCCATATATGGTCTTTACCCTAACTCTCATTTTGATTGGTTAGAATATTTAATCACATGTCATCCAAGGGCGTAACTATTTTATTTAAACCACCACCTACCTTTTGATTTTATTCTCACGGCTAGGGACCGTGTTTGCCAGCTTGGGCTTTTCGCGATTGTAAATTTGGAGTTGACATTTCTCCCAAACGTGAGTTTTGAAGCTAGACCCAGCTTAAACATTTCAGGTCTAATTTGAGGAGTTACATGTTTATGACCTCTTTTACTTAGGGTTTCAACCGCTTCTTGTGAGAACTATATACCAATATGAAACTTATTTTATTTTTAACTATATTCTATTCCTTCATTATTTATTCATTTCTTATATTCATTAATCACTATTAGGGCCGTATCATATTCGTCTCAATCTGTAGTAGAGTTTGAAAGTATTACTTCTTCATTAAATGTTTTAGCATTTGCATCACTGAGTTCTTCATTAATTTGTTAAGATCTTCAATCATTGGGGATAGATGAGAATTTGTCCTTCGGGATATGCCTTTGGAAGTTCCAATCACAAATGTCGCAAATTTCCTTTCCCAAGATGAAACTTATTGCTTACGTAACTCTTTATGGTCCCGCGCCGTAGCCGAGCGGTTAAGGTAGGAAGCCTTGGCGCAGAGCTACGGGACTTGCGCTGGTTCGAGTCTCCATGGGGGAAGACATTTTCTCATGGTATTTCGGCCAGTATGGGACCGGTGCCCACCCAACATCGTGAGGCAATTGGGTAGCTACAATAAGTAGCGGCTCCTGGTTGAGGAAACAGCTATAACGGCTGGGGGACTCGACATGCTAACCACATGTCACCCATACACTGGCTGTTGATCATCTACCTCTGTGATTGACACATGTGGATGTGAAGGGCCAGCAGCCGGCTGGTAAAAGGGCAACCGCTGAAAAGTGGAAATACCCTCAATCGGAACTCTTTATGTATGGCCGTGCTTATACAACACCAGGATTGCTTGAGTTGTACGTGAATTCCTTATATAACGAGAGTGTGAAATGAACCTTTCTCTCACGAGGATTCTTCCGACATGGTATTCATTTTGAGAAACTCAGGCCACCAAATATCGAAGTAACTGATCAGTGTTTCAGAGTCTACAAGTATTTTGCTTGCTTTGTAAGATTATTTCTAAATATTACTTTATAGTGTATACCCTCTCCGCCCTTCTTAGTGCTTTTTTAAAAACCCCGAAATCCCTATCACAAGGGAGGAAAGAGTGACCTCGCTCGGGAAAATAATGTTTTATAATTTTTTGAATCTTCCTGAAGCTGCCAGACTAAGACCAAAACCTAACCATTCTATGATTTTTGTTTCGAACTTCCGCAGCCATCTGAGAACATGTATGTTTTCTATATTTTGGGGCATAAATTCATTAAAATAACCTTTTAAAAATGAACAAACATCATTTGCTCCGTTTCGAGCCTGTCCTTCGTGATACACAATACAGCACACATTGGTTGGCTTTAAGATTATGAATGCAAAATACATTAGCCCATACTGTACTCTGTCATGTTTTCGATACCCAAACGCTGAAGAAACGCACATCTTGACTTAGTTTTATTCTTTACCGTACTATAAACATCACAGTGCTGTTCCACACACATGGAAGGGTCCTACGAAGTTCCTTTCTTTGCAATCAATGCGTCTTGGCAGTAGTAATCATTTAGCAAGGAAAAACAAAAATGACAAATTTTGACTTAGTTCCTTTCTAAAGAGTGCGATTCAATTAAACTACACACGAATGTGAAACATTTAAATTTGTAACTTCGAGATAAATCACGAGAAGAGCGAGAGTGCTTTATCTCTGTTCATTGAACTTAAAAAATAAGAGTATTTCCTAGTAAAACAAATTCATCTTGTTTCCTATCTCACAAGTAATTCTCGGTGCGAGTAACACACACTTATTTATTAGTCCTTTAAAATCTTTAAGTTTCTTTAC
This sequence comes from Diploptera punctata, assembly GCA_030220185.1. Classification (NCBI taxonomy): domain Eukaryota; kingdom Metazoa; phylum Arthropoda; class Insecta; order Blattodea; family Blaberidae; genus Diploptera; species Diploptera punctata. The sequence continues at coordinate 117,011 of JASPKZ010008182.1, forward strand.
TTGTTATGAAAGAATTTAATAAATTTTAGTCAATGTATTCCTTTATAATACACGCTACCCTTTATAGGAAGCGAGATATAACAAAAACAGTTAAGTCTCGTAGACTGCGATGGGCAGGACATCTGGCACGAATGAGGAATGAAAGACTTGCATGGAAGCTTCTTGTATGAAAACCAGAGGGAAAACGCCCAGTTGGAAGACCAAGAGTGAGGTGGGAGAATAACTAACTATTACTTGAGGGAAGCAGATTATACAGTGAATGATTGGAAAGCATTAGCTCAGGATAGGGATGTATGAATAGCTTACGTTTGAGCGGCCATGAACTTACGGGTTCGATAGTGCCAGTGAGTTAGTTAATACACGCTGTAGTTCACTACTAATAGAAATTACTCTCTTAAGGACCTTGATTGCTTTTCTTATTTATTTCCATGGTTTTAATTTCCTGACCACTTGTAACTTGGAGATGAATCGCGAGAAAGTTGATGCTACTTTATATTTGTTAGTTGAAGGTTTTCTTCACAAAAATCCGATTAGTGAATCTAGTGCATTATTTTATACTGTATTCAAAAATGTAGTCAGAATTTTTCCATCAGGCACAGCTCTTTTTTTTTTTTTTTTTTTTTTTTTTACTTGTGACAGCTACTATTTCTAAAATCTCATTTCAGCATTCTCTTTGACCTATCATAGGAAACTTTACCTTATATGTAGATGTTTCATTCAAGCTGTATTTAACGAGATTTTATATAATATGCTGAAGCACCAAAAGACAAGACTGTGCAGGCTCATTCATGTTTTTACACCCTCAGACTTTTATAATACACGCTACAGTTCACTACCCAATAGAAATTACTCTCTTAAGGACCTGATAGCTTTTTGCTTTATGCTTTTAATTTTCTCGCTGTATTGATTTTCAGACAAATTCTAAAACACGATAATTTATCACAATTTTTTTTAAAGGCCGCGTTCTAAACTTACACTGTAATCAATGGACTCAAAGTTTTGGCTCAGATTATAAGATTTATAATTTAAAATTTATATTTGAACGCATCACATTAATTTGTTTATGTTTACTGTATATTCAATAGATAGACCATTCAATACAGGATATAACTCCAAGCTCGACAGGCCTTGAAGGTCTTTGGTCTACCAGCCGACTGCTGGTCTCACATCCACATGTGAATCACAGAAGTAGACGATTATCCTACCAGTGCAGGTGTGACATGTGATAAGCATGCCTGGTCCCCCAGCCGTTATAGCTGGTCTTCTCAACCTGGAGTCGCTACTTATTGTATCTACCCAAATGCCTCATGATGCTGGGTGGGCACCGGTCCCATACTGGTCGAAATTCCGTGAGAAAATGTCTTCCCCATGGGGACTCGAACCAGCGCTAGTCCCGTAGCTCTGCGCCAAGGCTTCTTGTCTTAACCACGCGGCTATGGCGCGAGACTTTATACAGAATATAGCAATAATATATCTACTGTATTAGCTCAGGTAGTGTAATACCTGCTCTATGACTGACGGACCCGTGTTCGATACCCGACAGGGTTGAAAATTATAATTTCGAAATTTTAATAATACAATTTTCAATTTCGGGAATAAAAGTGTTAACCCTTTTCCAATGACTATAACTTGCACCAGGTGCCTCCATTTAATTGCAAACTATGCACGTATTGAGAAGGCTTACAGTATGCTACTGTCGGTAGGAAAGTTAAGCCTTGCGGGCCCCTTAGGGCGATTTTACATACAATAAAACAAGTTAAAATATACCTTCTTCGGTAAAATCCGTCGTCCTCAACTTATAGAATATGCAATCTTTATGCCTGTACGCCTTTCAGTACATCCGTTCCATCTTCAGAAGGTCCCTCTTCGCTACAACATCCAGTATGATGTTCGATGCTGCTGGTCCTAATGTGGTGTTGTCGTGGCTAAAGCTTCTTCCTGACGATAACGTATACTGGGTTGTTTAGTCTGGGAGTGCTTTCATTTATTAAAAGCTTGTTGTCTATTTCCTTGATAATTTCCAGGTCTTCCAATATGTTGATTTTAGTTGGATTTTCCTCTTTGTGTACTATTGTAAGGGTGTCTTCTATTGAGTTCATTCTATGACCATTGTTTATTATGTGCTTAGCGTAATTAAACGCATTTGGAAAGTCTAATTACGCTAAGCACATAATAAACGCCGGTCATAGAATGAACTCAAAAGAAAACACCCTTACAATAGTACACAAAGAGGAAAATCCAACTAAAATCAACATATTGGAAGATCTGGAAATTATCAAGAAAATAGACAACAAGCTTTTAATAAATGAAAGCACTCCCAGACTAAACAACCCACTATACGGTATCGTCAGGAAGAAGCTTTAGTCACGACAACACCATATTAGGGCCAGCAGCATCGACCATCATACTGGATGTTGTAGCGAAGAGGGACCTACTGAAGATGGAACGGATGTACTGAAAGGCGTAGAATATCGCTCGGTTTTTAAACATTTTCCTTGCTTCTGTAAAAACCTCTTCCCAACCTCGCATCGTAATATACTATAGTGGCATTGTAACGCGTTCAATTCAGTAAATAATGTAGCCCTACATGAGGAACTTAAATATTAGCTCAATTCAAAACACCATGGGGGTTCCATAGAGCGTCCAGAATAATAATAATAATAATAATAATAATAATAATAATAATAGTAATAATAATGACAAAAATAATATAGTTTGAGGGAAGTAGATTATGTCCGCGCTGCTAGGAGCCTATGGGTTCTATAGGGTGAGTGAGTTAGTTTAGTAACAATATAGTAAGCCTACATTAATTCCAAACTTTTACATTTCATGAAATATTAGGAATATCTCTAAAGAGTATCGGAAATGAGAATGTGTATGTGTGTGTGTGTGTGTGTGTGTGTGTGTGTGTGTGTGTGTGTGTGTGTGTGTGTGCGCGCGCGCGCGCGCGTATGCATGTGTGTGTAGTTAGCAATTCTCAATAAGGGCAGGGTACATATTGTTGCCTTATGTGGACACCCCTGAACCGCATTTTACATTAAAGAAATTGACGAACACTTTTTCCCCCACTTAATTTAATAATAGTTATTAACTTTAAATATCTCTTAAAACCAGCAAAATCCTTAGATTAATTAAATTTTCCAGTCCAGTTAGAGTAAGGATTCTATTATGACATCGCTTGCAAGCAAGTATTTGCATATTACCGTAAATGTAGTTGCTATGGTAGATAAAAATCTGAAATATTAGCAATAAACTAGAATCACTATATCGTTGCTTGATATTCAGGAGATCAGGGTTCGATTTCCGGTCGTAACAATTTACTGTGTGTGTTTATTTTCGATTCTTTCCTCGCATATAAAATGACAATTTAGAAAATATTGAGTCCCAAATAGACTCCGAACACTATCTTGGAATTAATCATCCATACAATATTCGCCTTATTTAAAGCATAGCCTATTAAACAGCGGCGTGCGGTAGTCAGAGCAATTGCCCCAGCTGTGTGACGAAAACATCACTTATAGTTTATAAAAACGTTATTCCGTATTATTCAGTTTATAAAAGTAATATGAACATTTAATATTGTAAATGTCTTTCTATAAATATTCCATATTAGTACAACATATGAAAATGAACATTTTAAAATTCATACTCATGCATGCACAATTCAATATACTGTATTATTTAATATAAGCGACACATGCAGTGATACTAAAATGCCTTTTATTTTTTGTTAGATCCGATAAATCTGGAGTTTGGCTACCTTGTATATGAGGTCATTTTTCTCGTTGAAAGGTCTGCATGAAAATGGTCTCGTATGTAAATTATAAGCTATACAGTCACTTAAATCCATTTTTACTAAATTGACAAATCACATTTATTAGCAACTCTTTAAAACTCGTAAAAAGGTATTAATAATGAATTTGAATGAACTCAGTGACGATATCAAATTCAACAGTTGTTTTATACAAATAATAATAAATTCACGTTCGTAATAATTCAATTGTTATTCAGTTACGTAATATAAATGGAGCTTCTTAAACTAATAGGTTGCTATAAATGACAAAACGTACCGCATAATTTTATTTATTTATTTACTTTTTGTATTTGTAAAAAATAACTACGGTAGCATAAATTAAATATTATAAATTAAAAACTGTTATTTCGAAAAAAAAAACATTATTGAGTAATTGACGCTTCCCAAATCAGCCAATCATGTCTCTTCGTCAAACGAATGTTTCATGAATCGATAGGTCGAAACGTCATTCGAACATGTGTATAATTATTCGAGTTGTGACGTTAACTGGATCCAGCTAGCTGGTATTTAATATAAAATCGATGTAATAAGACACAAGTTTCGTCTAGTGGGTTATCGCTGGACTGAGCAGGCATACTTCCCAATTGGGCTTGCGCGGATTCATCTGTAACGCAATAGCTGATGTTAGTGGGAATAACATAGAGGATGCACTATAAGTGTTCCTCTATGGAGATAATGTGAATACGCAGAAGGCTCCACGTCAAACCGAATGTGTTCAATGACTGCTGGCGCAGCGGGAATTTTGATGTTCATGCGTAATTGAGTTTAATGAAATTTGGCAAATATTTTATTTTAATCCAAAATTATTAATATACTAATTACTCCAGCACTGCTGGGGTAGCTGGGGTTGAACGCACGCCACTGATATTAAAGATAAGCAATAGAAACTCATTGTCTAAATGGATACATCTGATGACGCGATATGAACTTCATATTAAAGTTTCTGTAAACAAGGTGAAATAAAAATAGTTATTTATATAATAAGAAGCAAAACAAGTGATTTAAGCACAAACGTGGAAAATTATCCATGTCGAGTTTGTTAAGACGCACTTCTCTAACGCGTTGTAATCATGATATTTAGGTCGACTGAGAGAAAATTTATTTTCTATTCAAACGTCGTAGCAGTAGTGGCGCTTTAAAGTAATTCCGAATACCATGAAATTGTTTAGTACTGCATTGTTATGTTCGACGTCATTAGTATTGGAAATATTGTCTAGATCTTCGAAGATTGTTGGAAAATAAGCAAACAAATTTATTTAATTGGAGCAAGACAAACATAGGGCGGGAGATGAAGAAAAATAAACACAAGTACAACCCTGATTGTAGGGAGATTAAACAAGTTTTTTCCCTTTAAGAGTATATTTAAATAAATACTATGGACTAATAATAGGACGACAAATTGCGTTCAGTGACACCTTGTGTTTTAATCTTGAACGAATTAGTTGCTGGTGGTTGGCGCTTTAGTCATGGCTGCAGAAAGAAGTACAATATTAAAAAATGCACGGAGTTGTGGACAAAGTTTGAACATCTGATATTATTAAAATGTAACGAAAAAAAAACACATGGGGAACAGCATTATTGTGTGTTAACTGGTATTGTAATTAAAGGCAGGTTTTCTCGAATGTTCTGCTGATTACATATGTGATATTCATCAAAAGGGAAATGTGAACTTCATACTTCTATGTGTTGAACAAATATAAATAAACCGTGGAACAAAATGCATTAACTAGCATGTGAGGGAATTTATCAATCAGAGAAAAATAAATTACACTGACTATTTAACTCATGTCCCAAATGGGAGTCAATGACCAATCACGTTTCAATGATTTCTGTTTTATAACCAATCAGAGTCGTGTTTCACGAAATATTTATCAGTGTTAAATTTACCATATTAAAGAAAGCTCCTCCTTTTTAATATTCTGAACAGGTATGACCATTATTTTGCAGTGACTGAGCCTGTAAGAAATACGGCTACCAGATTGTATATATAGTGCATAGATGTCAACACATAGCGCTTGCAGGAGTTAATATAAAAACATTTGTAGCAATTTATTATACCACAAAAAAAAACACTGTTTGCACTTTCTTAAATGTATTTTTTCCCCAGGTAATATCATTCCAGAAAAATATAATTGTCATATTTACATCATAGGACAACAAAAATGTATTAATATAGAGTTTGATGTGTTTCATTTCTTCTCCACTAGAGTGCATTCTTACAATATTGTGTTCCTTTGGCAACAAATAATATGATCTGGTTGCAGTGATGAACAAAAGAAGCAAATGAAGTGTACCAATCGTTTCTCATTTGTTTTCAAACATTGCCGTTTGCATTAAATATATAAACATTTTAAAGTAACTGTATTTAAATAACGATTTGTGAGTAAACAGCTTAATTTTATTCATTAAATATTCCTAACAAATGCCACTCTTCCTTTCTAAATTATCTAGATAAATTCACTCCTCACTTCGTGAATCGTGACATTTCGAAATCACTCGTGGTATTACTTATGAGTAACAATGAAAATGTTCCTCTGCATATTTTAATTGTTTCTGACACAGTTTTTTGAGCTGGTTTCAAATATGTGATTATTTTTCTTCAAATGTCGACGATTCGATAGTAATCACGCTTTTTATTATCGTCACTTTTTCCATTTTAAATATATGATTAGTTAACATTATTTTTCTCCAAATGTTAACGGTTGGATAGCATTCATGGAGGCCCTATCTATGTTTCCTTTGTTTATGGGACAGCCGAACAACTGGGCAACACTACTTGCAACAAGTGTGGCCTTCAAGAAACGAATTTGTTCCAGAAGAAAATAATGTTCTACATGAACTTCTTATTGACGGGAAGAAGATCTTACTATCATCTCTCCACAATAAATTGGAACCAGAAAAAAACAGTATATTAAAGCTTTGGTTAAATCGTCAGATGCTTTGCAACATATTCGCTCTATGTTCCCACGTTTGTCTGATGCAAAAGTATTTGCTGGAGTTTTTCACAGGACCTCAAATAAGACAGATGCTGTAGTCCGTAGAATTAGAATAAAATATGACACCAGTTGAAAACGTGCATGGCAATCATTTCGTAATGTTGTGCATGGCTTGCTTGGAAACAAGAAGAGTCCAAATTACCGAGAGTTGATTGAGAACTTGCTGAGTACATATCGCACATTAGGTTACAGACTGTCAACTAAATTACATTACCTGCACTCACGTTTGGATTTCTTTAGACCAGATTTGAGCGTTGTGAGTGAAGAACAAGGAGAACAATTCCATCAGGATCTCAAAAACATTGAATCAAGATATCTGGGCAGGTGGGATATAAACATGATGTAGGACTACGTTTGGGGTTTGGTGAGGAACAGTCCACAGCAATACAAAAGAAAGAAATGGCGGTCACAACTTCATTTTTTATAAATTTTATGGCCAAGTCAGTGACGTTGAAATAAAATCCCATTTCATATCATCAGATACAACACCAACATGAGCTGGTATTTATTCGATCTCTATTTGTGGGTACATTTTTGTATTAATTCCCAATATTTTCAAATATATTAATTTACCATAGAACTATTGAGATTTAGGCTGTGATGTTGGCTACAATGTGGAAAGAGATATTGACTCCAAAATAAATAAATTTCAGACGGTGTGTGGAACAATACAGAGAACATTCAAAAATAAAATTAGAAAAGAAGCAAAGAAACAGAAGGATAGAATACAGACGGCAGAGATGCGGTTCCTAAGACAAGTAAAAGGATGTACAAGACTTGATAGAATAAGAAATGAGGATATAAGAGAAGAATTGAAAGTGCAGCCTTTATTGGATAAAGTCACGAATTACAGACAGAAATGGATTGATCACATAGATGGAATGAGTAAGGAGAGATATCCATTGTTAGCAAGAAATTATCAAGCAAGAGGAAGGCGTGATGTTGGAAGACCTAGAAGACGTTGAGCTGATGCATTATGAAGTCGGAACGGGCAATTGCCTAATCCCTGGAGTGATGATGATGATGACTATTGATGCTATGTGTATGAAACTGACATTTTTGAACTCAGGGTGCCTGAATTATATGAGAACCATGAAAAAACTGAGGAACAAAAAGTTGCCCACAATTTGTTGCCCTGTGTTATTGGTCTTAGCATATAATGAATGTTTTGCTTTAATGGAAAATATTCTTCACTGACTTCTGTAAATATTATATGACCCTATATGAAATCCTCTTTTCAAATATGTTTTTAGTCGAAATTTGATAGGGCTATATTTAAGAAAAGGTCCATCACTGTGGTCTTGAGGTAGCGTGCTTTCAGGTTCGATCCCCGGTAGGGACAAGTTTCCTGGCTGAGGTTTTTTTCGGGGTTTTTCCTCACCTGTAAGGTAAACGTCAGGAAACAAAGTCCAAACGGTCCCCGAACATCATTTGGACATCATTATCATCATTATTATATTCGCCTAATTAGCTTAAGTTTAATTTAAGGCCTCTCCTGGCGCATCATTACCACCATCATCAACTCGCATATCATCGGGGCAAAGTAACCCCGCCTTCCAGGCTCCCCGACCTCAGAAGTGGGTTTCAAGTACGCCATGCCAAGAGAGAACACCAGGAATGTTAAAATGACGACCTGGGGAATATTTTGATAAAAATAAAAAAATAAATAAGAAATTTGAAAAAAAAAAGCCGTTTTTGGCTGTAATTAAAAATGAAGTTATTCCGAGTTACCACAGATGTGATGATAACACTATATACATTTATTTTTACTGTATTGATTCCTAAGTTTCTTATTTCAGCAGAAAACTTATAATCAAAATCATGGACGGAATATTTTTTTTGGTAAGAAGTGACTATTATTTTATTCTTCTTTTTCATCTCCATGGTGGATCTTTAGATACGTTCCGCTCATACATGAATCAAATCACCTATCCATCTTCTCCTCGAACGTCCGATATAACGGCGTCCTGTAGAATATATTCATTTGCCTGTGTATCTGCTCTATGTGGTTCCATCCGTTGTAAATGTGCGTACCAACACATCTTTCCATCAACAGAGAGGATTTCCCGACATAGGCCGGGCTAACGGGAAAAGCTCATGCGGCACGTGACGCGGCAGAGTAACTGAAGGCTCTTTTCCTGCTCATTTCACTTGGTTCGTGCATCACTATGAAAATAGAGAAAATAAGTTACGTACCTTGTGACAGGAGATGTTGAAAATATTCTCCTCCTACTCCCACACATTTGTAACACCTCATTCCCACGCATTATTTGCTGTTCTATTATTGAGTTTATTTCTGTCATGATATAATCAAATGTAAAATGCTGACGCTTTCCAAACACCTGCTTGTGCAAGTTGGGGTATGTTCTGATCTTTCTCCTATTTCGTCTAATTTTTCCTCAGTAAGCACACGTTTTGTTACCTTTGGTTTCTTATCGAGCATAGAACCCGTTTCCCTAAATTTGTTTACAAGTCGTCGAATGGTATCTCTAATTGGAGGATTTACACGTAGAAATTGTGTTCGAAATCGTCTAACTGCTTCACTGCAAGACTGTTTTCATATAATATTATCGTACATAAGTATCCTATGCTGTACTGTAAACACAGATCGAGGCATAATAACTATGACCTAAGAGCACCAATACGAGAATACACAACGCATTATTCACCTTACAAGCATGAAACTCAACTGCCTCGCCAGGCGGTTAAGTTTCAATATCTCGTCGGCAGCGCGAGTTTATGACTCATAGTTAGCCGTGCAGTTGCTACGCCGCGTGGCGCGGAATGAGGACTCGGCGGCCGCATGCGCCTCTCCCGCTAGCCCGGCCGTAGATTGGTAGATCCTCTCTGAACAATCCTTTGTCCAACATTAAAGATTCCAAGTTCTTTTATGATTGATTTATTCCTTTTTCATCTCTTAATTTCACTTTAAAACAAATAATAGAGAAGCGAAGAGAATTCAACTTAGAGACGCACATCCTCTTTATAGATTATAAGAAGGCCTTTGATAAAGTGCCTAGACCAACATTATGGAACATATTACGTGAAAAAGGAATTCCACTACACTTGATAGCAGTTATTAAGAAAATGTATGAGAAAACACAAATAAAAACAAATCAAAGGGAACCAATACATATAACTGGAGGAGTTAGACATGGTTGTCCACTATCAACCACGCGTTTTTAACATTTATTTCGACGACATGATAAGATCATGGCAGCAAATGACGACTGAGGGAATTAACTTAGGAAATATAGTAATAAAAACAGTAATCTTTGCAGATGACCAGGTTTTAATAGCAAAAACAGAAGACGAACTACAAAGAATACTATATAAACTAAATGAAATATCAAAAAAAAAAAAAAATACATGGAAATATTCTCACAAAAATAAAAAACAATGGCCTTCAAGGGTGCTCATCCAGTTTGGACAAAGATAATATTAGTAAATAAACCCTAGAACAAGTAGTAACATATAACTTCCTAGGTTGTGAAATATCATACACAGCAGAAACCGATATAAATAACAAAATAAACAAGTTTAATTATATAACAGGTACACTAAAAGAACTTTGAAAAATAAAGCCAGGAAAGACTCTATAATGAAATTATACAAGACAATGGCAGTGCCTATTATTACTTATGGATCCGAAACATGGATAGTGACAACACAATAATCGGCCAGGATACAAGCTGCTGAAATGAGATTCCTCAGACCAATAGCAGGATATCAAAGAACAGACAAAAACATAACACAGAAATAAGACAACTAAAAATAGAGGAATTAAACTCAACAATAGAGAAATACAGAACAAACTGGAGAGAACACTTGGCAAGGATGGCTGAGAATAGAATATCAAAAGCAAAAAGCAGCATACAACTATTCACCACGAGGAAGAAGAAGCTTGGGAAGACCAAGGAAAAGATGGAAAGAGCAGCAATTTGGAGCCGGAACAGGCTAGTAAATAAGCCTAAACCGTGAAGAAGAAGATAATTTAACGTGTAACCTGCTGTTTTTCTTAAGAATCTCGGCTGTTTCTATTTTTCGATTGTCGCATCTATTTAGTGTCATGTTTTCACCACTGAACATAAGCATTGGTACAGCCATTGCCTTACAAAACTTCATCATCATATCCTTTCTAACTTTATCTTTTGATGTTATTTGGATGGTTTCACACATTTGTTGAAATTTATACAATTATTATTTCATCTTAAATTAAATTTAAAAAATAAAAAGTTTTTATACTTATGTTTATGTTAGGGGAATAAGGTCATTTGAACTATAAATCAAAAAATAGAATTGGCAGAAGAAAGCAGAAATTATTAACTTTTTATACTTTGGTGACATAGTTTCCTCTCTGAATATAGGCATATTAGGTGTCCTAACGTGAAATAGCCTATAAGGTAATATCTGTTCCAGTCGTACAAGATTTGATATAATCGTCTCTAGATAAAATATATTCCAATAATTGAATTATTATTGATCCTATCCCTCGCTTTGAGATTTAAAATGGTTAATGTGATGGATGACGTTGAAAAATAACACATTTATGAGGCCATCAATTCATACTATCAGAATAAATAAAATCTGAATTAAATTGAAAACCATAAACGTTATGAAGGGATGCGGAAGAACCATTCATCATATTTTAAAATTAGTTGGGCAACAGTTGTTGAAACCCGTCAACTGAAATATTTTTTTATCATTAACTCTTAAAGAATCCATTTCGATGTTACATAGCTATTTTTACAATTTAAAGCATATACGAAGAAAAAATATTATTCATGGAGTAATTTTAAAGTTGAAAGTACGTGCTTATCTAGGATAAAATGCTCGTAAAATTGTTTCACTATGCTTTTTCATTGGGACATTTCTCCATTGTGGAAAAGTTTAGAATAAAAATACGACATAATTGATATATATATATATATATATATATATATATATATATATATATATATATATATATATATATAATTTAATCCAGATCGGTTTAAGTTATAGAGCTTTACGATGGTAGAATTTCAACTCTTATTGCATTAATTTTTTTTAATTATCGGCAAAAGAAAAACTTTGCTAAAAAAACTTTCCCGAAGAAACGGCAAAATAGACGTATATGTTTTTTAACTCATGATTAAGAACAATTCAATATATGCAAATAACTCACATTGCCTTTGTTGAAGTTATCGAAGTACAACTGCTTCTCACTGAAACAAAGAAAAAGTGAAATTAATTATATGTTAATTGAGTTATTCCAACGACAAAAATAAGTTAGTTTCATTAAAACTTTTACTTTAATGATCTTAATTCATTAACATTACTGAAATTATGTTCGAATACAAAGTCTAGCTTAAGGCACAGTAATTAATTTAGACACTTTGAGATACCGAGCGTATTTGGTTCGCTTCTAATTATTCCTCTTGTTGCATAGCACAACGAATATGTTTCAACAAACTCAACTTTCTTTCAGTGAACCCTGTTTTCTACTATTTCATCATCATCATCACCATTCAGGGATTAAGCTTATTGGCTCGTTCCGGTTTCATGAAAGCTAGAATTGTTAAAATTGTTCTGACCATCTTCTGTGTGGGCGTCCAACATTTGTTTTCATATGGTCTGTCCGATTGATTTCATGAAAACGTTTATAAATGTAGATTGTCCCCTGAAGGTGTTACTGGCACCTCGCAGGATAATACGATTGAAGGGGCTGCCTTCTTAAGGTTCATCGTTATGACCTCCCATTATAACAGCCCTAGTGGGAGAGTTGCCTCTTCCGCAATTCTCAGACCGTTGAGGGCTTTCCCCTTGTTACTCCGGAGATCGGTCCTTATATTTCGCCCTAAGGAGAGGGCTGCCTCTTCCGCCAATTACAATATTTGAAAGCTTATTGTTCTTGCCGTTAAGGTCTTCGCCCGTATCCCTGGGCAGGGGCTCTCGATATATCCCGAGAGACTGGGTCCCTGACAGGACTTAGTCACCAATATATTAGTGTTCACCCCCGCGACGAGAACGCGCCTGTCCGGTATTACTCAGTTGTAAATAGTTACAACCAAAGCCCCCTGTTTACATTGAGCCGGGTTAATAGCTTCGTATGAGTCCAAAGCTAAATAACTTTATTGTCTTTAGTTGCAGACGTATTTACAACATTTTTAATTTTATTTTGGTTTTGGTATTACTTCAGATTCGACAGATACAATCGTTCTGTCAATTTTTTATTCAACTTTGTTTTTCAGCCTTTCCAACTCCTCTTCCATGCAATTCTTCCCGCTTAATTTGTTAATAGTATTCATATGGTTCACAAAATTATCCATGTCATCATTCGTTTTAATTTATCGTTAACATATGTTGTTTCATTTGCTCCGAAAATGTTCCGTAAATTTTCCTTTTTTATATATTTGTTCACACAAAAAATTATTTAAATAAATTATTAAACCAAAAATATTACTTTTTAAATGAAATCTATGCAAATATTAATTTTTCTCAAAAGTAATGGTTTTTAATGCAATGATGTTGCAGATTGCCTGGTGGAAATTTAAAGGCTGATTCACTGCGAAATTGCTTCAAACTCTGTGCATTCGATATGAATCTTTATTCTCAACTAGCTAATACCCGGCGTGCGCTGCTACACCTAAATAAATTATGTGTTTTTCCATTTAGTTGGATAAGTAAAAGGAAAAATAAATTTATATCGTAATTAATTTTAGATACCCCGTGCTGATTACCCGGCGTTGCGCGGGAATCTACGCATCCCGATGTACTTAGAGTAAATTAGCTGAAAGACAAAATTCGTTATTCTGAGTTATCCATAAAAGAATACCCGCCGTGCGCTGCTATGCTTGTCCCGCATGCGCTGTGTTAAATTCATGCACTCTATGTACAATCTGGTAGCCGTATTTCTTGGGGAGTCGGTCACTGCAAAATAATGCAATGACCAATTCAGAATGTTAAAAAGGAGGTGTTTTCTTTATTATGATAAACTTTACTTGGTAAATTCTAGGCGAAACACGACTGTGATTGGTTGTAAATAAAAAAAACATTGAAATGTGATTGGTCATTGACTCCCATTTGGGGCATGAGTTAAATAGTCATAAGTAATGCCACGAGTGATTTCCAAATTATCGATAAATTCACGACTCACGAAGTGAGGAGTGAATTTATTTAGAAAATTTGGAAATCAAGAGTGGCATTTGTTAGGACTATTTAACGAATAAAATTAAGCTGTTTACTCACAAATCATTATTTAAATATAGTTATTTTAAAATATTTATATATTTAATGTAAACGGCGATGTTTGAAAACAAATGAGAAACGATAGGAACGCTTCTACTGCTTCATTTGTTTATCACTGCAACCAGATCATACTATTTATTACCAAAGGAACGCAATATTGTAAGGAGGAGCTTTCTTTAATATGGTAATTATAACACTGATAAATATTTGGTGAAACACGACTCTGATTGGTTGTAAAACAGAAATCATTGAAACTTGAATGGTCATTGACTCCCATTTGGGGCATGAGTTAAATAGTCACTGTAATATTAACCTGGATTCGTTATTTGTTGTATCTACCCAAATTCCTCATGATGTTAGATGGACAGTCCCAAACTGACCGAAATTCCACGAAAAAATTCTTCTCCCATTTAGACTAGAACCAGCGCAAATCTCGTAGTTCTGCAACAAAGCACGTTGCCTTAAACAATAGTCTACTATAGTAGTAAAGTACTGCAAAAATAAATGTATTTTTAGATTAGCGACAAGATTAAAACATTCGAATGTGCTATTAAAAAAAAGTAATGTATTCCTCAACTTTTGTTTCCAGTACTGTTTTATTAACTAGAATTGCACACAGTGATAATACATTGTTAATCGATCTCATCATCATCACTCCAGGGATTAGGCAACTGCCCGTTCCGACTTCATAATGCATCAGCCTAACGTCTTCTAGGTCTTCCAACATCACGTCTTCCTCTTGCTTGATAATTTCTTGCTAACAATGGATATCTCTCCTTACTCATTCCATCCATATGATTAATCCATTTCTGTATGTAATTCGTGACCTTATCCAATAAAGGCTGTACTTTCAATTCTTCTCTTATATCCTCATTTCTTATTCTATCAAGTCTTGTACATCCTTTTACTTGTCTTAGGAACCTCATCTCCGCCGTCTGTATTCTATCCTTCTGTCTTTTCACTGGAGCCCAAGTTTCACATCCATACAATATTGTGGGAACCGCCATAACATTATACATTTTTATCTTGGTTTCTTTTCTAATTTTATTTTTGAATGTTCTCTGTATTGTTCCACACACCGTCTGAAATTTATTTATTTTGGAGTCAATATCTCTTTCCACATTGTAGCCAACATCACAGCCCAAATATTTGAAACTAGACACCTGTTCTATACTTTCATTTTTTTTAAATAATTTTGGATCTCACTGGATCTCTTCCTCTAAAAGCCATGGTCTTCGTTTTCCTTACAGAAATCTTGAGATCATATAATTTACATATTTCATTTAATGCATGCATTGATTTCTGTAAGTCGTCTTCATTTTTCTGTATTATGATTACATCGTCAGCGAATAGAAGATTATTTATGCACACTTTATTATCCATTCTTATTCCTGAATTCACTAAAACTTAAAATATCGTCTATATATATATATATATATATATATATATATTAAACAAAGTGGGTGATAAACTACATCCTTGTCGTAATCCAGTATTTGTTTTGATTGTATCTGTTTTTTTAATCCGATATCTATAATTATATTTGTGTCTTCATGTAATTTCTTTATTGTTTCAACAAGGCACAGCGGGTATCCTTTCATTCGTAATATTTCCCATAATTTCTGTCTGTTTACTCGATCGAAGGCCTTATCCAAATCTATAAATCCTATGTGAGTATCTAAGTTATGTTTTCTACGAGTTCTTTCAGTGTAAAGACATTGTCTATACATGACCTTCCCTTTCTGAATCCACTTTGATTTTCATTTATTATTACTTCTGTTATGTTTCTCAATCTATTATTTATTATTTTGTATACATCTTGTAGCCTGTATTCATTAAGCTAATCCCTCTGTAATTCTCGCAATTTCTCCGGTCTCCTCTTTTAAATATATTCTTCACAATTGCTGTTTTCCAAGTGGTTGGAATCTCACAGGTCTGCCAACATATATTAATTAAATGAAGTATTTGTAGTTTACACAATATTCCACTATATTTGACTAACTCCATATTTATATTATATAATCCTGTTACTTTCCTATTCTTAGTGGTTTTCAGAACCATTTCTAATTCATTTATGTCTATTACATCAATAGTTTCCATTTTTATTTCTTCCTCGTAGATCTCTTTTTCTTCAATTTCCTCCTTTTTCCAAAGTTTTTCATAATGTTGTATCCATTCTTGTTCTGGGATTATATTCTCTCTGGCAGAATCTTTCTCAGTTCTGATTTAGATGTTTCACTAATTTATAACCGATTTCTTCTCTTCCATACATATCATGTTCTACTGAGCTTATAAATTTATCCCATGACTCCTGATGGGCTTTTCTTATAATGCTTTTAGCAATTCTCCTTTTCATTTTATATTCTTCATAAGATTCTTCTGTTTTCAGTAAGTATGTATGATATGCTTTTTGTTTTTCATTCACTGCATTTTGTATATTCGCATTCCAAGTTCTCAAGCCCTTCCTATTTCTTATTCTATTTTTCTTTCCTAATATCTCATTTGCTGTTTTATGTATTATATTTGATATATTTTCCCATTCAATATTTATATCTTCTGACGTCGCTATCTCTGATATATATATATATATTTATTCATTCTGCTTTCATAATGTTGTCTAATACTTTGATCTTGTAATAAATATACTTTATATACTTCTTCTTGGTTTCTTTTGTTCTTTATGTTATTTTTTCACCATTTAGCTATTATGTTTATTTTACTTATAACGAGATAGTGATCAGAGTATATATCGCTGCCTCTATGTACTCTCACATCTGTTACCAAGGCTCCAAGCTTGTTGTTTACGATTAAATAGTCAATTATTGATCTTGAGTTATATCCACTTCTTGTATATTTATGTATGTCCTTTTTTTCGGAAATAGGTATTAATTATTTTTAATTGATTATAGGTTGAAAACTGTCTCAAATCCTGTCCATTATCATTTATTGTTATTTTTCCATTATATCCTATTACATTAGGTATAGGAACATTGCCTTACTCTGGCGTTTAAGTCTCCACTTATTATTAGATGATCTTTTGTATATTTATCAACTAATGTTTGTAATGTTTTATACTTTTTTTTGTTTCTTCTTTCTTACCTTCCTCTGGCGCATAGACAGCAATTATCATCATATATCCTCTTTCAATTTTAAATCTGGATATCAGGATTCTTTCATTTATAAATTCATAGCTATTCAATTTGTTCTTCCATTTTTCATCTATTAAAATTGCTACTCCACACTGCGCTCTTGTTGTCTGTTCTACTCCACTATACAATAGTATAGTGTTTTAAGTCCTTTGTTCCTTTTAGTTTCTTTTTTGTTTCTGTTATTGTTGCTATATTTATTTATTTATTTTTTCTTTAATTCTCTTTCTCATTATTCTTATTTTGTATTTATTCCCCTTACGTTCCAATTTCCTAATTTCAAAATGTCTTTTATTCCAAATCGTATCCTTTTATCTTGCTTGGGTCGGTTCCTTTTATGACAATCCGGCTGATTTTCATGAAGCTCCTCAGTAAGATGAATGTCTCCTGGAAGCGTTACGAGCGCTTCGCAGGACAAGGATGGTGGAAGGGCTGCTTCCTCTGAGCCTCCAAACATGCTCCTCTGGGTATCCACCCCCCAAGAGAGGGCTGCTTCTTCCGCTCTTCAAGCCCTACAAGTTTAGCTGTGCTATTCCTTGTCGCCCTGTTGACCGTTGAAGACTTGAAGAAGATGTGGCCGCCCAAAATGGATACAGAACTTAGTTCCCCTCGCCTCTTACCTACCAGCAAGATTAACCTAAGTCATTCTCCCCCAGTAGGGTCGTCTGGTTCATCGGGTACTATGCCCCCCACCACATCAAGGTGTCTAGTTAAAAAATGTGTAAACAGTACCATAAAAAAATATATATCCGTATTCCCTAAATTAACGGGATACAAAAATATACTCTCGACAACAACTATCTAATGATATTAAAAAATTGTTTTCTCTGAAACAGAATTTTGTTTTTGCGCCAAAAAAAAACTATATATTTTGGGAGAGCAAGAAAATGGGATACCTCTATACATACTTATAAAAAGTAACGCTTTTAGTAATAACGGATCTGCAAGAATAAAAAATCAATTGAATTTTATATATAGAGAAGCAAATTATAAATAAAAATAAGGCTATTTATGCCAGAAGTACGCGTATTCATGTGAATGTTCAAATGGAGAACAAGTGACTGTTAGTGTGATGTAGCCAATGTGATAATACACGTTACCGCAATCAGATTTATAAATTTATAACTAATTAGCCATTACTAGGGAGCGGAATTCTATGTACTAAAAGTTAAGATTGCAACATGGTATAATGAGAAGTTAGGCTTATGGCTGTCTTTTGTTTAGGTTTCACACACAAACAGTTGAATAATAATATATACTAACTGCATTGCAATCTTATCTTTTATTACATAGAAATCCGCTCCCTACTTATTACTAAGACCTTGTACCACATAATATTCGGTACTAATTTTATTTATTTAGGTGAGAGAATGGACAAGTTATTGTACATCAAATTAGTTTACAGTTTATGGAATAATCTGGAGCCCCACAAACGTAAATAATCTATTCCGTTTGAATAATGATCAATATACGTTTTCCATAGTAAATATGTCCACCGCTGTGGTCTCGAGGTAGCGTGCTGCCTTGTCACGCAATGGGCCCGCGTTCGATCCCCGGTCGGGGCAGTTTTTCTGGGTGAAGTTTTTATCGGGATTTTTTCTCCCTGTAAGGCAAATGTCAGGAAAACGTTAAAGCCCAAACGGTCCCCGAAATCGTATGGCCATCATCGTCATTCTTATCGTTATCATTATCATCTTTCACCGGTGTGGAAAGCAACGGGAAGCTACCACACCTACAATTCCCTAGTAAAGCTCCAAGCATAGTATGAAAATGCTATGATTGCAGTGAAGGACCTGCCTTCGGGCAGAATTACTATGGATGGATAGTAAATATGGCGATTTTAAGTTAAAATTACCTAAAATTATCATACATTTTTAAGGCATTTCTTGCATTTTTTAAAAAATTAACACGTATTTTCCTTCTTAATAATTATTCACATGCTGCAACAATAATTTGTGTGTTTTTAAAATGTTTTATTTCAATTTATGTAGGCAAATCCCTGGCATAGAATCTCCAAAAAAAAGTGATTTTTTCTTGCATGAGTATATTCAAAACAAAACAAAAAATTGTGAAAAAAAGTTGCAGTATTAAAATTTCAGTAGCCTATTCATATTGCAGGTAAGAGAATAAAAGCGAAGAATGAGACAGAAAGATAAATTAATAAAGACTGATTCTAGCAGACCCCGTTCACTGGGAATGACAAGTCGATTGCTGCCGAGTGTCGTAGAGAATAGTATAGACAGCTCCGTATATACTGAATGTCTTCTACTATCAAGTACTTATATTGCGGAGATTTTATATTAGAGTATTTTATAAAAAGTGTTAAGAAACATTTCCAGAAGTGAAACACAAAATAACAGCCTATAAGTTCTAAATATAAAATAATTACAACCGGGTTGCCATTAGCACAAATAAATACACTTTAACGCTTGAAATGTCAGAAATTGGAGGATTCGAATCATTTGCGGAAATCTTTAAAAGGGGGTTGAATTTCTTTCCCAGGTCCGTTGTTGCCGCTACCGAATTCCGTCTCTTTCCAAATAACAGAGTTTCTGCCTATTTACTAAATTCTAGTTTTCGCTCAGCGGCCGAAATTCGACAACAATTCATTAAATTTTTAAGTTTAACACAAATGCGTCATTATGCATTCATTTTCGATTTATTTTAAAAATACGAACAATAAGAAATATGCGGTATAGCTTGGATAAGTCATATTAAAAAAAACAACACGTCATTTGACATTTGTATACTATTTACATTTGCATTTGTACTAATGTGTGTACGTGAATATATATGTCTCTTCTTCTTTGTCTCTCATTCCGAGCTCAATGTTCTATGTCGAGGCATAATGGAAGTAGGTGCGAATACCTAAATATAAAAATATATGTAATGAAATTACTGAAACCGAGATTAGACAGGGTTTATTTAAGTGATAAAATGTACTCACTTTTTTAAACCACTAATAATAAATACGCGAGGGTAAGTCAGTTCACATTGCTGCTGCACCATTTTCTTTTTACAACAATGCACTTTCAGTATGAACGTAAGCAAATGAATGAGTAATACACAAATTCCTTAGAGACAATTTATTTTATTCTGTTTAATTTAATTTATTTCTGACATATATTATACATACATTTTATTTTTCTGCACTCCTCTATATGAACTTTAATTATGCAAAATATCACACTTCTCCGTGCGCACAATGTGCTTAGAAAGGGTACAAAGTTTTTCCTTCACGTATTAATATATATATATATATATATATAATATATATATATATATATATATATATATACATTTCCCAACTGTTTCATGCTTATGATCTAACACGTATTATGCAACAATACTCCTTCAATGATTTTTAAATATGACTTATGATCAAGGAAAGTACCTTAGTTGGTTGGGAAATGAGGTACATTAAACACAGAACCATTGTTCACTCTCGTATGCACCGAGCTGCGCACTAGGCTGCGTTTCTGTATTGCGCCGTCATATCGCATGCATACTCCAGTTTCAGTTAACTTATGCTCCCTATAGGGCAGTACAATACCAACCAAGGTACTTTCCCTGCTTATGATATAGATATTTGAGCTTCATATACACAAACAGAAAGCTTTCCATTGTATTCAGTTACTTGACATTCTTTACCTTCTCCAACAAAGGAGAAATCTAACCGTCTTATTGAAAATCGTCGAATACATCTATTCAGACAAACAAATTCAAGCTCGTACCAATGGTCAATTAACAGATCCAATACCGATAGATTCTGGAATCGGTCAGAGTGACTGAGTCCATTATTATTCAACATTATTATCAATGAAATTGTAAAATATATGAAAAAATGAAAAAGGTTCTAAAATAGGGAATAATTTTTTTTGAAAAAACTGCACCTAAACTAGCGTGAAATATATTCAGAGTCCTATAGAACAACAGTGCGCATGCGCCAGAGTTTGTAGAGCCAGCGATAACCCACAATCGAACCACATATCGATTATTATCATCTTCGATTACTATCCGACCCTATATTTGCAATAAATCCCTAAATCTATGTTAAAAAATATATTAATAATATTAAAATTAATAAACGTTCATTAAACATATAACTGAAAAATCAAGCGCTAGTAGAAGTGCAGTTGAGCCAAAATTTTAAATAATTTATGCAGACGATGCAGTACTATTGGAGAAAGTGAAGATGACCTTAAGCGATAATTACATATATCTAACTTAACAGCTAAAATATTTAATTAAAAAAATACATAAAACCAATATTTGTGTGATAACATCCAAAGAACCCAAAATGTGTATACTGGAAGTAGATAAGATTATTCAACAAGAAATAACATTCAAATGTGTGGGAATTGAATTAACAAGTTACAGGAGAGGGAATAAGACAATATGTTATTAAAAGGAATCAAATTTCTGAATGTCTTAATGACACAATTTGTAAAAATAAACATTTAAAAACAGAAACTACCGCCAGAATTCATAAACCATACTAAGACCTATTATAACGTATCAGCAGAAACAAGACCAGATACCGTAAATACAAAAAGATTATTGGTAACAACAGAGTGAAAATACTTCGTAAAATAGTGGGGAAAACGTATGTGATAAAGAAAAGAATGAAAGTATCACAGAAATATGTGCAGTCGAAGATATTAAAAGTAGGTATATAGCAGAAAACAAGAATGGGATGCACATATATGCAGGATGGACAGCAATAGAATTGTCAAGACTGCAAGGGATTAATCTACCTAGGAGCAGAAGACAAGAGGGACGTCCCAGAAAGCGGTGGTACGATGACCTCAGATGAGGCAACAACAATTAAGAAAGAACGGGTTTAAACTTATAATGGAAGAATGAATACGAAGAATTATAATTTAATGGAATATGCCAATATTTCAATATCACCCGTAAGTAATTACTGGAAATAAAATTTTGACTCAACTGCACTTCTACTGGCGCTTGATTTTTCAGTTATATTGTTGTAAACTATAGCTCTTCTTCTGTATTTACTAACATTATTTAATATTTTAAACTTTTTCAAATAATGTTTATAACATTATTAGATAATTTTGAAGTATTTATTTAAATATGCAAATCACAATATTATGACAATATTAGACAATATTGTGATGCTAACTGCTATTTTCTCCACAGAGTATATTACTTAGGCTATGATTTTTCTATCGCTGTTTTGGCTTATCGCTGGTTAAATCAGCGTTAGGGAGTGATAAGTAAGTATACGCCCATTTTTAATAAACGTTTGGTAATTTCAATATTATTAATATTTTTTTTAACATAGATTTGGGGATTTATTGCAAATATTGGTCATTTAAATTTCATATCGATGGATAGTAATCGAAGATGATAATCGATATTATCGCTGGCTCTATAAACACTGGCGCATGTGCACTGTTGTTCTATAGGACTTTGAAAATATTTCACGCTAGTTTAAGTGCAGTTTTTCCAAAATTTTTAATTTTTAATGGCTATTAATCTCATAGACCTATAATTTTGCCTCTTCCTGTTGATAAAATTGCCTCTTCCTGTTGATAAAATTGCCTCTTCCTGTTGATAAAATTGCCTCTTGCTGTACGTAATAAGAGATATCTCCGCAAATGAACTTCTTTGACAAGTATATCGATTCAGCAATGTACGAGCGATTTGGTAGAGCAATAAATGCCCAAAGAAAACAACTTCAAAAATTACAAAAAAGATAACTTGCTCTAAAATGTATTAAATGTTGTATAATGAATCTGCATTATTGTTAATAGTAATTTCTCATAAATCATCTGTTATTGATTTTTCCCAAGCCCAAAGAGACTTAAAATAAATATATGCTATTTATAACTATACAGCCGGCTTAGAAATCATCCGTAAATAAGATCGGAATACATAACCTGACATTTGGTAAATATTAAACATAATTATTTTTAGATTCTGATATACTATTCAATAAATAGTCACTCCAAATCGTGATTTTTCAGAAAAACACAACCTCTTGAAATTAGATTACTGCTGACAATAAATTTGTTGACCTCCTCACTCACCATAAAGATTGTTTGGTTTAACTCTCATTCCATTCGTGTTTAAAACTCAATGCGAAGTCTCGGAGCTGCACTTAAAACTGTTCGCTGTCCGCACTACCTATCAGCAAATAAGAAATGAAAGTCTTTATTTTACAGTAACGTACAGTACATCTATCGAAGAGCCCTCTACAGTAAAACTACAAAAATGACTTCTAGAAACAGGATATGGACAATATATCATCAATTAAAATTTGTTAAGTGTAATAGGCCTATTTTGCTTTATTATTTTATTTACAAATACTTTTATTTCAATTAATTATATATTTATTTTAATGTATTAATTTTTATGACATTCCTTATTTATTGTCTATAATATACTACATGTACTGCAGATAAAAATGTCATGGATACCGTATGTTTATTTCACTGACTCAAGAAGGAAATCTGTTGTGCCCTTACTTATTTATCAACATCAGAAGTACTAATATCTTCATGTTCGTCCTCAGAAACATAATTTTACAGGTAGATAATTAACGAAGGAATTTGGTATGGTTAGAGAGTAGTACAAAACTAGAAGTATAAAATTAAATTAATTAATAAAACACAAGAAATTTAAAACCTAAAGTAAAATTAAGGAACAGGAAGATTTAAACGTGCTTTATGACGACAGTAAGAGCAAATGTATACATTTTTATTAAAATAAATTATTTTGTTGCAACATTTTTCACTGAAATTATAGCTTGCCAAACAACACAGTATCAAAATATGAGTTTGTCTATTTTATTATCATAAGTAATGCCACGAGTGATTTGCAAATGATCGATAAATTCACGACTCACGAAGTGAATTTATCTAGAGAATTTGGATTTCAAGAGTGGCATTTGTTAAGATTCACAAATCATTATTTAAATATAGTTATTTTAAAATATGTACACATTTAATGTAAACGGCGATGTTTGAAAACAAATGAGAAACGATTGGTACGCTTCATTTGCTTCTTTTGTTCGTCACTGCAACCAGATCATATTATTTATTGCCAAAGGAATGCAATATTGTAAGAATGCACTCTAGTGGACAAAAAATGAAACACATCAAACTGTATATTAATTCATTTCTGATGTCCTATGACAATTATATTTTTCTAGAATGTTATTACCTGGGAAAAAATACATTTAAGAAAATGCAAAAAATGCAAACAGTGTTTTTTTTTGTGGTATAATCAATTGCTACAAATGTTTTTATATTAACTCCCGCATACGGTATGTGTTGACATTCATGCACTATATAAACAATCTGGTAACCGTATTTCTTAGTGAGTCAGTCACTGCCAAATAATGCTATGACCTATTCAGAATGTTAAAAAAGGAGATGCTTTCTATACTATGATAAACTTTAGTTGGTAAATTCTAGGCGAAACACGAGTGTGATTGGTTGTAAATCAAAAATCATTGTAACGTGATTGGTCATTGACTCCCATTTGGGGCATGAGTTAAATAGTCGGAGAAAATACCTTAGTTGGTTGGGAAATGAAGTATACTGCACACAGAGCCATTGCGTCTGTATTCTGTTAACTCTCGTATGCACCGCCGCTGCGCACTAGGCTGCGTTGATGTCTTGCTCCGTCACATCGCATGCATACTCCGTTTTTCAGTTAATGTATGTTCACTATAGAGCACTACAATGCCAACCAAGGTACTTTCCCTGTTTATTATAAACTGAAGGCCGAAGAAATGTAGGAAGACCGAAACGTCGTTGGAAGGACGACCTGTAGCATATTGTGCACCGGGGAGCGGAACGGGCCAATAGGCTCATAACTTGAAGAAGAAGAAGATGATGATGATGTGATGAGTTTCTCTTTTTTGTAACATATCGAAGAGAAATAGCTTACTTTTGAAGCTACTGTTAAACAATATTGAGATCGTGCAAACCAATTGAAGTTAAGTGACAAAATCTTTATCAAACATTCTTTATAAAATGTATGATTATTATAATTTTTCTTCATTGTTTCTTTACCATAGTTTAACCTTCCCCGTTCTGAGTACTTTTACATGGCCCACGCTTCATGGGCCTTACACCGAAACCACATGTGGGAAGAGGATTCCATATTTTCGACCACAAACATACATTTTTTAAAACGCAAGGGCATGGAGGGACTCCATGTGTGATTAAGTCAATACCAGCCCACCTCCGAAACAACATGAACATTTAAGACGAAACTTACCGTTAACACACACATTATTATCAAACTTAGCGAATATATAATGGTGCTTATGATGACCAAATGCTGTTCGGCAACCATTTGAACAGTAACGTTTCCTGAAATGTATCTTACCAGTATGGAAAACCTCGTAAAGTAAAAACATCGCCCGTGAAAATTAATCCCGACCGAGGATCAAACCCAGGACCACTGTGTCTAAGGCAATAAGCTCATCATTTGACTACAGCGGTGGATTAATTATAACCTAATTAACCACATATATTCGATAAAATAATTCAAAGTATGTGAATAATTTTATTACATATTCTAGGCATATTAGAAACACCTATCATAGCATCTTCTGAGCTTCACTATTCATTTCCGAAGTGTCCAATATCCTATGTTAAAAAGAAAGTGTTGGACTATATCATCACTGATTGGAATTACCATTGGATAAGGAATTCAAATGGTGCTTTGACTAAAGAGCTCTTCTTTCCTACAAATACAACATAGGCTAAATGCAAAACATTTTATTCCAAATTTCATTTTAACACAATATATGACTGGCCATGGATAACTTGGAAGTTATTTTAGGAGATTCAATATTAACCCAGACAGTGATCCTAATTGTAAATGTCAAGAATCAATAAAATCTGTAAAACATGTTTTGATTGTCCTATATTCGAAAGACAACGATTCTGTTAAACTTACTTTTAAATGATGATAAATCTTCTGCCTCAATGTGTGAAGTGATTTTTAAGAACCAAAATTATTATAAAAATTGTATGAACTTCATAACAAACATTCATAACAATATGTAGTATTTTTCTAAGACACTTATAGACGATTTATGTAATTCATAACACTCATTCAAAACCATAAGATAATATTTCTGTTTTACAATGTATAGTATAATATTGTTATAGTAAGCTACAACCCTAACATGCCTTTGAGGCGAAATAGAGTTTCAAAATATTTGGAGATTCAATAATTATAATAATTATAGTAATTTTTAGCTTTTATCTTATGACTATTCACCTCAACGGAATTTGATAATTTTATTTGTATTAATATGTTTTACCTATAAATATATAATTGTCTCATGAAGCCCAAGGGAGCAAGTGGCCCCGAGGTTCAAACATGATATTTCGCATGAGGTTCATATAATATTTTGTGTTGTACTTGTCTGTAATTGAATAAAGTTTTATAAGAGTTTAATTATACTATGTTTCACACTGCTAAATCATGTGGAGATTTTTTACTGATTTCCTACAAAACAAATATAACATTTAGCTTCTGTTTGCAATGTATCTGTATTAAGAAGAAATGTGGATATATTAAATAAGTTTCCCTCTAACTTTACTGTGTACAATCAGTACAGGAAATAATGAACCGTGAAATTATACTTGCAGATTGCCGGTCTGATTCTTTCCTTAGCCAAGTCATTATAGTTTAAAATGCTGACTCTGATAAGTATTCTCTTCAGGAAGTTTTACTATCGACTTCGTTAAAAATCTGACAAGTTCTTAATAATTAAAATGTCAAGAATCAAGATGTATAGATCCTCCAAAGAAATAAGCTGTAAGATAATCTCGATTCAATTTGAGGGTACAAAACTTTCACATAATCACTAGCCGAACCGATATTATATTAGTATTTTTTTAAATCACAACGTAATTTAAAATAAAATGTCCAATCTTTCTTTATTATTTCAGCATTATTATTATTATTTTTTTATTAAGAGCCCCACCACCATCCCCCTGGGTTTCCTCGGGCTTAATGCCCATATCCCCAGGTCTGCTCTTGTCCCTAATTACTCTCTGCTGTTTTTATTATGTTCATTTTCAGGATACAAGTTTCAGGTGTTTGTTCTTAATACTACTTATATACAGTTATTTTTACATATTAATCCTTAACCTAAGTCTTAAATCTACCACCTAATCTAGTAATATTTACATGGTGTTGTGTTAA
This sequence comes from Diploptera punctata, assembly GCA_030220185.1. Lineage (NCBI taxonomy): Eukaryota > Metazoa > Arthropoda > Insecta > Blattodea > Blaberidae > Diploptera > Diploptera punctata. The sequence continues at coordinate 144,400 of JASPKZ010008182.1, forward strand.
AACTAATTTGAGCAATGATTCTTTTTTTGAACCTTTTACAATTAAGCTCCTGTAAGAGGTTAGCGTTCCACATCTTGCTCATCAGCACTAAGTTCTTCGCCAAGAAACTGATTCTACCAAAACTAGCTAAATTTCGCGAACTCGTTCCTACTTAAAACTCATTGGCGCGACAGACCTAGAAGGCACTTGGCCTACCAGCCGGCTGCAGGTCTTACATCCACATGTGTTAATCTCAGAGGTAGACGATCATCTACCAGTGCAGAGGTGATGTGTAGTCAGCATATCGGTTCCCCCAGCCGTTTTACTGATTTTACTAACCTGGGGCCGCTACTTATTGTTGCTGCCGAAATGCCTCATGATGCTAGGTGGGCACCGGTCCTATACCGACCAGAATTCCGTGAGAAAAGTTGTTACCCCTTGGAGACTCGAACTAGCGCAAGTCCCTTAGCTCTGCACCAAGACCTCTTGCCTCAAAAACTCGGTTACGTCGCGGGACTCTCGTTCCTACTTAGGTCCATGTAATTGGAAACATTTGAAAGACCAGCTATGCGAGCACCAACATGCTTTGACGAACCTTCGCGAAGGCGATGCTTAGAAACATCTGGAAAGCTCGCTTCGCGCATAGTAAGATCCCTATGAACCTTGAGAAGGTGATACTTCTAGAAACAGACCGACAATGTGGAATCCTTCACGTAACTCGACAATATCAATTACGTATGGATATACAGACTTAGTAACTACATACAAATTATTTTGTGGGCCGCTAGTCCATAATTGTTCAATTTATCCTTAAATGCGAGATATGAACGGTATAGAAAAAAAAAACAGATAAGTCACCTTTGTCTTGAAACCTAGAAAACATAATTTTAGTTGTACATCATCCAAGATTCCTTTTACCTGTAGGCAAAACTTAGGACGTAAATAAAAACCTATGACTACACTGTATCTTTTACTGTTTCACACTGCTAAATCATAGTTCTTTCATGGATTAACCCTTAAATTCGTAATGTATCCTTTTGGATACATCAGTTGGTTCAATCAATTTAATATTTTTAATAAATCAGAAGAAAACGAACAAAAATAAACCACTTAAATGTGTGTATAATTATACAATTATTATTAGATATATTGCGTTTACACTGCGGTCCGCCACATTCAAATAACTAACAGACGAAATTTGTGTTTTGCTAATTTAAGGGTTAATGGATCTCAAATCCCATTTCAACAAAAAAAAAAGTGACTTATTTTGGATTTTCTCTATACTCTGCATACGTAATAGAACTCCTTAAAAATTTGGGGGTATCGGCCCTTGGGTCAAATAATATATGCCGTTTGTGTAATTATACTCATATTTTTTATCTTTTATTCTCAGCCTCTTGAATATTGTTTCAAATTTCAGACAACTTACAGTATTCCCAAAAATTCACATTTCTGTTAATCACCATCTTCTTTCAATCGAATACTTTGACTATAGCCTGTAACTAGAACATGTTGTAGCAAATATACAGAAATATAACGAATTGACCTGCGACTGGAATAACCTGTATTTCAGTGGTGGATCAATTCTTCGGTTCTCTCTTGAAAAGAGTGGAACTCTGAATTCCAAGGCTTGAGCTCATGTAAAATATATAGCTATTGCCGTTGCGGCAGGCTTTTTGGTTTACATCGGCATTTGCTCTTGTACCAGAGAAAACCGCAGAAATCTCTGGTCGAAATAGTAGGTCCCGACACCTTGGGCGAATTTGACTTTGTGTATGTGCTTGATGTTTACCATAAGGAAGGCACAGCTCCCTACCCTTTATTTTTAAAAATCGGTAGAGCTGTGTCTTCTTTATGATCACCGTTAGGCACATACAGAGGTCAAATGTGACCAAGGTCCCGAGACCGACCAGATCGCCAAAATAAGCATCAAGTATTCTTTAATTTATAGTATCCACCGAATTTTCTCTAAACAATCTTTCAAAATTTTCTTATTGTTTATCATACAGACTTCTACATATATCTGGAAACAATTTATATTCATCTATTTTGGTTTAATAACAACTCCGGAAGGAATTTCGGTTTCAACAGATCCGATGCCATTTGTAACTTGTGTTTATTGAATTCAGCGAGGGGTTAACTCATTAAAACAATAACAAAAATACATATGGCTTCCCTCAATAAATACATTTTCTTGTATACACTGTCTCCTGATAAAAAAAAAACTTTCCAATCACAACATACAAACACAGAGCGAATATATAAATTAAAACTCTTATAAAACTTTACTCAATTACGGACAAGTACAACACAAAATATTATATGAACTTCATGCGAAATATCATGTTTGATCCTTGGGGCCACTTGCTACCTTGGGCTTCATGAGGCAATTATATATATATAGGTAAAACATATTAATACTAATAAAATTCATATCAAATTCCGTTGAGGTGAATAGTTGTTAATTTTTATCTGCCTAAATGGAATTGCAATTCCGTTGAGGTGAATAGTTGTTAATTTTTATCTGCCTAAATGGAATTGCAGCATTTTGTGCTTTTTTTTATGGCTTTCATATGATGAGCATCATATTTGTCTATATCATCAGCGCGTGAGAGATTCAATTCCGGTAATGCTCCGTCCAGTGATTCATGAAACTCTGGCCAGTCCGCATTCTCGAAATTGGTTACCATTTTCACGCTGATTTCCGCTGTGAGTTCCCAAAGTGGTGTAAACAGAGTGACTTCTATTGGGGCATGATCAGAATTAGGTGGGTCATATAATCAAATATATTTTATTCTATTGAAGATAGGCATTGTCGTTAGGATTTTATCAGGGGATGTGAAAGTTTGAAAATCTATGGTAGGCTGTCTAATTGGACCAGGTAGTGTAACGTGTGAAATTCGATTGCACCATCAGTTCAGCCAAGACCTTACCTTTACGATTTGTACGTGAAGGACAGTCACCAAAGAGATGGTGGTGTGCGTTAAGGTCAGCTAAGAGGATAGATTTGTTGAAAAATGAAAGATATTTAATTAGGTCTTTCGGGAGATTATCATCTGGAGGAGTGTAAATAGTACTAATATAGATTGGCCAATTTGGAATGTAGATCTTAATGGTAAGAGCCTCTAGTCTTTCAAACTGATTAGGCAATCGAACTTCACTAGCAGCTAAAGTTTTTAGATATAATATAGCCAGTCCGTCGTTGTTTCTGTGTAATCTATCTTTTCTGATTATGTTATAGTTTGAATATGTTAGTTTATCTTTTGGTTTTAGGAATGTTTCATTTAGTGTTATAACATGTGGTTTAATTTCATTTATTAGAGTGTCAAGTTCTGTTCTGCTAGAATAAAGGCCGCGGATATTTAAATGTACGATGCTAATCTTATTATAAGAGTTGAATAATTATATATTATTGTCCGGTGGTTGAGTAGGTTCTGCTATGTTGCTAACTTCAGTTGTGTCAATTTCGTCCATGTTTACTTTAAGAAGATTCTTAAGATTGTTTGTTGAGTTTATTATTCATGTCATTTATGAGGATTTCAATTCTATTTCTTCGTAGTGGTAACACCTGAACTCCTTTATTCCATAGAGCTTTAGATGTGCGGTTTACTATTGGCATCATATCTGTAGTGTTCCTACTTGATTCACTATTGTAGTTGTGAATTTGATAACCTGTTCTATTAGAGCCTCTACTCTGGCATCTATGTAGGCCTCAAAGTTTGCGAGTCGTGACCTCCATGACCTTCGCCATGGCTGCCTCGATCCGCCTCTCGAAGTCTTCTGTCACTGTGCTTGTTAGTGTGGATTCATTTGTACTTTCTTCTGAATTTATATTGTTTCTTTTCCAAACACTTTGACTGATTGTTGGAAAACAATAATTTATCCTGCCTGTTATTTAAATGTTCCGGACCGCAAAGAAAACAAGATCATGTAAAACTCTTGTTTTTGTACAGTACACTAGTCAATACCCGGCGTGCGCTGCTATACCTATATGAATTAAATGTGTTTTGATAGTTAAATAAGTTAAAAGAAAAATAATTATAAATTTATATCATAATTATCCGTTTAACGGTTGTTTGGTCGGTTCGTGGCAAAATGACCTGTTTATGGATAATTCGATAGTTTTAGAGGTAGATTCAGCAGTTTAAGGGTAATTTTATAGTTTTAGAGGAAGCTTGATACGTTTACTTGTAATTTCTCGTTTTAGAGGATGTTTTGGTCTTTATACGGGTAGTTTGATTAGCTATTGATAATTTGGTCGTTATAGAGGTAATTTCATCGGTTTAGGGGTAGTTTGATCGGATCGGTTGGACTTTTTGGATTATGTTTCTGGATAGGTTAGGTATCGGTTAGGTCAGATATCGGTCAGGTCAGATATCGGTCAAGTTAGGTTCGGTTAGGCTAGGTTAGGTTTGGTTAGCTTGGGTTAGGTTCGGTTAGGTTCGATTAGATTAGAATAGGTTAGGATAGGGTAGGGTAGGTCAGGTTAGGTTTTTAGTTAGGTTCGTTTCGGTTAGGTTAGGTTATATCAGGGTTAGGTCTGGATTAGGATAGTCTTATGTCCGAGTTAGGTCAGGCTTTGGGTACGGGTTTGGGTCCGAGTATGGGTTCTGATTCGGATTCGGGTTCAGTTTCGGTTAGGGTTTGGGTTCAGTTTGGGTTTTCGTTTTATGTTGTGGGTTCTGGTTTGGATTACGGTTAGGTTCAGGTTAGAATCAGGTTAGGTTAAGTTAGACTCGGTTGAATTAGGTACGGATTAAGTTCGTGTTAGCTTCAGTTTAGGTTCAGTTTCGTGTCAGTGTAGGTTAATTTCAAGTTCGATTTAAATTAGGTTTCGGTTCGATTTAGGTTCGATTTAGGTTAGGTTTGGTGTAGGTTAGGTTCAATTTACGTTGATGTTGGGTTCAGGTTAGGCCCAAGTTAGGTCCAGGTTAGGTTCAGGTTAGGTTCAGATTAGGTTCAGGTTAGGTTCAGATTAGGTTCAGGTTAGGTTCAAGGTAGGTTCAAGATAGGTTCAAGGTAGGTTCAGGTTACGTTCAAGTTTGGTTGAGATTAGTTTAAGGTTAGGTTCAGGTAAGGTTCAGGTTAGGTTAAGGATAGGTCCAGATTAGGTTCAAGTTAGGATGAGGTTCGGTTCAAGTTAGGTTGAGGTTCGGTTCAAGTTATGTTAGGTTAGGATCAGTTATGTTCGGTTAGGTTTGCTTAGGTTCGATTAGATTAGGTTAGGTTAGCTTACATTAGGTTAGGTATGGTTTGGTCAGATCCGGTCAGTGTATGTCATGTTTGGTCTGGTTGGGTCAGTATAGTCAATATAGGTCAGGTAAGGTAATTTAGGCGTCCAGAAAGCTACTTTTTGCACGCTTTCACTATAAAGAGCGTTTTATAGATATAGAAATTGAGTATCACAACTCTCTTACTGTCTATGTTCATCCCGGGAATCCCCTGAACAGTTTGCAAAAAACTCCCATCAGAATGGGATGAACGGTGTGTCAGCTCATAAAATACGAACAAACAAACAAACATTCATTTTTATGTATTAGACATATTGTGCATATTTAGAAAGGGGGAAACATTCCCATTTACTTCTAATTATGTTTCTTATTATTTTGCTCCTATTTTTGGTTTATTTTCATCTTTTTACTATGAATAATTTTTTCCTTATTTAAGAGGCTTTCATTCATTTGAATTGGGGTTTTTATTTTTTTTAAGTTCCTGAACACGAGCACTTGCTCATAATAGTGTCAGTACTGTGAACAACATTTATTAACGAATAGCATTTACTCTTATTTATATATATATATATATATATATATATATATATATGGCATGAAAACAAAAGTTAATGACTGAGTCGGGAATTCAACCCGAGTTTCTAAACTTTGTACGTTTATATATATATATATATATATATATATATATATATGTGTGTGTGTGTGTGTGTGTGTGTGTGTGTGTGTATGTATGTATGTATGTATGTTTGTGCGCGTTTATGCGCGTTAACGCTCCAGCGGCCGCGGTGTTTGTTTTTCTTGAAACCAAACTCGGGTTACAGCATTCAATTATAAAAATAAAGTCTAGTTCATTAACCAGCAAAATCGTATTATTAGGGGCAGGAGTTTATCTAAGAATAAAAATTTAAAAATCGCTCTAATTATAGAATTTTTCGCAACGAAACTCAGTATGTGCTATTGAAATAATACTGGGAAGGCATTCTCCAAAAATTAACGAAATTTGACCATTGCAAGAGGGAATTTACCTCAAACCCAAGATTAAAAAGCCGTTCTTAGCAGCCGAACTGTTTATTTTGTCGTAATGTAACTCTATACCATATAATTTAATCAACAAAAGACAATGATACATATCAGGCAAATCGGAACATAAACTCGACTTCCTGAGGAAATCACTTCTTCTTCGTCTTCTTCTTCTTAGCTTCACGGGCTAGGCAAAATGTCTGTTCCGCCTCACAGTTGTTCTGTCCATCTTTTCCCTGGCCATCATACATTCCTTGAACCTCTTGGCTTGTAGTTAAATGCTGCTTTTGGTAATCTTGTTAAGTTCATTCTTTCTAATTGTCTAAACCACATTTTTATCTATATCATTTGATTCTATCATTTAAAGGATATATATTTAAGTATGTTCTTATATCTTCATTCTTTAACCGATCCATCCTTGTGCAGTCTTTTGTTCTTCTAAGGAAGTTCAATTCTACACTTTGTATTCTAATTTGTAATTTTTTGGTCATTACCCATGTTTCACTCCCATAAAGTAATGCAGGAACTGCCAATGTTTCATAAAACATCCGTCTAGTATTCACTTAGTTTACTCAATTCGTGCATAACTGATACTTTGCCATTTTAGATATTTTCTTGAAAATAAGAAAAATAAATATTTCATTATTAATCAATATTCACTACTCGGTATAATCTTGTATGTTCGTTTCAAGTTAAATAAGCTTAGAAATGTGCTGCCATTGTACATGTCTTTTATATAATTTCAATCTTTTATAGAATAAAATTCTAAGTAAATGTATTTATATGCAACATTAACAATCCTGCATTCAAATAATATCAGTCTAAAAATGTTTGATAAAATTCTTTCATGCAAAAGAGGTTTTATAGTTCTTTTTTTACCAAGTCTATTCATTGGTTGGAATAATATTATTTCTCTTCACAATTATTCCAAACGAAACAAGACAAGTTATTGTGAAAAAAGAAAATTAACATTTATAGGCAATAAGCACGGAACGCAAAACATAATAGAAGGTTCGATGCAGCAAGGATTATCTTTCAGTTCCGATTACAAACTCAGCATCCGCACATTTTCAATAAAAGCCCGTCATTTGAATTGTTACAGAATTTTAACGGTGACGTTTCAATTCTATTCTAGACGGAAATATCTCTAACGCTTTTTGAGAGAATCAGTTACTGCTCTGATTAACCCATTTTTCAAAGATGGCATGTACATTTCTGTTTGCTACTGTTCAATCAAAATGGGACAAAACAACTTTAAAATGATATATACTTTACCTCTTGATAGTCTTAATTACTGACATTGTGTCTCTTTTCATTTACTTGATTTTTTGCTTAATTTTGAAATGTTGAAGAAGTGGCTGAATTCAAACACTTACGAACAATAATTACTTACTCTTACTTACTCACTGGCACTATCGAACCCATAGGGTCATGGCCGCGCGGACATAAGCTCTCCATACATCCCTATCCTGAGCTAATCCTTTCCAATCATTCCCTGTATAATCCACTTCCCTCGAACCATAGTTAATGTTATTCTCCCACCTCATTCTTGGTCTACCAACTGGGCTTTTTCCCTCTGGCTTTCCTACAAGAAGCTTCCATGCAAATCTTTCTTTCCCCATACGTGCAACATGTCCTGCCCATCGCAGTCTACGAGACATAACTGTTCTCATTATATCTGGCTTCCTATAAAGACCATATGTAGTTCATTGTTATGTAGTCTTCTCCATTCACCTGTCTGTTCCTCTTTCTTTGGTCCAAAAATTTTTCTAAGTACTTTATTCTCAAATACTTGTAATCTCCTTTCCTCCCTTAAAGTAAGAGTCCATGTTTCGCACCCATATAATATAACTGGTAGAATAATAGTTTTATATATTTTCAGTTTAACGTTTTTTGAAAGGAGTTGCGACATCAAGAGTCTCTGCAATGCATAATAGCACGAATTTCCAGAATTGAGACTATGTTTAATTTCTTTGTGCATCTCATTCCTATTAGTGATTATTGTTCCTAGGTATTTGAATTCAGCCACTTCCTCAAAATTTCCCTCATTCGACATTAGCTGTCCATTTCCATAATATAATGTATTTCTACGTGTGACCATATATTTAGTTTTATTGATATTTACTTCCAGTCCCAATTTCTTAGTGTTACTCAGTAGTGTGTGCGTGTTGTCCTTTAGTATCTCCTCGCTATCGGCCAATAGTACTACATCATCAGCATAAACTAACAGCTTATTAATACCACTGAGTTGTAAGCCTTCCTCATTCTCTAAGGATTTAATGGCATGCTCTAATACAAAATTAAATAGTAGAGGAGAGAGTGCATCTCCTTGCTTCAACCCATTCTGGATTTCAAAAGTGTCTGAAAACTGTTTGCCTACACGCACCCCACTCTTTGTGCCATTTAGACACATTCGTATAAGTCTAACTTTTTAGGAATTCAGAACTCCAGCAGGATACTATATAATGATTACAAATAGGAATTAAATGCACAAAAAAATTTTAATATAAGCTCAATTCTGGAAATTCATGCTATTGTGCAATACAGGGATTCTTGCCGTCCCAACTTCTCTGAAATAAATAAATAAAAACGTTAAACTGAAAACAAATAGTCTACCGCTGTGGTCTCGAGGTAGCGTACTGACTTATCTCGCAGAGGTCCCGGGTTCGATTCTCGGTCGGGACAGGCTCCTGGGTGAGTTTTTTTCTGAGTTTTTCCTCACCTATAAGACAAATGTCAAGAAGCTTAGGGCCCAACGGTCCCCGAAAACCATCCGGCCATCATCATCATCCTTATCATTATCATCATCATCCTTCACCGGTGTGGAAAGCAACGGGAAGCTACCACACCTATAATTCCCTAGTAAAGCTGCAAAGCATAGCATGAAAATGCTATGATTACCGTGAAAGACCTGCCCTAGGGCAGAATTACAATGGATGGATGGAAACTGAAAATATATGAAACTCTTATTCTCCCAGTTAAAATATATGGACTCTTACTTTAAAGGAAAAAATGAGAATGCGAGTATTTGAGAATAAAGTTCTTAGGAAGATATTTGGACCAAAGAGAGATGAACTGGAGGAGACTAGATAACAGTGAGCTACATGCCATTTTTAGGAAGCCAGATATAATACAAAGGACTTAAATCTCGTAGATAGGGCATGTCACACAAATGTATAATAAAAGAGGGACATGGATGCTTCTTGTAGGGATTCCAGAGGGAAAGTGCCCAGTTAGTAATTTAAGAATAAGGTGGGAGAATAAAACTAATCATGATTTGTTGGAAGTAGATTACACAGGGGAAGAATGGAAAACATTAGCTAAAGATAGGGATGTATGGAGAGCTTATGTCCGCGCGGAAATTATAGCGGGTTCGATAGTGCCAGTGAGTGAGTTAGTTATATACCGTGTTCTAAAATGATGGACGGGGATTCACAGTTGTTACATTTCCCTTACATGATATATATAAGAACAGAACTTACATGCGATTAAAGACAAACTCTTCAAGTTTTCATAACATACTTTATAAGTATTCGATGTAAGCACCTTTCGTTATAGGGCACATATCTAGTCGATAGTCGAATTCCTCCGAATGGAATTTGGAGTAATGGATTTAGTAGTAGCAACAATTCTTCTCAAGGCTGGAAGGTCGACCGGAAGTGGTAGTACGTACACATGATCCTTAACATACCCCACAGGAAGAAATTAAAAGGTGTGAGATCGGGAGACCGTGGATGCCATCGGGAATAAACCATGACGTCCGGGCCGGCGCGTTCTATCCATCGTTCAACCACTAACGCACATCACTTGCTTTTACAGATACATCCAGTTGTTTCTGTCTATACCATCGACGGATACTTTTGTCTGTCGGAGGATCAATTGCCGTCGGAAAGCTCGCTGCACTGCAACAATGAAACCAGATCTCGCAAATTGCAACACACAGAATGATCTCTGCACAGGAGTCGCCGTTTTCACAAATATAACGCTGTGATGTGATAATGCCAAGAAACAAATGACTGCATACAGGATGTGAAACTTTCACAGTTTTTCTTTCATTACAGCAAATAATCATGCATCCAATATCGTTTGTAAAACTATACCAACTACTTAAATCCCCGTCCATCATTTTGGAACATGATGCACTCCTTGTTGCTTAACTGCTAACATTATGTCTCGTTTCATTTACCTAACTTATTTTAATGTTTTATTACAGACTCTTCAACATCTAAGGTCATATCGCGAATAGTTTTTTTATTTAAATTATAATATGAAATGACAAATATGAAAAATCCTCAATCAGGTTGAATCTGGGGCATCCAAATACAAATTCAAAACGTACGCCTGAGCAAATTAATGCCAATGTTGGTGTCTATTTTAATGGTGTAGAATAATCCATCAAAATAAGTCTACCTATTTACGATAATTACGATTCAGACTATTATCCCGGGTATTCGAAAATTCCCATTACAAATTTCTAGGGCTTGTACAGAGAATTGTGCAGATAACGTTTTCAATAGGAAACTTTGTCCGGAAATGCACCGTTTTCATGTTGCAGGTACAAGTTCACGTTTGAAATCTTCCACGTATACCGGGAATAATTCAATAGTAATTTAATTATTTTTGACCCGATTTATCGATGGGGTTGTACAAGACAAGCTTTTCACTTGCGGTACTTATGCCATTTTTGATGTAATTTAAAGTATTATAAAGTGTTAATTATACCATTTATCTGTGAAATATAACCATCGTCAAAATATGTAAACGTATCATGAAATAAACTAGTGGAAATATGATTTTATGTTGTAACCGTCAGACATGTTGAATGTTTCATAGAATAACAGTTAGAAAGAGGTAATTTATTTTACGTACCAAATCACATTTAAAATGCAAGGATCCTAAAAGCTAACCAAACCTAAATCAATTACTGTAACATAAATCAATTACTCTAACCTAGGTGAATTCCAGGGAACGTCCTTTTTATTATTTTACGCGGTTAAATAAGTAAAAGATAAATCCAGATCTAATTTGTTGAAACCATAGATATGGTACACAAATATGAATCCCATGATTAAATGTACACATTGTGCTCATTTAATAATAACTGGAAAGCCCACTAACGTGCAAAGGAGTTTAATTCATTAGTTTTGCTCATTTGTGATTTACACATTGTGCTCATTTGTGGTTAATCGCTGGTCAAAAGCTTGATAATCGGTAGTTTACCGCTGGTTAGAAGTAAGAACTGTTGTAACCTTTGTGGTCATGATAGGAAATAGTCCCACTTTATTTTTATATTTACGAGTAAAATAACAAAGTGATAATTACATCTCTTAGGTAAATACGTGTAATATAGTGTTTTATTAATATTTCTTGCAATTAGGTACTCTTAAAGAGGGTAGATAAAAAGCTTATCATCTCCCACCCGACCCATTTATCTAAGCCAACATTCACTAATTTCGTAACAATGTCCAATGTCAAGAGAAAAATAAAGAAACTTCACTTTGACATTTTAAGAATAATGTGTAGCGAGTGTATCAGATGATGATTCGGATGTACAATGTGCAACGAGCTTGCTAGTCGCCACATCTAACTACATTATAGTAGATACCAGTAAGTACTAAGCACAATGTTATGCACGTTTACGTTTAAACAATAATTATTATTCTTAAGGTACGTACATACCCTTGCACGCCGCATGCGCGGCGCGCGCGCTGCTCGTCTTGCGATCGTCGGAATTATTTTCATCGAACCTCGTGCGATCCATAGGAAACCCACAAGCCTTCAGTACTAGATAGTTTGCAGAGCAGGTGTAACCAACCATGTCTCTATCGCGTTTGTTGCAAAACACAGAATCTCTGATAGGACTGATGACGTTTACATTTTTATTTAATAATAAGGCTATATTTAAAGATTTGGCGCTAACAGTGTGTACTTCATGAACCAGTACAATATACGACATGAACAACTATTTTTAAATGGCGCTTAGTATTTTGATGCATAACGCCGTCCAATTGTATTTACGAATTATAATAGTAAAACATTAAAAAATACTATATATTACAACTTACCTTTTCCTGTGCCTTGGCTACTTTTTATTTTACTTTTCTCACGCCGGTAGGAAGAAAGAAAAGTAATCAACTTCTTCTTGTATATATCCGGAGACATATTCATCTGATCTTTTATTGCCTTCCAGGCATCTCCTTTCAAGGTTGTTTTTTTAAATAATTCTTATGTTGAGGATCCCAAAAATAATGGCTCGTTTCTATAAATATCTATAAGTTTTAACATGTCTCCTTCTGACCATTCCATACTCAAATAACAAAACCTACAGGTGCGCGCAAAAAAAAAAAAACAAAGAAACTCACACTCCCGTCCAAATCTGAGCAGCAAACGCTCAAAGTCTTCGTGGAAAAAACCGACAGTGAGTAGATCGTGGTGCGCCGCATGAGCGCGGCGCGCAGCTTGAAACCTCGTACAAATCTAATGAACATGGTGCGCGTTCGCGGCGCAGCGCACAAGTGTGTATGTACCTATACAAAGACGAGGTAAAGTTTATTTCTCCCCATTTAATATCGGACATTGTCATGAAATCAGTGAATGTTGCATTGTGTAAATACAGTTAATTGATTCATCCACCCATAGTAATTCTGCCCGAAGGCAGGTCCTTCACTGCAATCATAGCATTTTCATGCTATGCTTGCAGCTTTACTAGGGAATTGTAGGTGTGGTAGCTTCCCGTTGCTTTCTACACCGGTGAAGGATGATGATGATGATGATGATGATGATGATGGCCATATGATTTCGGGGACCGTTTGGGCCTTAAAGTTTTCCTGACATTTGTCTTATAAGTGAGGAAAAATCCCGATAAAAACTCACCCAGAAAAACTGCCCCGACCGGAGATCGAACCCGGGCCCGCTGCGTGACAAGGCAGCACGCTACCTCGAGACCACAGCGGGTGGACATAATTGATTCATAAATCATTAAATTTCTAACTATTTATCTCCAGGTGACGCGGGATATTAAAACTCTTAATGTAAATTTGTAACCGTAGCACGAAAACGGCGAGTTTCCGGACAAAGTTTCATGTTGAAAAGTCATCTAATTAGTCTTGCCTACAAGCCCTTGAAGTTTGTAATGGGAAATTCCGATCACCCTGTATGCAATAACTATTTTATAGACGCTAAGGTCATATCGTGTATATTTATTTATTTATTTATTTATTTATTTAAATGTATATAATAGCACTATGTATTCTATAGTAATTCTGCCCGAGGGCAAATCTTTCACTGCAATCATAGCATTTTCATGCTATGCTTTGCAGCTTTACTAGGGAATTGTAGGTGTGGTAGCTTTCCGTTGCTTTCCACACCGGTGATGGATGATTATGACGATAATGATAATGATGGGTGGATGATTTTCGGGGACGTTGGGCCCTAAGCTTCCTGACATTTGTCATACAGGTGAGGAAAAGCCCGAAAATACCTCACCCAGGAACCTGTTCCTACCGGTAATCGAACCCAAGCCCGCTGCGTGACAAGGCAGCACGCTACCTCAAGACCACAACGGTGGACAATAGCACTATGAAATGGTAAATATGCGTCCTAGTAAACTATTTTAGAATAGTATTAACCATCATATTTGAGGAAAACTAAAGATAAAACTTCAGTCAGTTGGTTGACACCGGATTAGAACCGGGGATCTCCCTAATATCTGTACGAAACGCTCTCCATGAACCAATTCGCTCGGTACATAATTTTGTTTCAATTAATTGATAAGTAAACATTTGGACTTTTTAAGAGTTAGTTTTTATTTATACATGTTACAGATTTTAATTTGGTTGTAAATAATATTAGAAACTGGAGGTATAAAGTAAATCACAACATTCTAAAGAAATAATCGTGAGCATTACAAATTTAAAGAATCCAATTCATAATTCAGGTAAAACCAATAATATGTTAGTTGTTAGTAATGTATTTTGAACCCCTTGAATTATCATTGCTAAGGGCGGATTCCTATGACGTCATATTTTTACAAGCCTATATTCTAAGCTTCAAGTAAGTAAAAACATTAATATATGCCTTATTATTAAGATTAAGAGGTTTTCATTGGGTCTTAAAAGTCATATTTCTCACTTTTTCAGATCTTTGGTCGTACTTCTGCTTATTTCTATGTTAAAGTAATATTTTGGTCATATTTTGGTGTTTTTAATAGCTTAGTCATCAGGCGATTGGAAATAACAAACATTGTATCTGCATAAAAATCGTCAGTTTCGAAGGTATCTGTTAACAGGTAGCAAACGTTTGTACTGGACAATAGAAAAATATTTCCTTTTGTTACGATACAATTGAAAACGTGTATGAATGAACAATTAATATAGTATGGGTAAACAATTAATTCGCTTATAAGGTCATATTTTTGTCTTTGTTAGGTCATATTTAAACATTTTTTAGGTCATATTTAAACATTTTTTAGGTCATAAATGCATGCATATTTTCCAATATTTAGGTCATAGAAATCCGTCCCTTAGTCATTACAATATTTTCTCGTGCCAGTTAGTTAAAATGTTCCGGACCGCAAGGAAAATAAATTCATGTAAAACAGTTATCATTATACATCATCATAATCTTCACGGTATAGGCTCAATGGCCTGTTCCGGCTCAATAATCCATCGCTTTCTTGGTCTGCCTGGAGCTCTTCTCCCTCGTAGTTTGTACATCCCAGCCTGCTTCGGAAGTTTGTTGTTATCCATTCGTTGCAGGTGTTCAGTCCATCGCTTCTTGTAATTATAGATTTGATGTCTAAGTGGCACAATTATTATACATTATTGTGTAATTTGACATACATTTAAGTAATTTTTATTCGTTTGTTTTTCTCTTGATCTAAAAACAATATTAAATAAATAAAATCAACATATCCAATAGGACACTATAATTCAAGATTAATAAATAGACGTACATACTGAAATACAAATCATTTTTATGGAAAAATGCAATACCGAAATAATGAACGAATTTATGAAAAAGTAGTAATGGCTTACATTATGGAGGAGCTATCTTACTACCTATCTACCTATCTATTAATATATATATATATATATATATAAGTCCACCGCTGTAGTCTCCAGGTAGCGTGCTGGCTTGTCACGCAGCGGGCCCGAGTTCGATCCCCGGTCGGGGCAGTTTTTCTGGGTGAGGTTTTTATCGCGGTTTTTCCTCACCTGTAAGACAAATGCCAGGAAAACTTTAAGGCCCAAACGGTCCCCGAAATCATATGGCCATCATCCTTATCATTATCATCCTTACAATTATCATTATCATCCTTACAATTATCATTATCATCATCATCCTTCACCGGTGTGGAATGCAACGGGAAGCTACCACACCTACACAATTCCCTAGTAAAGCTGCAAGCGTAGCATGAAAATGCTATGATTGCAGTGAAGGACCTGCCTTCGGGCAGAATTACTGTGGATGGATATATATATATATACACATATATATCCTTACATATGTATATATATATATATATATATATATCCTTATCTACCTATCTATCTCTCTATCTATCTATCTACTTATCTAAGCCTACCTACTTACCGTTATTCTATTTTCAATCTATCTATATATTTAGCTACCTATACAAATACTACATACAACTTCATGTATATTATGAATTACATTTTTTTTACAAACACAGCCACACTGAAGATTTTAGAATTAGTTTCATAAAATGAAGTTATATGGAAAGAAATATTAATAAATATTTATATTAATATAAAAAATCCTTACATTTATTTATTTTTTCTGAAGTTGCAAATAAAGGAACACAAAATAGCAAGATGAACAACGTGTGGTACAGGTGTCATGACAGTTGTCTTTCCGAGTATTTATTACAGAATAAAATGTAAACGCGTTGTTCAACATTTAATTTTATCAAAATTCCTCACTGGTCACAGAAAATGTAACCAATGCATCCAAATAGATTGCAAGTTGTAATTGTGGTATTAGCAACCTAAGCGTTTAACATAGGCTATTTATTATCTTTGATTGTCCTTTGTTCTGGAATGAAAGATTCTGAATCACCAGTTTTCTCAATAACACCGCCTCCTTAAGTGAATCACTTATGGAAATGCTTTTCACAGAAAAGAACTACAAATGTTTAATGTTTTTATAAATAAGGTAATAGATCAATAGATAAATATATGCACTGTTATTTGCGGATGACCAGATAAACAATTGCACAATAATATGAAGATATGGAGTTTTTCTTCTTCGTCTTCTTCCGCTTCATAAAATTAGGCCTTTTGACCTGTTTTCACATCAAGTGGGATTTAATGAATCCTCCCATCTAGTAAATGGGCGTCCAACATTTCTATGTCCTATTGGTTTGTACTTTAGTAACAGCTGGGGGATTCTATCTGTAGGCATTCTCTTGACATGATCATACCAGTTGTTTCTCATGTTGTCAATTCTATTTGTTAAATTTAAAATATTTAAATCCTTCCTAATATCCTCACTTCTTTTCTTGTCCAAAATTGTCACACCCGCTACTGAACGTAGAAACTTCATTTCTTCAGTTTCTATTTTCCTTCTGTCTGAACGGTTAAGAGTCCAATTTTCACTTGCATATGTCGAGACAGGCACTGCCATAATTTTGTAAAATTTTAGTTGTATGCTCCTCAAAGTTTATTTTTCAGTGGCCGTCTTATAGTGCCACACATTCTGTAAAATCTATTTAATTTAATATTAATATCTTCCTTCTGGCAGTATGATACGTTGCATCCCAAATAATTAAAATTGTTCACCTGTTGTATTATACTGTTATTAATACTGATTTTACATCTCATATGGTCTTTCCCGTTGAATGCCATTACTTTCGATTTACTTTCAGAGATTGTCATATTGAATTTATTTGCCATTTCGTTTAATTTATATGCTGCTATTTGTAAATTGTCTTCTGAAGAGCTAAGGATTGTCTGATCGTCTGAAAACAGTATGGTATTTATAATCGTACTGCCAACTTTAAACTCTGTGGTTAAATTTGATTGCCATTGTACAATGATCTCGTCTATATATACTAAAGAGTGCAGGAGATAGCGGGCATCCTTGTCTGACCCCTTGATTAATTTCTAATGTATTACCGCTCATTGTACCTCCTTTATCAATCATTATGTCTGATTTAAAATATAAGCTTTGCACAACTTTGACAATGTGTCCTGGAAACCCTTTGTCATACATTATTTCCCATAGTTATTCCTTGACAGTCTACCAAACGCTTTTTGATAGTCAATAAAAAGTATGCAAGTTGGCAAATTAAATTCTCTTCTCTTCTGAATAAGTTGATCTATTGTGAAAATGGCATCTGAACATGACCGACCTTTCCGAAAGCCACACTGTTCTTCACTTAATATATACTCGTTTATTATATTTAATAGTCTAGTAATAATCTTAGCGTATATATTGTAAGCTGTATTCAATAAACAGATTCCCCTGTAACTTGTGCACTCGTGTCTACTTCCTTTTTTAAATATGGGGCATATAAGTCCTTTCTTCCATTCATCCGGGATTATGCACATCCTCCAGCACACATTTAGTACATCTAAGAATCTCTGTTTAATTTCTCTTGGAGCATACTTTAAAAGTTCAATATTTAAACAGTCTATTCCTGGAGTTTTCTTATTTTTGAATGTTTCTAGAGCGTTCTCTAATTCTTTGATTTCAAGAAGATCTACATGTGCCATTTCCTTTAATTTGGGGTTAATGTTTATTTCTGACATATCTGTCCATAATGTTCCATAATATTTGAGCCACTCTTTTCCTGGTATATTATTTAATTTGGCTGTGTCTTTTTCAGTTGAGTTCAGATGTTTCAAAACCTTGTAAGCCATATCCTGTGATCCATGGCAGTTTTTATGTTCAGAAAATTATTGGACGAATACGATAACTAGGGTTTGAAAATAAATTTAGAAGAAAAAAAATATATGGGATGTGGAGCCGAAACCGAAGATTTAATATTAGAAGATCAAAGGGGGTATGTTAGAGGATGTGAAAAATTTGAGTATCTGGGAGTAAAGGTACATAAAAAGGACAAACAAGAAACTGATATTAAGAACAGAATAAATAAAAGGTAGAGCAATAATAGCAATGATAAAAGGAGTCTTATGGAACAGACATATATTGGATAATTCTTATTTTATTTGATTTTATATATGATTTGCATTTAATTGCGTAATACATTACTATAAGTCCTTCCTGCATTAAAATTCTTATGAAATAATCTAGAACACTTGCATCATAAAAATATCGCAAGTCATTGTCACATTCCTTTTGTCTTAGCATAGGTGGGCGGTAAATAATTAAAAAATAAAATTTTCTCATTGGCCCTTGTATTTTTCGCGTTAATTTTGTCCCGCGAAACTAAGTTACTTTGAATGTAGAAGCTTCTGAAAGTTTCGGTCTGCATGCTTATAATGCCTTGCATCAGCTTCAGGCCCTCAGATGCAGCTAAAAGTTCATGCAAGTGGCACGTAAATGCCATCTCCGTAGTAATACGTTAAGTTACAAAAAAAGTGTTTAGAAATAATCTTTAATCAGTGATTTTAAATACAAAAGTGAAGTGAAGTGTTCATTAGTAAAATAAATTATTCAAGTTAAAATTTGACTAGAGTATTCTTGAAATGATTCCTAGTCATGCATCCTAGAGTCCATTAGCTTGTGGCCTTTTAAAGAAGTTTGTGAACTCAAACTTTGCCACACGAAACATATATCTAGAAAAAAATAAATTATAAATTTATAATTAAATAGTGAGAAATACTGTCACATATGGAGCTGAAGTTTGGAAATTCAACAAAATGATGACGATGGAAATGGATTTCATAAGATGTTCAAAATTAGAAAATAATAAACAATACTGTCACATGAGAAAAAAATGAATATAATAGTAGATTATATAGGATATAAAAAATTAAATCGGTATGGGCACGTACAACGAATGCAAGAAGAAAGGTTACCCAAGAAAACATTGGAATGGTGTCCACCTGGAAGAAGGAGGAAAGGATGACCTCGAAACTCATGGAA
The DNA here is from genome assembly GCA_030220185.1 of Diploptera punctata. NCBI lineage: Eukaryota > Metazoa > Arthropoda > Insecta > Blattodea > Blaberidae > Diploptera > Diploptera punctata. The sequence continues at coordinate 163,704 of JASPKZ010008182.1, forward strand.
GCAAGAAATAAGAACGGGAACGATAACAAGAGGACTGGAGGATAAATAATGGATGGATAGAGAAGAGTGGGGAAGAAAAATAAAACATTAGGCGCAAAAATATGTGTAAACATTAAAAATCTGTCTATAAAATAAATAACGTTCATAAAAAAAACATTAGTTTAAAAAAATATATAATGCTTCACAACTTTGACACAAACTAAAAGCCTTAGGTGAAACAGAGTTTATAAATTTCAGATGATAAATGATAATACACCTCCGCTTCTTATTATTTTCACAATGTGTTTATCAATCAATTTATACAGGTGTTTGAAAAGCGATGGACGAAAACGTAGGGATGAAAAGCAAATATTAAGAGAAACTAAAATGTTTCAGTAAATAAGGTTCCAGAAATTAAATAGTTAGGATATAATTTAGCTGGTGGCTGAATATTAAGTACGAAAGCTCCAATAAACATGTAGTCCGCCGATTAACTGCTCATGCGTAGGTGATATATTCATGGGATACAACACTTTACAAGCGGTTGGAGTTTTGGTTGGTACCTCAACTCTAATAATGTTTATATCGATTCTTCATTTCTCTGAACATACGCAGTAATTTCCTATTAGTTTTGTTTTAGAATTAGTACTCAGTAGTTAACGAGTTCCAATCAACAAAATTTCAATCTCGAAACTGGTTAATTTCTGGAACAATTTTCACTGAAGCTTTCTTATTTCTCTTCACTTTTACTTCTGATCCCTACATTTAGGACTTTAATTTTGAAACGCCCTACACTACTAATCATATTGTCAAACAAATGAAATTAAATTTGCACACAAATCCTGCAAAAATTTTATAATATTCTATTAATCCATAACCACACGTCATATTTGATAGAAATGTGTGTTAAAACATGGAACGACTAACTCAGTATACACCAATCACAATCAAGCCGCAAAAATCCAAATCCGATCCCATTATTTAATAAACGATTACGTCATCAAAATATTATTATAATTAAATAATCATATTTTAAATTTAAAATCAGCGATTTTAATTCGTCTATGGACGTTGGTAAAATATTGTAAATATTTGAAATACCTAGGAACAATAATCACAAATACGAATGAGATGCACAAAGAAATTAAACATAGGCTCAATTCTGGAAATGCGTGCTGTTGTGCATTGCAGGGACTCTTTAAAAAAAACGTTATAAACTGAAAATACAGTATATAAAACTACACTGCTCAAAAAAATTAGGGGATATTGTAGAATAACCTATTAAGACTATGTTTTTAGGAACAGTATTAGATGCAATCACTTTCTATTACTCCAAAAGAATGTAAACAAGAATTTGAAATCATTACGTAACCTCTGTACCACACCAGATGTCAAAGAGATCCTGATTAGGAATATGGCAAACAAACAAAGCGACATTAACATGGGTGAAAATGTTTCTTTAGTATGGTGTATGGTCTCCTCGAACGGCCAGCACTGCCTCACACCTGTGTGGCATTGATGCAATGAGTTTAACAATGAGTTATTGGGGAATACGTGGCCACTCTTCCATAAGAGCAATGTGCAGCTCTGGAACAGTTGTGAGAGGTTCTGGTCTGCCTGCAATGCGCCTGCCTAATGCATCCCACACATGCTCAATCGGATTTAAGTCCGGGGAGGAAGCTGGCCATTGCATACGCTCGATACCCTCCACTTCCAGCATGTCGTCCACCAAGCCAGCTCTGTGGCGTCGTGAATTATCGTCCATAAAAAGAATAGAATCACCTATGGCACCAGCATAAGGCACGACAAAGGTCGGAGAATCTCATCTCTACACCTTACCGCAGTCAAAGTACTACCTTGGATGACGTAGAGGTCCGTACGTCCACCACTACTGACTCCTGCCCACACCATCAATCCACCGCCACCATATGGGGATCTTTCACGTACAAAAGCTGGGTTGTTTCGTGTCCCTTTTTCTCTCCAGATGAATACACGCCGACTATCATATTCCACGTTGAATCCCGACTAATCAGAAAAAAGAACTGATCTCCATTCAGCATGCCTCCACCCACGATGTTCCTCCGCCCAGTTTCTGCTATCTCTACGGTGTTGTGGAGTTAACCTGGTACACACCATGGGCCTACGGGCATAGAGACCACTTCCATGCAGTCGATTAGGGACAGTTTGAGTTGACACTCTGCGTCCTGTTGCTGTTTGAAGTGTATTTCGCAGTTGAGTTGCATTCTGCTGTCTATTCCGACGGGCTGTTAACAAGAGGTAACGGTCATCCCTTGCTGTTGTTGCCCTTGGTCGACCTTGTCCGGCTCTTCTGTGAACAGTATGTTCTTTGAAAATGATTCCAAAGTCTGGAAATCACGCTTTGAGACACCCCAAGGCTTGTGCCACCTCTTGTTGTGTCTGTCCAGCTTCCATCATTCCTATGGCACTCCAAGCCATTGGTTCAGGTAAATCACATTGTCGAGACATCACTGTCCCTAAGGCAAGTCATTCACTAACTGAAAACTGGACTGGATTTAAAAACAGCAACAAAACATTCACCCCCACACTACCCTTTCACATCAACAGTACAGACACTGCCCTCTGGTGTAGTACCGAGGTTACGTAACAACTTCAAACTCTTATTTACATTATCTTGGAGTAATAGAAAGTGATTGCATCTAATACTATTCCAAAATACATAGTCTTAATAGGTTATTCTACAATATCCCCTAATTTTTTTGAGCAGTGTATCATTCTACCAGTTATATTACATGGATGCAAAACATGGACTCTTACTTTATGGGAGGAAAGGAGATTACGAGTATTTGAGAAAAAAGTTCTTAGGAAAATTGTTGTACCTAACAGAGATGAACAGACAGGTGAATGGGGAAGACTATACATAACAGTGAACTACACGGTCTTTATAGGAACCCAGATATAATAAAATAGTTAAGTCTCGTAAACTGCGATTGTCAGGATATGTGGCACGAATGGGGAATGAAAGACGTGCATGGAAGCCTCTAGTAGGAAAACCAGAGGGAAAACGCCCAGTTGGTGGACCAAGAATGAGGTGGGAGAGTAACATTAACTATGATTTGAGGGAAATAGATTATACAGGGGATGATTGGAAAACATTAGTTCAGGATAGGGATGTATGGAGAGCTTACGTCCGCGAGGGCATGAACCTACCGGTCCGATAGTGCTAGTGTGTAAGTAAGTATTAACTTTTCCTCTAAAACTTCTGTATTAGGAGATTTTCAGCATTTTACGGTATACAATTGTTCCACGAATTGCCTACCTAGTCAAGAGCAAAATACGCGAACGTGGAATTATTAAAAATGTTCTCTTTGTTTTCCTTTACTTTCTTTCTTTTATTCCTTATTCAGAATGGGATGGCTGACTGCCTGATATATCTATTGTGACCTGAAAGTTCTATTGTGCTATCCCATTATTATGGTGATGAGTGGAATGAAAGTCTACTCTAATATTATGATGATGTAGGTCTCTTTCATGTCCGGCACACCAGGTGATAGAATGATCAAGTTAAGGTTATGTAAAATAAATTACAATAAAGATTTAAGCTACATAAAATCGCTTGCAATTAAAAATTGATTTAACCAACAAATAATTAACAAATTAATAAGAAGAAAACATGAATTAACGAATATAATAACATTTTACAAAGGAACAGATGAAAATCTAAATGGACAATCCTCACATATACAAGAAACGAAACCATAAAACTGGCCAAACAATCAGAAAACATGATAAAAACGTAAAAATAGCTTATAAAACTAATAACAAATTAAACATCATCGTATAAAAAATAAGACACCTATAACAGGGTGCAGCATAAGTCCGTTAACCAAAAATGCAAATATATTATTTTTTGTAGCTTACAACATCTATTAAAAAACTACCGAAATTGTTCCTTTGTTAGCAAATTACCTCTAGCATTAGTACTTGAGATTGAATTATGAAGGTACCGTATTCAAACCCCAGTTGCAACCAATCAGATTGTTTTCCTTGCAACCATGTGCAGTAGTTAACTGACCTATGCCACACCCTGTATATAACAGCATAGGAGTATATAAACTTAAGTGCAACAATTGTGATAAATTTTATATAAGACGAACAACTATAAATTTTAACATCAGATACAACGAACAATTCAAAGATTTTAAAAACGGGGGAGTAATCAAATTTAGCCAAGCATGTTACAAACACATGTCATCAATTCAACATAATCGGCAACACCCTTTTAATAATGCACAGAGAAAATGATAATCTGAAGATAATCATCCCAGAGGAAATAGATACATTGAAAGAAACCAAAAAAAGTATAACCTGCTGAACCAAAAAAAAAAAAGAAAAGAAAGAAACACCCTGCCAGATCAATCCATTATGAAGCATGCACTTTAAACACAATCAATACCCAATAGAACAGGTTTGAAAATAGAACTAGTTTCGATGAAAGGCCTAGCCGAATATTTTAAACAAATGTATTTTGTTGAGAACGATTCCCATTACGTAATTTATTATTGTTTTAAATACTTAACACTTCGACGGTGATTGATTTTTTAAAAGTATTGACACAAGTTTCTACTCCTATGACCTATACCGTCATTTTTGGGTTGGATTCGTGGCCGCGAGGGAAGACTACAACCCTGCCTTTGTTCCCTTCTGTAATTTTTTATTTCTCAGGCTCGGAGTCATTGGTCACCCGCTGGATCCCCGCAACCATATATTTTCAATACTCGTGGATTGCCAAATAAACTAATTTTTCGTAACATGATATGAGGTATAGGGTGACATAAAATAAATGAATGAATGAGAAATGAAATTACATGTTGGGGAAGGAATGGGGTTGGAATGAAATTCGGGAAATAGTAGAACCCCGAGAAAACCACGAAAATCATGGTATGGCATAGCAAGCACATTATGTGTAGAAATTTCAAATGTCAAATTTCTCTATAACCGCCAGAATTTTAACCTGGGATCCCAGTCGGAATAGCCTCATGTGCTAGTTAAAGCGTCTGCCGAGACGGCTTTCTGTACTTCAGTTAGGCTATATATAAAATGTCAATTGTGTTGATAACTACTTTATTTGCATGTTATAAATCAACACAGGCACCTTACGTTTCGTATAAGGTTATGTAAACGAATATTCTAAAGCATTTATACATATGGGCTAATATAAAAAAAGTGTAAAATGATCCTTTTGCAGGTCTAAGGAAGCCCTTAGGGTGGTACGAGATTAAAGTTACCACTTTTCTAGATATTCGCCACAAGACGTCAGTCGTGTTTTTGAGCCCTGCTTTATAGTCATTTAACTGCTGGTGATAGAACATCATCATCATCATCATCATGGACAAATTTGTTTTAGGCCATGTGGCCTGTACGGTAAACCTAGCGAAGATGGTCTTGATCTTTCCACTGATGTTTTGGTCTTCCTTGGTCCCTATGTCCAGTTGGGGTATATTGGAATGCCAATTTTGGAAGTCTATTTCTTGCCATTCTCCTCAGATGATTTTTTCCATTCTTGTTGGTATCTTTGTATATCTTCATTTAAACTTGTTACTCCAAGTTTTCCTCTGATAAGAGTGTTCCTTTGGTGATCCAGTCTATTAACTCCTAACAATGAATGTAAGAAGCGCATTTGGCTTACTTGAAGTTTATGAGAGTTTCTTTTATTTAAAATCCAAATTTCACTTCCGTATTTTAGAGCAGCTTTTGATGTGATGTTATGTAATCTTAGTTTTGTCTCTATCCTCATCTGTTAACCAAAATGTCTTCGTATTACGCCATTCATTTTATTATATTTTTGTAATTTTGAATCAATGTCACTCTTATACTCTGCAAATACACATCCTAAGTAAGAGAAATCTGACACTTGTTCTATAATTTTTCCATCAATCTCAATTTTCACCTGTTGTATGTTTTTTCCACACATTGCCATTGTTTTGGATTTTGAAGTGGAAATTTTCATATTATACTTCCTCGACGGAAATAGTACTTTGTTGAGGATAACTGAGATCTCATGTACATATTTTATTATTTTGAGAGTAACCTTAACTGTAGTTCATAATTACTTTAGTTTGACGCTGAAACTAGTTTTATTTACTTTCTAAGTTTGTCATGAATCAAAATGCACGCCGTAGCGTAGTGGTTAAGGCACTGAGCTACAACCCGGAGGGTCGAGGGTTCAAGTCCCGTTGGGGTCAGGATTATTAAACTGACCCAAACCCTCTGGGGGCACTATGGCCCTGGGGTCGACTCAGCCTCTAACGGAAATCAGTACCAGACGCTTGTTCTGGGGGTAAAGGCGGCCGTCACGCAGGGCTGGCAACCCGGCTGACATCAAATGCCGATTGTCTAGAAAAAGTGGGAGCCTGCTACTACCCCAAGGGCCTCCGGGCCTGTTGTGGGATCACTTTACTTGACTACATAACAATGAACTACATGGTCTTTATAGGAAGCCAGGTATAATAAGAACAGTTAAGTCTCGTATACTGCGATGGGCAGGACATGTTGCACGTATGGGGAATGAAAGACTTGCATGGAAGCTTCTTGTAGGAAAGCCAGAGGGAAAACGCCCAGTTGGTAGACCAAGAATGAGGTGGGAGAATAACATTAACTATGATTTGAGGGAAGTATATAATACAGGGAATGATTGGAAAGCATTAGCTCAGGAAAGGGATGAATGGAGAGCTTATGTCCGCGCGGCCATGAACCTACGGGTTCGATAGTGCCAGTGAGTAAGTAAGTAATTACTACTTACTAAGCAAACAAAAGAAAGTTCAACACTGTATTATACCTCGAGCACTCTAAACTGTTACGTGACGTCATTGTGTACTTGGGGAAACAAGAGGTAAATTGGTACTAATAACTGAGTAAAAACATCGACTCATCTGTTATTACTAAAAAGGCATTACAAATTTGAATTTGTACTTAGGAGTGATTCTAAGTTTAGTAAAATTTAAAACTAGGGCTAGGATTTTTATGTACTAAAAGTTAAGATTGCAACATAGTATAATGAGAATTTAGACTTATGACTGTATTTTGTTTTTGTTTCACAAACAAACAGTTGAATAGTATAATGAGAAGTTAGATTTCTGACAGTCTTTTGTTTTGGTTTCACACACAAACAGTTGAATAATATATACTAACTACATTTAAATCTTATATTTTATTACTTTTTTGGTCGATGTAACTAATTTCTTATACTTACCAATATTGTTGTTACTGGAAGTAAGTTAACGTTCCCACATCTAACCTGGTTGCTATGCAAACAAAAGAAATCGCAATGCTGATATGGACTCAAAAAGCACACGTTCGGCAAGTAAAATGACACATTTCTTGAACATGTTTTGTACACTAACTTTCTTTAGACTTTTCCAGAACTAATGCACAACATCCCACTCTCCAGCCTTCTTCAATTTCTCTATCACCTACCATGACTCCTTCCATAATAATATTATCAAACAGATTCTAATCACGGTACTACATATAAAAATGTCTCCACAGCCAACAATCCTTGCTTATAATAAAACAAATGAAAAGATACATAGCAACGATCACCAAATGTTTCTTTCTCATAGAAGGTATTTACATCCAACCAATATATTAATTCATTTATTACTATATTTAATAAAAATTGGTCACATCGACCAAAAAATAGTACATGAGGTAAGCACGTTAACAGATCTCGAAAATTGAAAAAACTCGGCGCAAGCGCCACCTTTTTACACGCTTTATATTAGCTTGACCTGTATCTATCTATGTAACGGAATCTTTCAACGCGATTTTCACCCACTTAAAATCATTGGATCGACTTGAAACTTTGTATACTTGTAGAGGACCCGTGACAATACAATAATTTCATATTTATTTTCTAAAATCCTGGCCATAATCATCAGAAAATAAAAATGTGTAACGGAATCATTCAATGCGATTTTCACCCACTTAGAAACATTGGATCAACTTGAAATTTTGTATACGTGTAGAGGACCCGTGACAATACAATAATTTCATATTTTGTTTCTAAAATCCTGGCCAGAATCATCCGAAAATAAAAAAAAATGAAAACTGGTATAATAGGTTGCGGACTTGTCGAGCTTTCAGTCAATCGTTGTAAGAGCTCAGTTGGTAGAGCAGTGAACTCTTAGTGGTATATAATTTCAGTAATCCATACGTCGATGGTTCAAATCCGGCTGGGAGGGTTTTTTTTATAGAAGAGTATTACTTTTAGCTCATACTACAATAGTATCGAATTTAAAGATATTTACATTTTTATCTTATTCTGTATAATATTAAAACTAAAAAATAAAAAATAAATAATAGTTTTAAAAAACTAAAAGAACACGCTTTATTAGAAAACTAAAAAATGAAAAATAATTTTAATTTCCAATACGCTTGGGATGAAATAAAGTGGTCAACAAAAAAATCATCTCCAACACATATAGAACAAAAATTAGAGTTATCAATAAAAATAAAATAATTTTACCATCAAAAGCGTGGGGTGCTTTTTATGATTTTTACATTTTCTTCTTAGAGAGCTTACTTTTACCAATATCTGTTTATTGTCAAATATATTAATTGATATAGAGCACCCCGTGCTTTTGATGGTAAAATTATTTTCTTTTTGTTGATAACTCTAATTTTATTCTATATGTGTTGGAGATGATTTTTTTTGTTGACCACTTTATTTTATCCCAAGCGTATTGGAAATTAAAATTATTTTTCATTTTTTAGTTTTCTAATAAAGCGTGTTCTTTTAGTTTTTTAAAACTGTTATTTTTTTCAAACTTTTTCTCGATCAGTAACAAGTGCTTACCTCACTTGTATCGCAATATACTATAAAATCCTAGCCCTACTTATAACGGACTGCAAAATTATCGCGAACAAGTCACGACAGGAACTATGCCAACACTGATACAAACAACAGACACAGGGTTTCTCTATACTAGGGGTTGGAATGTAGAGTGAGATATAGCTCTTAGGCTATAAGACGACAAATAATAACAGTCCACATCCGCAAGGTAAAAGCGCGCGAAGTATACCTGGTTGCTAAGCAAACAAAAGAAAACGCAGTACTGAAATAAATATTTCTTAACTGGGAAGTGGTTTTTACAGAATCGAGGATATGATTAAAAACCGAGCGATGGCGAGGTTTTTAATTACCGAGATTCTGTAAAACCACTTCACAAACGTGCGTTGTACATTATTTTTTGTGCAATGGTGTTTCCAAAATAATAAATACTAGTAAGATAATATCTACGTTGGAAATATTTGCGTTCATTATAAATAGCTGACTAACGTTAACAGTGTGACTAATGTTTATTAGTTGAGACTACAGAAGACCGTGACACCAATCAGTATAAAATGGCGGCAAGTACGAATTTATTGTTTTATATTATTTCAAATAAAGTTCAGTTAATTTAAAATGCAGATTTGTTTCGTATAATGTATATTAACACTACTTTTTGGACATATTTTTGTATATACATTGTACGTAGTATACATAAAGGGCAGTGGTTTTATTCCCGCACGAGGTCGATAATATGTAATATTACAGCACAGTATTTAGGTTGGCAACCCCGAAATGTAGGAAGTTGAACTTTCAATCATGGTAGCCATTGCTGTAAGTACGACAGAACGCACTATCGCGCAAAATATACTCTTACCACACTTGTATCGTAAAAGAGTATTAAATGTTTTAGAACATAATATATAGTAACTTTTCAATGGTTTGTATAGCGTATTATTGAATCATACAGGTACCTATATTAAAATGCCACTATATTTTTATCAACTATTATCTTATTGTCCACCGCTGTGGTCTCGAGGTAGCTGCCTTGTCACGCAGCGGGCCCGGGTTCGATCCCCGGTCGGGGCAGTTTTTCTGGGTGAGGTTTTTATCGGGGTTTTTCCTCACCTGTAAGACAAATGTCAGGAAAACTTTAAGGCCCAAACGGTCCCCGAAATCATATGGCAATCATCATCCTTATCATTATCATCCTTATCATTATCATCATCATCACCATCATCTTTCACCGGTGTGGAAAGTAATGGGAAGCTACCACACCTACACAATTCCCTAGTAAAGCTGCAAGCATAGCATGAAAATGCTATGATTGCAGTGAAGGACCTGCCTTCGGGCAGAATTACTATGGATGGATTATCTTCTTTCATGATCGCTGTATCTGAAATCTGTTAAAAACAAAATGATGAATATTCAGATCCTTATAATAGTGAAATATTACCAGATCAATTTTATGTCCTAGTTTTTAGGGAGCTGAAATATTTATAAACTGTATGTCTTAATATTTTAAAAATATTCTTACACAAAATAAATTGAACCACATGTTACTATTAACAATTTTCTTCTTTTCAGCACACAGAAGGATGCGAACGGTCACCAATTACTTTCTAGTAAACCTCAGTGTTGCTGATCTTTTCATGTCAACTTTCAACTGCATTTTTAACTTCGTCTACATGCTCAATAGGTAAGTTAATATACTAATCTGAACAATTGTATTTTAAATATTTTAAATTTTATATTTGTCCTGGTGGATTTGTTTGTATGCATAAATAACTACCGGCAGTAGATTGCTGCCGAAAGGATAATCCATGCTGGAGAAGTCAAAGGTGATAAGCCAGAGAAAAAAAGTGCCTTGGTCGACGATGTTTCACCGTAAAAATACAACTATCAAGAAACGTGGACATGGATTCCACTGAGGTAAAATTTTCCGGGTCGAGGGATTAGGTGAGATGCGGCTACTATAGTTGTAGAGGTCTATGAATGAAGGTTGCCGGCCTACGACGCCTGGCGCACTGTCACAGGAGCAAATGAAGGAAATGAATGAGATTGTTTGGAGAAATTGTGGAATGAAATTTGTGACTGAGAAAAATCATGCCGACTCTCCGTTTCATTCACCACAAAACCCACATGGTGTAAATGAGACTCGATATCGAGTCTCCAGGGGTGAGAGACGAGTGTCTGACCTCTTGCGCCACGGAGTTGCCATGTTTTATAAAACTACCCAACACAATTTTTACCCCCGAAGTGAAAATAAGTGATTATAATGGGAAACGATGTGCTGATTCCGAAAATGACCTTGGATTCTTCATATCACCTTAGTTCAAAAGATATCTAAGAAAAATAATCAGGACAATTTTTGTTACGTTTGTGGGCGGTTTACTCCTAGATGTCAAAAGGAAACAAATATAACATTAATAAACGTGCGTGTTCTTTATACTTCGGGTGTCATATTGGTGACCAGGATAAAGTATGGTCACCTTATCGATGTTGTATCACTTGTACAACAAATCTTAGACAATGGTTACATGGCAAACTCAAATTGTTAGAATTTCCTGTACCTTTGATGCGGCGAGAAGCAACAAATGATAATAATGATTGTTACTTTTGCAGTGGGTAGTACCTGGGTAGGGCCCCGTCCACAGGGTTACGTGGGGAGAAGAGAAGTCCCCAAAGCCGTAGTGAAGGCAACTTCTCTAGGAGACGAACACTCCGAAATTCCAGTTCCCTGCCCTCCAGGAAGAGGGGTTTGGCTAGAGGCTGGTAACCTCTACTAGTAAAAAATAACTTACTCATAAACTTCAGCAGAAGAAAAGCCGGATTGATAAACCTTATGACGACCACAGCAAGAAAAAGTATAAAAAGAGTTTTGGAATACATGACCAGCTTAAAATAGCGACTTGGAATGTCAGAGGCTTGGGAAGCAAAGAATTTGAACTAACAAAAGAAATGAAAAATAAAAGTATAAATATATTAGCTGCCTCAGAAACAAAGAAAAAATTGAAAGGATCACAAATGATAAATGATATGATGATGTTTTACAGTGGAGTAAGTCAGAAAGAAAGAGCGAAAGCAGGAGTGGCGATATTTGTGGATAAGAAATGGGGATCCAAAATAGACACGTATAATTGTATTAACGAAAGAATAATGACAATGCGATTTAAGCATAATAGAGGACATATGACAATTATAGCAATATATGCACCGGAGGAAGGGAGAGATGAAGAAACAAAAACATTTTATACTACTCTACAAAAGGAAATAAATAAGATAAACAAGAACGACATAATAATATTATTAGGAGACTTTAATGCTAGAGTGGGGAATCAACCAGTGGCAAATGTAATTGGGATCCATGGAGAAAATGTTATAAATAAAAATGGACAAGAATTAAAACAATTTGCAATTTTTAATGATTTTAAAATAACAAATACATTTTATAAGAAAAAAGATATTCACAAATACACATGGTCAGCACGAGGTTTTCGTTCACTGATAGATTATGTGTTAATCAATAAGAAAGCATCATCATTATTAACAGATACGAGAGTATTTAGAGGAAGTGACATCTATTCAGATCACTATTTAGTAATCTCAAAAATAAATATATTAGCGAGATGGAAGAAAACTAAAAACAAATATAGAAATAAAGAGACCACATTCAAAGTACATTTATTACAAGATAAAAGTATACAAAATCTGTATCAGAATAGGCTAAATGAACAATTAATATTAAAACCTACTTCCGAAGAAATAAACCGAGAATGGGATAATATAAAAAAAAGCATTGATAAAGCAGCATATGAGGCATTAGGAACAAAATATAAAATATATAACAAGAAGGGTTTAAGAATATGGAATGAAGAATTAGAGAGGATAATAAAAGATAAAAAAGAGGCTTATCACAAATATTTACAGAATAGAACACCAGAATTAAGAGCTGATTACAAACATAAAAGTGCAATAGCCAAAAGAGAAATTAAAAAAGCACACAAAGTCAGTTGGGATAGATATATAAGCAGACTAGAATACGATATACATGGGCAGCAAAAATAGCCTATAAAGTAATGAAACATCTAAATAAACAAGAAAAAGATACAATACAGATCAATGCAATTGAGGAGAAACAATGGGAAGAACATTATAAAAAACTGTGGTATAATGAAAATAAAATAACTAAAGATAACATATATGAGTGTGAGATAGGAATAGATATAACAATGGAAGAATTAGAAGAAGTACTGAAAACAACAAAGAACAGAAAGGCAGCTGGAATAGACGGAATTAATATGGAATTAATAAAATATGGAGGAATTTTTTTAAAACTGAGATTATTACATTTTTTTAATTTATGTTGGAAACAAGCAACAATACCAGAAACCTGGACAACAGCAATAGTACAATCTATTTTTAAGAAAGGAGAACGTAAAGACTGCAACAACTACAGAGGAATAAGCATTTTAACTGCAGGCTATAAAATATACTCAAGAATCTTAACATTTAGATTAAAACAAATAACAGAGGTAATGTTAACAGAAGAACAAAGTGGATTCAGACCAGGGCGTTCATGTATGGATAATATATTTACGATAAAAGAATTTATAAACAAAAGAAGAGAATATAACATGGAAACACACATAGCTTTTATTGATTTTGTCAAGGCATTTGATAAAGTAGACAGAGGAAAACTCTGGACAATTTTAAAAGAAAAAGGAATTCCGAAACACTTAATAGCAGCTATAAAGAGTTTGTACTGGAACACAAATTTTGTTATAAAAACTAGAAATGAAGTAAGTAAAAATAAAATTCATACTAATCAAGGAGTTAAACAAGGATGCAGTATCTCTCCAGTTTTATTTAACCTATACATCAATGATATAATAAAAAAATGGAACGAAGAAACAAATAAAGGAATAAAATTAGATAAAACACACTACTTGAAAACATTATTATACGCTGATGACCAGGTAATAATAGCAAATACAGAAGACGAACTTCAGAGGAATATTTTTAAACTACATAATATATGTGAACAATATAATCTCAAAATATCCATAGAAAAAACTAAGGTAATGGCATTCCAAGGGAAAAATCAAATCAGATCGAAAATAGTAATAGAAAACAAAATCATAGAACAGGTGAACCATCTCAATTATCTAGGATGTGACATTTCATTTAATTATGATAATGATATAAATAATAAAATAGCAAAATTCCAGGGAATATGTGGTACGATAAAACGAACACTAAATAACAAAAAAAACAAGAAGAGAGACCCAACTGAAATTTTATAAAATGTTGGCAGTACCAGTACTGCTCTATGGTTCAGAAGCCTGGATACATAAAAAACAAGACCTAAGTAGGATAACGGCGGCAGAAATGAAATTTTTGAGATCTGTTAAAGGGTGCACTAAGGAAGACAGAATCAAGAACACAGAAATAAGACAGGAACTTGAAATATTTGCAATAACTGATAAAATGGATACATATAGACAAAAATGGAAGCAACACATAGACAGAATGAATGAAGATAGATATCCAAAACAAATAACAAAATACAAACCTAAAGGCACCCGAGATGTGGGCAGACCTAGAAAGAGATGGGCTGAAGTCGGAACGGGTCAACAGACCTAGTCCATGAATGAAGATGATGATGATGACTTTTGCACGACAAATATATCTGGCATGTCCAGGAAAAGTAAACACGTTATTCCGTATCCAGATACTATACCTTTTGCCATATGACCTGTTCTCATAGCGAGGATTGCCTGTGCCTGTACCCCCTACAACATGGAATAGTGATGGTGATGGTGAAGAAAATAGTGATTGCCGGTCTGAGCTTTCCCCGGAGCCAGAGGCCTCTTCTTCAAAAGATCTGACTTACAAACAGATAATTCTGAACGTGAAAGACATTTTGTAAAGCAAGTAGACGTGAATGATTTGTCACATGATTTAAATTTATCTAAAGCAGAATCTGAAATTCTAGGTTCTAGGCTGCAACAATGGAACTTGCAGAGGGTACAACATTTACAGTGTTTCGAAATATAATTCAGGCATTTGCAAAATATTTTGCTTTGGAGGATAATGTGTGTTTCTGTATAGACGTTAATTGTTTAATGAATGAACTAGGGATTGAGCAAAATCCAGATGACTAACGATTGCTTACAGATTCATCTAAGTATAGCTTAAAAGCAGTATTACTTCACAATGGTAATAATTTTCCATCTGTTCCGGTTTTCCACTCTCTAGATCTTACAGAAAGCTATGAATGTATGGCTAAGATTGTGCGTGTTTTAAAATACGAGGTTCATTGTTGGAAGATATGTGGTGACCTTAAAGTAATTGGTTTGCTGCTTGTTTTACAAGGGAGTTTCACAAAAAAGCGTTTTTTTTGTTTTTTTTTTGGGACAGCTGTTCTACAGAAAAACATAATGTGATAGAACGGTGGGACAAGCGGCAGGAATATGTTCCGGAGGAAAGTAACATAAAACAAATATTTTTGGTTCAGTCTGGTAATATTCTTCTTCCTCCCTTACACGTAAAATTTGGGCTGATGAAGAATTTTGTTTAGGCACTCGACAAAGACGGATGCGGATTTGCATATTTACAAGGCAAGTTTCCACAGTTAACATACGAATATTGAAAGAAGGAATTTTTATTGGTCCACAAATTAGAAAACTCATGGAGGACGAAATGTTTGAGGAAAAAATTACAAGCAATTGAATTTGCAGCTTGTCAAACATTTAAAAGCGTTGCGCAGGTTTTCTCGGAAACACAAAAGAAGACAAGTATACAACTTTGGTGTCAAATTTGTTGAAATGCTACAAAAACATGGGTTGTAGAATGTTTTTGAAATTCCATTTTCTTCGTTCACATCTAAACTTTTTTCGGAAAATCTGGACGATGTTAGTGATGAACAAGGTGAAAGGTTTCATCAAGGCATTTCCAGCATGGAGAAGAGGTACCAAGGCCGTAAGGATCCAGTAATGATGGGGGGTTACTATTGGTTTCTTGTGAGGAAGAGCAGGCAGGAGTACAAGAGAAAATCACATACGGTACCAAGCTTTTTCAGCAAAATTACAGGAACGTTCCCTTAAAATATGGCCCAAATATTATTGCATACATTTGTGAATTAATCTTAACCAAGTATGAATACATCATTATGTCACATATCATTATATCGTAATAATTAATGAACACTATCATGAAATTTTATGTGAAACTATGCATGTGACATTTTGTAGTTTTAACCTTGCGTGACAGGAGATTTCTATGGCGATTTTTAAAATCAGCGAAACTTTTTCGTTAAGAATAACATATTTTTACCGCGGAGGAATACTTTTTTTTTGTTGGGTAGTGTTATCAATACGTACTGCATGAAGAGTTTGTAATTTAAAATATAACTAAAAATGACACTAACATTGAACCCAGACATCTTTTGTTTTAATCAATGCCACCAGGTTTGTCATTGCGACATTTCTAGTATTCTCCCCTGGCATACCGTACTTGTAACCCACTTTTGATGTAGGGGGGCGCCTAAAGGACGGCGTTACGCTGCCCCAATGAATGAAAAGTGATGGCGATGGTAATAATGAGCCAGGAGAGAATTCAATCTGAACTTAATATAATAAGGAGAATACGATAACGATGACAACAATGACTACATGTACAGTGTAAGCCTACGGACCCACTATATATTTTATAAACTTACACACTATATCAAAGGAACATTTATAAATTGTCCCCTCCTTACAGTCAGCAACCCTTAATGCAATCAACTAAGATTACAGTTAGATATATTCCAAATCAAATTATACCCTCTAAAAATAAAACTTTATAATTCTATGGATCCATTATAACAGGGTGTAAAAGGAACTCACCGACAAAATGATAGGTATGATAGGACGCATAGAGGATCACTTTTTGTGAAGGAACATATAGTCGCAAACACGTCGTTTATGAGTTATGCGCAGATGAAGGTGTTCACCCGTAAGGGTCGGAATTGAACACAAACAATTGTACACGTATCATTTCATTGAAAAAATACATTTTTTACAGTGAGTGTTCAAATAGTCGACCCTGTGTCTCATTACATGTTTGATATCGTCGCAGCAATGATCGGACCGTACGGCCGATCATGGCAAGATTCTTATTGACGTCGTCAAAACACTTGTTGTTAGAACACTTATTATAAAAACATGTATTTTTCAATAAAATGATACGTGTACAATTGTTTGTATTCAATTCCGACCCTTACGGGTGAACACTTTCAACTGCGCATAACTCATAAACGACGTGTTTGCGACTATATGTTCCTTCACAAAAATGATCCTCTCTGCATGGCCTTATCATCCCTATCATTTTGTCGGTGAGGTCCTGTTGCACCCTGTATATTACATACTTATATACTATACCAAATGAACATTTATTAATTTTCTTCTGTGCTCGGGGACTGTCTGGACCTTAACGTTACCTGACATTTGTCTTACAGGTGAGAAAACCTCACACAGGAAATTTATCTTGACCGAGGATCGAATTCGGGCCTGCTGCGTGAGAAGGCAGCACGCAACCTCAGACAACGGTTGACTACCCACACAAATATATAGTGTTATAACTTATCTAAGACCAGCCTCTTGGGTTAGTGGTCAGCGTTCCTGATTACTGTTCATGAGGTCCCGGGTTCGATTACCGGTTAACCGTAGGAATTTTTCCTTAAAGGGAATTATTCCTGCGGTTCCATGGTCTGGAATTTTGGTTAAGTTTAGGTTAAGAACTCTCCTGGCGCTTCATTATCATTTATCATCCATCATGCCATCGGGGTAACGTAACTCCGTCTTCCAGGTGTCCCAACCTAAGAAATAGATTACAATTCTGCCAATGCTAGGGAAGAAAGACAGAAATGTCATTACAGACAATCTGGTGGCATTAGATAAAAACAAATTATCTGAAAACTTTTAATTTGTACAATTTTCTTTTAGGAAGTAATTAAAATCAACTTTATACATGACAGATATTTAGTGATTTGGTTTAGTAGGTAGTAGGTTTAAAGATATGGGGAAATTTATTTCAGAGTCCAAAGGAAATGAAAAGGAAGTGAGACAGAGTCTGTAGAGCCAAGAGGAATGTGATGAATACAGTTGTTGCTTTAATCTCTCTACCCTCTTTAATAAGAATACCCTTGTAAAGTACGAAGTTTCTATGAAACTTGAAAGTGTCATTATCAAAGACAACGCAGGTTTCATGTACTGAACCTTCTTTAACACCGGATACTGGTTCTTTATTAACTATTTTACTTTCAAAATTTACAAACTCTCTGAAACTTGGGAGTTACGAACTTCCTAGCATTGTATTACCATGAAATCAGACGATCACGATTGCATACCAGGTATATCAAAATCTCATATGGCATTATTAAATAGCTTTTACTTTTTTTTTTCCTACTTCAATAGCAACAAAACGACAATCTTGCATCTGGTAGGCGTACATTATTGGTGTAAAACATGATTTCTTACATTAATAAGGGAACTGTCAACCATTGCATGCCGAAACATGCCTTGAAATTTAATCCAGAGAAGCGTTCTGATGTATAAAGACCATGTCCAAAAAAAATTACCAGCCTTTCAAACTCCGGTCTGAGCGTATAATTTTTCTCTTCAAGTCGGGGCACGCCGTAGCGTAGTGGTTAAGGCTCTGAGCTATAAACCGGAGGGTCGAGGGTTGAAGTCCCGTTGGGGTCAGGATTTCTAAACTGACCCAAACCCTCTGGCGGCACTATGGCCCTGGGGTCGACTCAGCCTCTAACGGAAATGAGTACCAGGCGCTTGTTCTGGGGGTAAAGGCGGCCGTCACGCAGGGCTGACAACCCGGCTGACAAAAAAGTGCCGATTGTCTAGAAAATGTGGGAGCCTTAACCTCCTACTACCCCAAGGGCCTCCGGGCCTGTTGTGGGATCACTTTACTTTATATAATTTGTCCTACGGTGATGGTATTTTCATCGGCAAAATTCAGTTAAGTTGAAAGGAGAGGAAATATAAGTGAAATAACCTCAAGTTACTCATCGAATTTAATAATTTATTTCATAGAGAAGACATCTACTGAATACCTTAATCCTCTGAAAAAAGTCGACGTCCATCTATCTTGCATTCAAATCAAAATAATCGTAATTGTTAAATCATATTCTAAAAATGCATACAGATATTGGAATATTTCTTTGAAGAAATGTTTATGAAACTAAAGCATACGTTTTGCGGAGTCAAGCTGCTGCCGCTGAAGAAATACCGGCTCTTGGCAACACGATATCACGTTACAAAACAATAGTAGAGCACAATATTGTTCAATAAGCCAGATCAATTCGGACTCTATGCAGTAAGATTACAGTTAACTTATTGAATACACACATTTTTAACGAACTCTCGGCAGAGATTGCTTGCAATGTTTTATCGTATCATAGTTATGTTCAAATATTTTTTAATACATTTTTTGTTATTTAAGACCTTGCCATAAAAATAAATTTTACGTTTTTTATAAATTACACATCGCACCTTGGGAAGAAGATGGCCACAATTGTAAAAAGTTTAGTTCCGAGTTGCTAACAAATTAAAGTTTAAAAAAATGTATCGTACATTCAATTTTTGATATTGACACAATTTTTTCACGTCTCCCTTTTTTTGCACATGACTTGTGGCCAAAAAAGAAATACATTTATAATCATTTTTAACAGATGTAGTCTTAACTCAATTTATGACATTTTTACACTTGTGGCTTTCTTTTTCCCAAGATGCAACATATTAAAAAATATTTTTACAAAATTAAGTCTTATACGAGAATTTCCCGGAAGGATCAAACTGATCACTGGGCCGTCCTATGAAACGCTGGAGGAAAAATTTTCTATAGGATCGTAACAGGCCTTCGCCTAATACTTGGAAGGAAGAAGAAGAAGACCTTTACTAGAATTAATTCAATTTAGCACTCAAACAACTCGGGAATTGTTCTTTGATTCCAGGAAAAAATCGGGAATTTCATATTTGTAATTTGCTGGACACCCTGAAACATCAATTATAATAACGAAGCCGGCGCAGAACAAAATTAACTTCAAGGAGCAGTAAACATTTGATGGTTATCACATCTCACTTCATCGGAACCCAAAAAATTAAACTCCTATAACTGACACCGCAAAATAGAGCGTCTCATAACTCTAGAAAAAGATCATCTAACAAATGGCATATCAACATTAAGCATAAAACATATTGCTATACTATCAATAACAGAAACAGGACAATTTTATTAATTTTCCAGTGAGCTTAAAATGCGTTTAGAGTGGTGATGTATGTTCTTAGAATTCGCTACAATTTAAACTGGACAAACATTGCGATATGTAGGATTAGCAGCATTTGTAACTCAGTGATGAAATGTGAGGATTTAATGCTGCCCCTGATGTCAAAATGTCTACAGCTCCTCATGCAGAAACAAGCATTGCACAGTAATACTGTTTGATCCAACTAGTCCACGCTGTTACATTCATCAAAGCTGTTCAAAATCAGCTTTATTCTCCAAAAGTGTATACAGAGTGTTTTCGAACCACCAGTATCATACTTTCTTTCGGAAAACTATATGATACTACTGATACTACTTGTTTATAAGACTAATTGTTAACTAAAGCCTGTGTAAATAATTTATACTGTCATTCCCCTTCCCATAAATAAACGTAAGTATCTGTTTGTCAACTTGGAATTTTCAAACAAGAACAAGGAAACTACAATTGGAAAATAGTCTACTCTTTGAACAGAAACACTTTCGCTGAAAAGTTTTTTTTTAATTGTATATTCACAAGACAATAAAAAAGTCATCTTGTAATTTATGTGCTTGGCAAGGATGACTGTGAATAGAATACTAAAATCAGCATAGAACTATTCACCACGAGGAAGAAGATTGGGAAGACCAAGGAAAAGATGGAAAGAGCAGCAATTTGGAGCCGGAACAGGCTAGTAAATAAGCCCAAACAGTGAAGAAGAAGAAGAAGAAGAAGCAATAAATGTGGTATTCATAGTTGTTGAATAGTCATTTGAATCGAGGCAAGGAAACAAGCTAAATGTATTAAAAAAAGATCCTAAACGAGTATGTCGACCCTGGTGAACTAGTGGTTACTATGTTCATGGGTTTCAGCCCGGCCGAGTTTATGGATTTTTTAAAGCATAAAATTCCTCAATATGAATTCCTTGGGAATGGAACTAAACCCGTGGATCACGTGTCGTAGATTTACGAGACGTAAAACAGATTAAACCTGAAACGAAGAGGACACTCAGAAAAATTTGTCGGCTTTATTACTCCCAGGTTTGAATTGCAGTCAACGAGCATCGTTAAATAAAATAATACATTTATTTCAGACCTTTAGGTGCGCGCCCTTTCTTTGCAGGACACGTTCACTGAAAGAAACCAATGATTGGGATGTTGCTTTCAATTGATAACACTGAGCAACAAAAAAGAAACTTTTTTTTTTGTCTCAGAAAGAACAATATATGATTCTGATAGTATTTTTTCTCCTGAATTCAGATATGATATCGGTTTTTCCCCATCACGCAAGGTTTCCGAGAGACAGGCAATTTATAATTTTAAACACTTTAATATTTTCTACATTCGTAACTACACAATATTCGAACATTCGGACTCACCTAGAAAGTAAGAAATGGCTATTTTCTGCTATATTTCGCCTGTGGAGCATCCCCCTTGATTGTCCAACAATAATGTCAGCATATTAGGATTCCATTTGCCTTGATATCTCTTTTCCATAGCTGAAATCATTTGAGTTAGCTCATTTGGTTTTATTTTACAATGGACGAAAAAACGTTTATTAAAAAATAATTATATAAATCCATTAATTTAAATTGAAATAAAAAAAAACTGTGGGCGATGGAGAAATTCCGAATACATCTGTGAAAACACGATAAAAAACTGCATTAAGTGCAACTATTGGTACTCATGAGACAACAATCATGTTGACCAGTGTAATGGGGACAATTTTCAATCAATGTTTTTTTTTCTTGTGATCTGTCCCTTTTGCCTCATTCTGTCCATAATCCCCCATTCTGATTTGTTGTGTTATTTTACAATACTTTTATACGGTCAATTCTACCAATTAGTTTACTTCATAATGTTCCAACATGTATAAAATTGTTTTATCAATAGTAAAGTAACTTGTCTGCTTATAGGCCTCGGTGGTCTAGTGGTTCCTGCTTCTAGTCTCGAGGGTCGCAGGTTCAAACCTGGCCGGGATCGGTGGATTTTTCAGGATGGATAAATCCAAGGAGCCTATGTCCTCCTAGAGGCTTGTATAAATCCACAAGCATGAATAAAAAAAGGTTTCTGTGCAAAATTTACCGACGGTTTCCCATCCAGTAATACTTTAGTTATCCATTAGATGTCTCATCGAGGTGCTGACATCTATGGGTAAATGATCGTAAGTAAATTAACTTGGTCAGTAAGTTGCCGTTAGAGAGCGCCCTTACCCCGCACAAGGAAGGAAAAGGGCTTAAGAAGAAGAAAACTTATATAAAAATAAAATTAGATGTATTAAATTAAAACTCAAATACAATATGCATTCTAGAAATTCTACACTTGGGCAATACATTTTCATAATATCAACTGAATATCCACTACTCAAATCCAAATGCTGGTAACAATTGAGAGAAATTAATTTGTACCGAGCATAAAGTGGTGGGAAGAAGAGAGTCCTTTAACCCTAAAATATATCGCTATACTCTCCCCCGTTAAAAAAAAATCGCCCTTCCGTTTCTCCACGTTTCGCGTCCGATGAGCTGAGGGAGATGTGGAACGAAGTTACGCGTGCCGTCCATAATATACGGAGCCCTCCCTTATAGGCCAAAGAGATGTAATCCGATTATACAAGTTTTTTGTTCAAACAATGAGATTATAGTGATCCTCCATAGATGAGTATTTAGAACAATAGAGAGAGGATCACCTCCGAGGTAACACGAACATTTAGGCAATACACACTATTTCCACATGCATCCATGTATCAATCTATATTATGTGATATTATATTGGTGATTATGATCACTAGATTATGGACTAAATGGACTTTAAATTTCTTCGATATTTGTTATAAAGATCAGAAAAAACTTCTAAGGAAATATTTCATAGGATTTTTGTTTTCGCGACCTGATATTGAAGCAGATCCACTATGAATGAGGTGACGATATTACTGGTACTCCTAAACCACAGCTGTAGATTGATTTATTTTTAATTTATTTCTTCTTCTTCGCCTTTCCCCCACTTATAGGTTTCATTCCAATCTCCTTCTTCCAAATTCCTATCATCCATTATAGTTCTGACGTAGGTTTTCCATTTCCATCTTGGTCTGCCACGTTTATTCCTTCCAGGGGGTGACCACTGGTATATATTTTTTGGCCATCTTTCATTTTCCATTCTTTGTACATGGCCTTTCGATTTAAGCGTTTGATTCTCAATCCTCTTAACAACAGATGTGGTGGCATTCATTTCTCTCCAAAGGAATTCATTTCTTATTTTATCCTGTCTTGTTTTTTGGAGGATTCTTCTAAAATAATCAAATTAAACTGTTATAATTTTATGGTATGATAAGAAAAATAAATGCCTGGACGGGATTCGAACCCGGATCTCTGAGTCTGTACCTCAGCGTGATATCCATTACACTACCAGGCGAATCCAATTCAAACACTTCTTTTTCTTATATATGTATTATATTCTCCATTATTACTAGATGCCGTGAGAACTCGGTCTTCACTGCCATCTAGTAGCTGACTATAACAAGTAAGCAAATTAAAGAGAATATTTATTTTACTTTATAGCAGTGACGCTTTATCGATGTTATAATTAAATGTTTAACATTGAGCAATGCAAGCTTAATATGGTATGATAAGAAAAGAAAAATAAGTGTTTGAATTGAATTCGCCTGGTAGTGTAATGGATATCACGCTGAGGTACAAACTCAGAAATCCGGGTTCGAATCCCGTCCAGGCATTTATTTTTCTTATCATACCATATTAAGCTTGCATTGCTCAATGTTAAATATTTAATTATAACATCGATAAAGCGTCACTGCTATAAAGTAAAATAAATATTCTCTTTAATTTGCTTACTTGTTATAGTCAGCTACTAGATGGCAGTGAAGATCGAGTTCTCGCGACATCTAGTAATAATGGAGAATATAATACATATATAAGAAAAATAAGTGTTTGAATTGTATTCGCCTGGTAGTGAAATGGATATCACGCTGAGGTACAGACTCAGAGATCCGGGTTCGAATCCCGTCCAGGCATTTATTTTTCTTATCATACCATATTAAGCTTGCATTGCTCAATGTTAAACATTTAATTATAACATGTTATAATTTTATTCTGTCCACCGCTGTGGTCTCGGGGTAGCGTGCTGCCTTGTCACGCAGCGGGCCCGGGTTCGATCCCCGGTCGGGACAGTTTTTCTGGGTGAGGTTTTTATCGGGGCTTTTCCTCACCTGTAAGACAAATGTCAGGAAAACTTTAAGGCCCAAACGGTCCCCGAAATCATATGGTCATCGCAATCATCATCATTCATATTCATCTTAAGTTAAACTTAGGATTAGGGACTCTCCTGTCGAACCATTATCATCATCATCACCCATCATATCATCGGGGCAACGTAACCCCGCCTTCCAAGCGCCACAACCTCAACAATTACGCCATGCCAGGAGAGAAACCAGGAATGTCGAAAGACAAACCTGGGGCATTTGAAAAAAAAATAATTTTATTATTTTGTAATTCCGTCAAAGACCAATTTCACTTCATATGACAAAATATTCTGTATTATGCTCTTATAAATTTTCATTTTAGTTTCCTATGTAATATTTTTGTTCCAAATTGTTCCATGTAATGTCTTAGTTGCATTTTTTGCCATTTTAGTCTGTACATCTCTCTCACAGGTACCTGAACTTGTAATTATTGACCCAAGATATTACAAAAATTCACACTTTTTTATTTTCCCTGTTTCGAGTATGAGGTCATCCGCATCCTTTCCCAACACACATATATTCTGTTTTCTGTGAATTTATATTCAGTCCCCATTTTTATATTCTTCATTAGTTTATTTATCATATATTTCATATCATCTTCATCCCTTGCAACAATTATTTGATCATCTGCAAACAACAATGAATGCAGTACTTTTCCTCCTATAGGAATACCCATTTCTGAACATTTTTATACCACAAGTTAAGAGCCTGGTCTAAATATATGTTAAAAAGAATTGGTGACAAACTGCAGCCCTGCTTAAGGCCTTTATTCACTGTGAATTCCTCTGTTAAATTATCCTGTATTTTTACTTTAGCTTTTGTATTACTATATATCCTCCTAACAATATTAATCCATTTATCACAGATATTCATATTTCTCATTGCCGTCCATAACAATTGTCGAGGTACGCTATCATATTCCATCCCTAAATCAATAAAGGTCATATGTAGTTCTTTGTTTTTTGCTAGGATTTCCTCTTGTAATTGTCGAATACAGAAAATATTATCAATACATGATCTTCCACTCCGGAATCAACATTGTTCTTCTCTTAAGTTATCTTTTATCTCCTTAAGTTTAAAATGTTTTATTAATTAATTAAATTTATTTTATCAGCAATTTAAATGTTGAAAAATAATTTAAATCTGCATAACATTGTAAATGCTGGTGAACTAGAGGTTAACATGTTCGCCTCTAGTTTCGAGGTTCGGGGTTTAACCTTCGGTCGCGTCGGGCGCATCCGATCTGAGAAGCACAGGTTTTCAATTTTGTCCCATTCCACTGTCATCAGACGGCGTTGACGACTGGGCTTCCGAGTGGCTGTTTCTTTTTTAATTGCTGTAAACAATTACCCCAATCAGTTTGTTCTCGACCATACCACGGCGGGTTGTAAATATTTTGTTCAGAGAAGCTCATTGCGCCCGAAGTCATTACATTATTCAAGATGGGTATTTTGAAAATATTATCAAAAATAAAATTATTTATTTAACTTATTTAGACAAAATAATGTTATATTCTAGAACAATGTTGCTATACGGACGGTTGTTTCCGATCTCTGATAACGATTTGCCAAGTAGATTGTGACGTTGGAGTGTGATCCATCAGGACAGGAGTGTGCGAGGTGATCAAACCAGTCAGTATGCTGCTTCTGTTACACTCGCATGCGTGTTGCCCTCATAATGCCTAAGAAGATAGACCCGTTTTGGGAAGGGTACATTACTGCCCTTTCCGACGCTAATTATAGTTATTCCGCGATTATTGAGGCTTGCAAAAACGTAATGTTATGGTGTCAAAGTGTGGAATTAGCTCAGTGCTTAATAAAAAGGGAAAGGGTCACTTGGGATTAATTCCAAAAGGAAAAAAAAAACGGGCAAATCCACGACCTGCTACTACCCGCACCCCAGATGTAATCAGAAAGACCAAGGTCCTTATCTCTGGTGGTAACCCTGCCACACAAAGGGTGATAGCGAACAGATAGGGAATATCCCTTAAAACTGTAAAAACCATAATAAAGAAAGATTTAAACATGGAGAAGCGCCACAAAAGCAGGGTTAATAAATTGTTGCCACGTCACATTGCCGAATGCCGCACCAACAGCAGGAAACTATGAAAAGCACCTGGCAGGAGAAAAATGGAAATCTTTTGGTCACACTTAATGAAGCATATGTTTATCTAGGAGACTGCAACAAACCCCGGGCAATTTACTATAGAGAAAGGGGTGAAAAAAAAATTCAAAAGTGGTATGCCGAATGCAGAGAACGTTTCTCCAATGGATTTATGGTCATCGGGGGATATTGCTACAATGAAAAACTGACCATTTGTAGAATAGCTAAAAAGGCCAAAATCAACTCCCAGTACTACCAGGAAGAAGTTCTCACTCCAAGTTACCCGACTGAAATCCCAGCTCTCTGTGGTACAGACAAAAACCAAGTCTGGGTGCACCAAGACAAGGCCTCCAGTCACACTTCGGGTTCAACCTTGGCGCTCCTGGAGAAATGGAGCAGGAAACTGGGATACATGCTATTCCATTCTGCAACATCCCAGTGAAGTCTCCTGATGCATCGCCGATGGACTTTGTGTCTTTGGACTCTTCAAAAGGGCACTGGGAAACAGGCGTCCTCGAACAATAGACGGTCTCTGGAAAGCATATAAAGGAGTGGGAACTTCTAGACATGGCTGTGCTGCGTAAGAGTCTTCTGCAGCGGAAAATCCGATGCCGAACCATAGCTCGGATGAAGAGCCATCAAAGAGCATGTTCGATGGTGGAGACACGGCTTTTCTTAAGGTAAAACTTAAAAATCATTTGTTATTACAGATCAGAAACAACCCTCCGTAAATATATGCTAAATCATATTTGAAGAGAAAAATTATACGCTCAGACCGGGACTTGAACCCGGGACCCTTGGTTCTCTAGACCAAGTGCTCTACCAACTGAGCTACCTGAGCAAGTACCGATCTAAACGCAAATCCTTCTCTATATACATTGTAATTCCCATCCACCAAATGCTGTGAAGCCATGCTTCTATCTTGCAAATGGCGGCTCCTTTATTAAGAAGACATATTTGGGAATTATACATTACAGCCAGTACGGCTTTTTCCAAGTTTTTAATTATTGATTTCGTACATCTCAATGATGGATAAATCATATTTGAAGAGAAAAATTATACGCTCAGACCGGGACTTGAACCCGGGACCCTTGGTTCTCTAGACCAAGTGCTCTACCAACTGAGCTACCTGAGCAAATACCGATCTAAACGCAAATCCTTCTCTATATACATTGTAATTCCCATCCACCAAATGCTGTGAAGCCATGCTTCTATCTTGCAAATGGCGGCTCCTTTATTAAGAAGACATATTTGGGAATTATACATTACAGCCAGTACGGCTTTTTTCAAGTTTTTAATTATTGATTTCGTACATCTCAATGATGGATAAATCATATTTGAAGAGAAAAATTATACAATGTATATAGAGAAGGATTTGCGTTTAGATCGGTACTTGCTCAGGTAGCTCAGTTGGTAGAGCACTTGGTCTAGAGAACCAAGGGTCCCGGGTTCAAGTCCCGGTCTGAGCGTATAATTTTTCTCTTCAAATATGATTTATCCATCATTGAGATGTACGAAATCAATAATTAAAAACTTGGAAAAAGCCGTACTGGCTGTAATGTATAATTCCCAAATATGTCTTCTTAATAAAGGAGCCGCCATTTGCAAGATAGAAGCATGGCTTCACAGCATTTGGTGGATGGGAATTACAATGTATATAGAGAAGGATTTGCGTTTAGATCGGTACTTGCTCAGGTAGCTCAGTTGGTAGAGCACTTGGTCTAGAGAAACAAGGGTCCCGGGTTCAAGTCCCGGTCTGAGCGTATAATTTTTCTCTTCAAATATGATTTATCCATCATTGAGATGTACGAAATCAATAATTAAAAAAAAATATATGCTAAATGTTGATAATGTGGACTATTTTCAAGTATATTTGAACTGAACCTAACTTGTTCTTACTTTTATATCATGTTGTTTGAAGGCTTGACACAAATTTGTTTAATCAATGTTATGTCCAATAAAAAGTTTTCCAGCAGCAAATTTTGAATATTTTATCCCTGGGCATCCCTAGCAATAACGTTTCTTTGACATCCCGTTGTTCAGATTGGTAACAGTGTGTTTAATATTTTTTTACGCATGTGATGATCAGCCACATTGCGCCCGAACTCGAAGGTCAGAATATTGCTCCCGACGGAAGGTTAATCCTGGCCAGGGTGGTTGGATTTTTTCAGGGCGTAAAAATTCTGAGCATAGGTTCCTTCGGAAGGGAACTAAAGTCATGGGTTGCGATTTACAGGAAGTAAAAGTATCCTCAGGCCTGAAAAAAGAAGAGGAATATCTGATCAAAATTTGTCGGCTCTTTCATACCCAGATTTCATATGAAACACTGATAACCTTACCTCTTAAAGAACCTAGACTTCTTAAAGTTTAGTTTGATTCAGTATTATCCCTCAAAATGGAAGAATTTTAAGAACTTTTTGCCTTCTAGTTGTAGATAATCGTGCAACTTTACCAATACATATAGTCATTGGTATTATTGTCATTATATAAGTTAACTAAATGCTACTATCATCGTATTTGAGAATAAAGTTCTTATGAAAATGTTTGGACCAAAGAGAGATGAACAGACAGGTGAATGGAGAAGACTACATGACAATGAATTACATGGTCTTTATAAAAGCCAGATATAATGAGAACTGTTAAATCTCGTTGACTGCGATGGGCAGGACATGTGGCATGAATGGGGAATGAAAGATATGCATAGAAGCTTCTTGTATGAAAACCAGAGGGAAATCGCCAAGTTGGTAGACCAATAATGAGGTGGGAGAATAACATTAACTATGATTTGAGGGAAGTAGATTTTACAGGGGATGATTGGAAAGCATTAGCTCAGGATAGGGATGTATGGAGAGCTTATGTCCGCGCGGCCATGAACCTACGGGTTCGATAGTGTCAGTGAGTTACTTATGCCTACTGTCATCGGCCGCAATGGACTAGTGGTTATGCTTCTTGCCTCTGGTTCCGATGGTCGCGGCCGATAGATTTTTTAGGATGGAAAAATCCAAGGAGCAAGTCCTCCGGGAGGGACTGTAAGCCGTGGGTCCCGAGTCTGAAGATTTTCAGGCTCGTAAAAGATCCTTAAATCTGAACAAAGTGGCCTCTAAGCAAAATTTAACCACCGATCTCAAAGATCCTAATAATACCTTAGTTGCCTGTCTCATTGAGTCGGTGTGTTGACCGCATGCCACTCATGCCATCTTTGGACAAATAAGATAACTAAAATGAAATTTGTCTATAAACTCAGTTAATGTAGAGGCTATGGTTCTACAATGGGCTACGTCATTAATCACATAATCATTAACAAAATAAAATATTAACAATAAATTCACGAGTTCAAAGAAGTGGTATGCTGTGTGTATTCATAGTTCTAGAATACAAAATATAAAAAATAAGCATTTTTTAAATCTTCTATTTGTTTCCAGAGTGTTTGTGTTTACATCACATTTTTTTTTTATTCCTTTTGCTCTTCGTGCAGGGGAAAATGAGAACAATACGAAGTTCTTGTAACTCGTTCAACAAAAGCTAGTAAACATAACATCATGCCTTATTCCATTAGTTTTATGTGAGATTTCCCATTTATTTTGCTGCAGGTTTCCGAGTCCTTAAAACTTCTTCCTCTATTGTTCTTTTTTTTTTTTCTTACCCTCTCAATACCTGATTTCAGATTCAATTTCAGATACTTCTTTTTTTCTCCTATTTTTTTTAATTAACACGTTTCCACTTCAATCCTAGGTTTATATGTTCAGCAATTCTCACTTTCGTTATTATCTCTCTCTTTCCCCCCATCTCTCACTCACTTATTATATCATTCGATTGGACCATACATTTGACTTGCTAAATAATTCCCCTATTGTTCATCTGGCTTAACTTTGCAAGAAATTAGTAGAAAGAGACAACTATGTTCACCTCTCTCACTCGCACCAGTGTTGTCGGTGTTTCTTCACCAGATGTTAATAGAGGTAAGGAGGAAGACGAAAACTGACAACAGGGTGGGTTCTTTTCAAATAGAGTTAGATAGATAGTATTTTATTTGGGGACATTATTTAACAGCCCAAGTCATTAGGATCATAATAAAAAGCTGGATGTGTAATATGTGAGAAATTCTGCTCAGAACCCTATTACTTCAAGTTTGAGGTTTAATGATCTATCTTTATATAAAATAGTTACAACAACTGTGGAAGGAAAATACATGAGGAAATACTCACACTTCGATGGGAAGATGAAATAATATAATATAAAAAAATAATGTTTGTTTGTTTGTTCAAACTTTATGCGCGGCCATGCCGTTGATCCGATTGTGATGGGGCTTTTTGCAAAATGTTCAGGAGATTCCCGGGATGAGCATAGACTATAAGAGAGTTGTTATACTCAATTCCTACACCCTTAAAAATCGCCCTTTGTAGTGAAAAGCTCTTTGGACACTTAAATGGCCTACGCTGCCCCTAAACCATAGCAAACACACTAAATTATTGTACAAAGAATTGAATATCTCAGAAAGCTCTACAAAAAAAAGTCCGCGACAGAATATGTTTATCTCTTACGGATAACTCACAATAACCATTTTTGTCTTTCATTGATGCCAAGAAGATCGAGACAAGTAAGTAGATTCCTATCCAAGCATAGTAGCACATGGCGGGTATTTTTTTTTACGGATAACTCACAATAACGAATTTTATCTTTTAGCTCATTTATGTCAAGAAGATCGAGATAAGTAGATTCCCGGACAAAACCGGGTAATCAGCACGGGGTATCTAAACAATATAAATTTATAATTAATTATCTTTTTTAATTATTCAACTAAACATAAAAGCATATTAATTTTCATTTATTTAGGCGTAGCAGCGCACGCCAGGTATTAACTAGTCTTTAATATAAAAACGAACGTCTATGAGTCTGAGAGTCTGTCCTTGATGAACTCGAAAACTACTTCACCGATTTGAATGGGGTGTTACGTCATTTGGAGATTTTTGAGACAATTAACGTATATACTATATTACCGTAACCTACGTACTATAGGTCCACAGCTGTGGTCTTGAGGTAGCGTGCTGCCTTATCACGCAGCGGGCTCGGGTTCGATTCCCTGTCGAGAGAGGCTCCTGGATGCGGTTTTTTTTGGGGGATTTTCCACATCTGTATGACAAATGTCAGGAAGTTTCGAAAATCATCCGGCCATCATCCCATCACCCTTATCATTATCATCATCATCATCATCCCTCACCGGTGTGGAAAGCAACGGGAAGCTACCACGCCTATAATTCCATAATAAAGCTGCAAGGCATAGCATGCAAATGCTATGATTGCAGTGAAAGACCTGCCCTCGGACAGACGTGCTATAAAGCCGGAGCTAAAAAATATATTTGTTCATCGGTGCACTAAAAAAAAGGTCGTTTTTTGGGCTCTTAAATGGCTTATGCTGCCGAAACCTTGACAAATACACCAAATTAATGCACACAGTATTGAATATCTCTATAAATTCTACAAGAAAGTCCGCGACAGCTTATGTTCATTTTTTTAGGGATTTCTTTCAAAATAATTTTAAAAGTCAGGATTTAATTAGCCTACAAAGACTTTTCCGGTACATAATGTTGCCCACGGGAACAACGTCACGGACCCCTCTAGTGAATTACATAAAGCTATGGGTAAAACAAAATGACGAAGACTAGGTGTTGATACAGAAGGTTAGCAGGAACTTCAGACGAAGGCTTCTGGTCCAAAGAGGGCTGTTGTGCCAACTATAATGGTTTCTTTGATGTGCAGTGAATCGACAACCAGAGATCTTTGGCTTTATTTCCCTTCCGAAGGAAGTCATATTCAAGGCCTGTAAAATGAATCGGTTTCGGCAGTTGACTTAGTCTTTCACGGCCGGAGTTACTAAGATGATCTTGTAGAAGATTTCCGGGCTGTTGGCCGTGGTCTTGAGGCTTGTAGTTCCCCGACGTTTCGTCAGAGACTGCGTCTGGCATCCTCAAGACAACCGGACGCAGTCTCTGGAGAAACGTCGGGGAACTACAAGCCTCAAGACCACGGCCAACAGCCCGGAAATCTTCTACAAGATCATCATGGTGTCGGCAGTGTTTGGACCAACGAATCTCGGAACCGTAGTAATCAATAGTCCACCGTGACTGACAAAAAGTAATGAAAACCTGTGAATCATTATTGCCTTCTTCGTAATATTTAACATCATGATTATTCTGGTAAGGGAACTGTTAATCATTGCATGCCCAAACCTGGCTACAAAATTCCCCCTAGAGAAGAGTTGTGATGTATCAAGGCCGTGTAAAATACTGTTTTTAACTGCAAGGCACTAAAATTCAGTGTCAAATCTCTCATTTAAACTACAGGGAAGTAATACTACTCGTCACTTGATGGATTGGATAACCCTCACTACCTGCCATCCGCGCTACATCCGCTTCACTCCGCTCCGCTCTAAAGTCATGCAGGGAGGCCATTGCTTTTCTGGGATAAATTTCAAGGTAGGTTTCTGAATTCGATTTTTGACAGTTCCCTTGTGAGTCATTTAGTGTTAAAACAAAAAGAAGAAAGTCTGTGGAAGGCAATGACGAATTTACAGTAGTTTATGTCCCTTTTTCCTTTCTCGAAATTGACTGGAAACACCCGGAAGGAAAATTACTTGCCAGGAGCCAGAATGAAAGATTCTATGCGACGTCTAGGACAATACATCGAGAAGTATACACAAAGCTCCCTTTCATTAGCATTACGGATAGTTGGAAAGTTAAACATAGTTCACCACAATGACCAGAATTTCCATTAACTTTCTCCTATTAACACATTCTCTATAAATTAGTTAACGCTCGATTTATTGCCATTATCAAGAAGCAATTAGTGCTACCTTCTCAACAAATGAATATTAAACAGTTCTGCTAGAGATGAACGATGATTCAATTAAGTCTTTACACACCAGAATTCAGTATAGCTTTGAACCGTATAGGGATAGAGGTCCTACATTATCTATATGTGTACACATCAGCAACTCCGTTTCAGTAGCCCCTGTCCAGTGTTCGCGTCACTATTATGGAAATTGATGCACCACATGTACCATGCTGGAATTTACAGTAATAAACGTCAATCACTCAACTATTTCTTGCAACTGAGTTTGACGCAAATCAGAATTCTCTAATTTCGATTACCGATCCATATGTACAATAATAATAATAATAATAATAATAATAATAATAATAATAATAATAATAATATATTTAATCAATTGAGTTGATGTTCACTTGATGAAACTCCATATTTACTAATTCATTAAAAATAAAACTCAGTTTTATTTTATTTAATTAATGATAATATATTTAAATCAATAAAAATAAAACTTAAAAGTTTTATGTGATTTTCATATTTATTAAAATATAAATTAGAAACAGCTGTTACATAAATAAATTAATAAATATGTCATTTATAATATAGGCTATAGGTCCACTTTCCAATCCATCCATAGTATTTATGCCCGAAGGCAGGTAAAATATCTAAATACTTAAAAAAAGTTTAACATTAATGTGGCATTTAAAACTAATAAAACTTTACAAAATATAATAAAAACAATAAAACCAAAGTAAAAAAGGAACAATTATCAGGTGTACAAATTGAAGTGTGGCACATGTGACAATGTCTATATAGGACAAACTGGCAGACCTTTTATCTCTCGTATAAAGGAACATATGAGAGCATATAACAGAAATTTAAATAGTTCAAAGCATGCTAACCACCTACTCTAATACCATCATTGTTTTGATTCAAATTTTTAAAAAATTGCATGTTTGTGACAAAGGAAAGAAGTTGGATTTTTAGAAGTTGTAGGGATAAATAAAATTTAAAAGTGGTAATAAGCTGTTAAATTCCCAACTAGATTTGAATGAATTGCCTCTTTTAAATTTATAATAGAGATTGTTATAAAAAATTGTTGCATAGTTACATTTACTATAATAACAAAATTCATTCATTTGTAATCATGTCTGAAGAAAGTACAAAGTACCAAAAACAGCTGTTACTAATTTATATTTTAATAAATATGAAAATCACAAAAAATTGTACGTTTTATTTCTATTTAATTAAAAAAATATGAATTTTCATCAAGTAAACGCCAATTCAATTGATTACATAATAATGATAATGATAATAATAATAAAACAAAATTTCTGATTATAAGTCAAGATGGATACAACATGTTCATCGAATGGAAGATCACAGAATACCCAAACTAATGTTAAGATATCAACCTGCAGGAAGAAGAAGACCAGGACGTCCACTCAAAAGACTTCTGGATGGTGTTTCTCTTGAGGCCGAAACAGGTCAACAAATGGCCTAAATTCGTGAATGTACTATGATGATGATGATGATGATGATGATAATAATAATAATAATAATAGTAATAACAAATATTATAATAACGTAATATTATTCTTATTATTATTGAGTTAAAATGGACTCAGAACTGACAGAGCAGTTGATAACTATAAAAGGGTTATTACAAGGGTGCACAATGTCACCGATATTATTTAAAATGTACATAGATATTGTATTACAGGAATGGTCAAATAAATGTAAACCAATGGAATTAAAATTAAAATAGAATAAATACATACATAACTTATTTTTCGCAGATGATCAAGTGGTAGTCACTTCAGGATATGAAGATACAAACTATATGGGTAGGAAACTAGAGGAAGAATGCTCAAGATGGGGTTTAACAATTAATTATAATAAACAGAATATATGAGCACAGATCTTTCCGAGGAATTAAAAATAAATGGAACAAAGATTAAAACAGTATAATATTTTAAGTATTTGAGATCAATAATTGAAAAAGATGGATCATCTGAATTAGAGATCGAAAAAAGAATAATAGAGACAAAGAAAGTTATTAGCGTATTAAATTATATTTAATGCAATAAACATATAATCAAGAGGACTAAATTATTAATATATAACATAATTGTGAAGAGTACTTTATTATATGGTGCGGAAACATGGACGTTGAAGCAAAAAACACAGAAATAAAATATTATTAGTCACAGAAATTGACTTTTTTAAGAAGATCGGCAATAATATAAAAATTGGATAAAGTAAGAAATAATGCAAAACGAGAAATAATGAATGTAAAAAAGCATATTGTACAAGATATTAAGAAATCCAACTAAGATGGTATGGATATATAATGAGAAGAAGAGACAGAGTAACAAAGAACGTAGTGTTGAAATGGATACTTCGTGGAAAAGGGAAACGTGGTAGACCAAAGCCAACGTGGATAAAGGGAATTCAAGACAACATAAAAAAGAGAAATATGGCAGAAGCAGACACACAAGACCGGGAAGTATGGAAGAAAAATTCTATATTTTGATTGAGGATTCCTGTGTAAATAACAGAAACAATCCTGAAAATATAATACAAATTATTATTATTATTATTATTATTATTATTATTATTATTATTATTATTATTATTATTATTATTATTATTATTATTATACAGAAAACGATTTAAAACTCTCTCTACACTGTTTAAATGAAATAAGTAAAGAGTACAATTTAAAAATATTTATAGAGAAGACAAAAATAATGGTCTTTTTTTAGGAAAGCCGCCCATAAGGTCCAAAATAATAATATAAAATAAACCTCTGTCACAAGTGTTAAATTTTAATTATCTAGGTTGTGAATTGTCTTCCGGATATAGAACAAGAAATGATGTAGACAATAAATTATCAAAATTTTAGATGATATATGACACCATTCATAGAACACTAAAACATAAAACATGGAAGGATGCAAGATTGAACTTCTACAAAACAATGACGGTACCGGTACTTTTATACGGTAGTGAGTCCTGGGTAACAAATAAGAGGAGTTCGAGTAGAATACAAAGTGCAAAAATGATCTTTCTAAGAAGGGCGAATGGATGCACAAAATTGAACCACATAAGAAATGAAGAAATACGAAGTGAAATAGAAATATTTCAATAAATGATAGAATTTAACAACACCGCATCGGTTGGGAACAGCATATTCAGACAACAGAAGAAATAAGACTGCCCAAGACAGCATATCGTTATCAATCAAAAGGATTAAGGGAAGTAGGAACATCTAGGAACAGATGGAAGGAATCATTGTGAATTCGGAACAGGCGAATCGTTTAATCCTTGAAGTGAAGATTATCATTATCATTATCATCACCATCATTATCATTATCATCACCATCATTATCATCACCATCATTATCATCACCATCATTATTATCACCATCATTATCATCACCATCATTATCATCACCATCATTATCATCACCATCACCATCATTATTATTATCATTATTATTATTATTATTATTATTATTATTATTATTATTATTATTATTATTATTATTATTATTTCTAATACCTTGTAAATTCCACGTTCCAAGAAGAATGGTCAATTTCCTTGCTTCTTTCGTCGTTTATTAAATCCGTCCGGCATTTCATTCATGGGGTTTTAGCATTGTACATTTTTTTTCAAACAAACAGGGAGCTAGTCTGATATGTCAACTCCCAACCTGGAGGACCAGGAGATTTTTAATCAAGGTACTCTTCCTTTAGTCCTTTCATGAACCAACATCTAACAGCAAGGCAGCACTACCTGTAACCCTATGCAGCAACCCCAACAAGAGTACTATCAGCCCGTTTTTTGACCAGGTTATTAATCCTCCCCCTCATCCTTTCCCAACCTGGCTTGGGACAGGATTTGGCGGGAGGATTATTGGTGTTTTTAACAGATTCTTCACTTCCTGGTTTAGGCATTAGTTGCCTGTTCCGTCTTCACTAATAGATCTAAGACCATCTCTTCCGAGGACGTCCGACATCTCTTCCTCCTCTCGGAAAATAATGTAAGATTTTATTTGGTAATCTGCTTTCTTACATTATTTCTACATGTTCTTTCCACTGAATCTTGTTGTTAAATATCTTTATTTTTTATGGAGTAGATCTGCAGTTCTTCACGGATATCCTAATTTCTTATCTGGTCCATTATATTACATCCTTTTACTCTTCTTAAAAATTTAATCTCGGCTGCTTGGATTTTACTTTCTTGTTTGGTAGTGATAATCCAAGATTCACTCCCATACAAAAGGACAGGGACTGCCATTGTTTTATAAAATTGAACAGCACGAGGGAAAAATGATTGGACGATGGAGACTGGAATAACAGAGAGATGTGAAGTAAAATGACAGTAGATTAATTGGACGCAGGAAGATGTTGTGAAACATTATAGAACTTGCTAAATAAATAAATAAATAATAATAAAATTATTATTATTATTATTATTATTATTATTATTATTATTATTATTATTATTATTATTATTATTATTATTATTATTATTATTATTATTATTATTATTATTATTATATCCTCGTGCCATAGCCGAGCGATTTAAGGCATGGTAGGCGCTCTTGGTGCAGGGCTACGGGACTTCCGCTGGTCCGAGTCCCCATGGGGAAAGAAATTTCTCGTGGTATTTCGGCCAGGACTGTCCAGCATTCCGAGGACCAATATATATACTGTATACTGGCTAGATGATGGTCCACCTCTGTCTCATGCACGTGGATGTGAGGCAAGCAGTTGGCTGGTAGGCCAAGGGTCTTCTAGGGCTGTGGCACAATGGAGTTCATTATTGTTATTATTATTATTATTATTATTATTATTATTATTATTATTATTATTATTATATTATTATTATTATTATTATTATTATTATTATTTGGTGGTGGTGGTGGTGGCGGTGGCGGCGGCGGTGGCGGTGGCGGTGGCGGTGGCGGTGGCGTGGCGTGGTAGTGGTAGTGGTGGTAGTAGTGGTAGTAGTAGTAGTAGTAGTAGTAGTAGTAGTTGTTGAGAGTTAAAATTATCAAGCCTTCTCGTCCATCCAAATATATATTTAAGGATTACTCTACGAATACGTACAGAAGGGTATAAAGTAATTAAGAAAAAATATAATATAATATAATTTCTGCGGACTGTGAAATGTTGTACAAGAGAAGAATATATTAGAACAGGGAATATTAGAGAGAAACTAAAAGTACAACCACTTCTTGAACAATTAGAAGAACACGGGAACAATTGGATAGAACATCTGCAAAGAATGGCAGAGGATAGTATACCAAAGATGGCACTGATGGGAATATTAGAGAGAAACTAAAAGTACAACCACTTCTTGAACAATTAGAAGAACACGGGAACAATTGGATAGAACATCTGCAAAGAATGGCAGAGGATAGTATACCAAAGATGGCACTGATGGGAATATTAGAGAGAAACTAAAAGTACAGCCCCTTCTTGAACAATTAGAAGAACACGGGAACAATTGGATAGAACATCTGCAAAGAATGGCAGAGGATAGTATACCAAAGATGGCACTGATGGGAATATTAGAGAGAAACTAAAAGTACAACCACTTCTTGAACAATTAGAAGAACACGGGAACAATTGGATAGAACATCTGCAAAGAATGGCAGAGGATAGTATACCAAAGATGGCACTGATGGAATATTAGAGAGAAACTAAAAGTACAGCCCCTTCTTGAACAATTAGAAGAACACGGGAACAATTGGATAGAACATCTGCAAAGAATGGCAGAGGATAGTATACCAAAGATGGCACTGATGGGAATATTAGAGAGAAACTAAAAGTACAGCCCCTTCTTGAACAATTAGAAGAACACGGGAACAATTGGATAGAACATCTGCAAAGAATGGCAGAGGATAGTATACCAAAGATGGCACTGATGGGAATATTAGAGAGAAACTAAAAGTACAACCACTTCTTGAACAATTAGAAGAACACGGGAACAATTGGATAGAACATCCGCAAAGAATTACAGAGGATAGAAAACCAAAGATGGCACTGATGTATAATCCTGGAGGACGAAGGTCGGTAGGAAGATAAAAAAAGCTCTGGGCTGTGAGATCGGAACAGGCAAAGACCTAATCCGTGGAGTTTGATGATAATTATTATAATATAATTAAATGGATATATTATGAAATAATCGGCTTATCGTTTCACCATTTAATTACAAAATCGATTTTACGAGAAAACAGTAAAGTGTATGCGATAACTCATACAATTCTAATGTTAAATATTGGTGTAATATTTTTCTTTCTGTCCAACAATTTGAGTCTATTCTTGACCGCCCTTTTCTATGAGTATCTTGACCAAGCTAATTTAGTTGATTAAATTTTGCTCAGATGCCTATTTTTTCAGGCTTGAGGTTTTGGTAATCACAGAAGAAATTAATATAAACAACGAGAGAGAGAGAGAGAGAGAGAGAGAGAGAGAGAGAGAGAGAGAGAGAGAAAGAGAGAGAGACAGAGAGAGAGACAGAGAGAGAGAGAGAAGAAAGCTACAAAGTACATTTTTATTAGGAATATTCCACAATACAGTGTTTCTCCTTCAATTAAAAGTAATTTGTCGCAAGAGGCTCCTGTCTAACCATCTTCCTCTCTCAAATCTCTAGCTTCCATACTTCTCCTCACACCATCTATCTAACGTCCTCTAGGTCTGCCTCTTACACTTCATCCATTAGCTTTCCAATTAAGGATCATCTTTGGTATAATCGCTTCTTTCATTCTTATGACGTGTCCATACCATTTCAAACGTTTTTCTTCTACTTTTTTCAATTCTTTTTTTCAACTTGCATAATTTCCTTATTGTGCTGTGGGGTTGTTAGTCCGCCATCGGGCGCCTCCCCAGGTGGTGGATAGGGGAATGCTTCCCAGATATGGGTGGTATCGGGAAAATGAAATACCCGGGGCGAACCAGAACTAAAATCAACTGCATTGTAGTTCAGTGTTGATTCACTAAATGCTAGAGGAAGGCACCCTTTATTACAAATTAGCTGGTCCTCCAGGTTGGGGGTTGTAGCAATGGGCCAGCCCGTGATTCTACTAACAATATACAATTCTAAAAATTATAAAAATTACCTGCAACGAACTAGCAGTAAAACGCTAATGAATATTGGAATTACAAGGAATTACGAAGGAGGCCTACATAAGAATAAAGTAATTATTATTTACAAATAGATATATTAGTTATCTGATGTTATACCACTTAAACCAATGTTTTATTGCAATCATTCCATCTTAATAAACGCCACCATACATGTTTTCATCTCTTATGCCTTATAAACGCGGGATTTAAAACAATTTTGAAATTTAATAATTTTTTTTTAGATAGGCCCTAAATGAACAGCCATAACCTGAAATAAAAAATCCTTATACTGTTTGGTGTATATCAAGCATGTTTTTTTTATTTCGTAATAAATAATGTCGTTTAATCGAACATATTTTGTTTCAGTAATTCCAATTTTTTCAAGTAGTGCAAAGTAGATAAATACGAGTATATTCGAGGATTGCGTATTCAATTATTTATCTGAGAATAATAAACTATTTTTCTAAGTCATATAAATTCTTCAAATCTTGCATTTCCTTGCGAAGAAACTCGTACTCAGAATGTTTAAGCTCTGAAAATATTAAATCGATGTGGCCGGGTTTGAACCCATGAACCTTGGGACCAGAAGATAATAAGCCTAGGCCCTATATGAGGCGTTGCGGATATTACAGGCGAATTATCTCGGAGAACCACTATAGTTTATATACAACTAAAAAAAAATAAAAATCCTAACTCAAATGAATATAGGCCTCTTAAATAAGGAAAAATTATTCATAATAATAAAGATGAAAATAAACTAAATATGGGGGCAAAGTAATAAGAAATATAATTAGAAGTTAATGGAAAAGTTTACAGTAAGATTTTAAAGTAGGCCTAAATAAAAGGTTAAAGCATTTTAATTAAAATTTTAACTTAAATTAATAACCAATTTTAAATTCATAACATTTTAAAATTTTATCACTTATAGAGTATATAAACAAGCAAGTCGAGTTCGACCTTAATATCCGCAGCGCCTCATATGTACCACATCAAGACGAACATGAAATTCAGAATTATCAAGAGATGTGGAGACGACATTCACAGTGAATGCATTTTAGTAGGCCATACAGTGGCATCCTCTAAAGACCAAATGGGAAACGTGTCTTCGAAACGGTCTCAGAATGAGATGGACACTACAGCGTTTTTCATGTTTAGAACATAGTATTGCTCTTATGGGAACGCTGTTGCCATTTGATGCCACAGACTGAGCGACAGAGATGGAAGTATATTTCCCTCTCCCCCTTCTTCTTCTTCTTCTTCTTCTTCTTCACTTCACGGGCTAG
This sequence comes from Diploptera punctata, assembly GCA_030220185.1. Lineage (NCBI taxonomy): Eukaryota > Metazoa > Arthropoda > Insecta > Blattodea > Blaberidae > Diploptera > Diploptera punctata. The sequence goes on from JASPKZ010008182.1 coordinate 205,399, forward strand.
GCAAAAATTGTCTGTTCCGCCTCATAGTTCTGTCCAGCTTTTCACTGGCCTTCCTACATTCCTTGAACCTCTTGGCTTGTACCATAAATGGCTCCTACCATAAATTAGGCCTACAACATTAGCATAACTTTAACTAACTCATTGGCACTATCGAACCCTTAGGTTCATGGCCGCGCGGACATTAAGCTCTCCATACATCCGTATCCTGAGCTAATGTTTTCCAATCATCCCCTGTATAATCTATTTCCCTCAAATCATAGTTAATGTTATTCTCTCACCTCATTCTTGGTATACCAACTGGACGTTTTCCCTCTGGTTTTCCTACAAGAAGTTTCCATGCATAGCATAACTTTACGCACCAAGTATTTAATACAGAGGAGAAACTGCATATAGTGACACCTAAAAATTTACGCTGAACTACAATGAGCAAACTATAATGGTAGCACTGTTTCGTAGTAACAGAGTATGTAACTAAATAAAACAAATGCAAAGCACACGGCGTGTTCACTCGGGATTAAAGGAAATTAGCCATTTTGTAAATTGAAATGTTTAACTGTCATCCTTTCGTTCTATATAGACGCTACTGTAAAAGTGATATACGTATTACAGAAAGTTAAAAATCATTACTTAGATTTTATTTTACTCTAATTCGTAAGTAAATTCAAACTTGTTTAAGTATTTAATGTGAATCTATTTTCAAAGAGTATTTAACTCATGCCCCAAATGGGAGTCAATGACCAATCACGTTTCAATGATTTCTGTTTTACAACCAATCAGAGTCGTGTTTCACGAAATATTTATCAGTGTTATAATTACCATATTGTCCCGCGCCGCAGCCGAGCGGTTAAGGTAGGAAGCCTTGGCGCAGAGCTACGGGACTTGCGCTGGTTCGAGTCTCCGTGGGGGAAGAAATTTTCTCATGGTATTTCGGCCAGTATGGGACCGGTGCCCACCCAGCATCGTGAGGCAATTGGGTAGCTACAATAAGTAGCGGCTCCAGGTTGAGGAACCAGCTATAACGGCTGGGGGACTCGACATGCTAACCACATGTCACCCCTACACTGGCTGTTGATCATCTACCTCTGTGATTGACACATGTGGATGTGAAGGGCCAGCAGCCGGCTGGTAAAAGGGCAACCGCTGAAAAGTGGAAAGACCCTCAATCGGAATCGGATAATTACCATATTAAAGAAGGCTCCTCCTTTTTAATATTCTGAACAGGTCTGACCATTATTTTGCAGTGACTGAGCCTGTAAGAAATACGGCTATCAGATTGTATATATAGTGCATGAATGTCAACACATGCCGCATGCGGGAGTTAATATAAAAGCATTTGTAGCAATTGATTATACCACCAAAAAAAGAAACCAGTGTTTGCACTTTCTTATGTGTATTTTTTCCCAGGTAACAATCCAGAAAAATATAATTGTCATATTTACATCATACGACATCAGAAATATACAGTTTGATATGTTTCATTTTTTCTCTACTAGAGAGCATTCTTACAATATTGCGATCCTTTGGCAATAAATAGTATGATCTGGTTACAGTGATAAACAAAAGAAGCAGATGAAGCGTACCTTTCGTTTCTCATTTGTTTTCAAACATCGCCGTTTACATTAAATATATAAATATATTAAAATAACTATAGTTCAATAATGATTTGTGAGTAAACAGCTTAATTTTATTCGTTAAATAGTCCTAACAAATGCCACTTTGATTTCCAAATTCTCTAGATAAATTCACTCCTCACTTCGTGAGTCGTGAATTTATCGATAATTTGGAAATCACTCGTGGCATTACTTATGATAAACCCACTAGAAGTGATAAAATTCTAAGATTTGTTAGGTTAGGAAGTGTGATGTTAGTATACAGCCATTTCTAATAAACATTTAAAAAGCGTAAGTGACTTTATAATGGAATTCAGATGTACGACATGGCTAAGGTTCTTTAATAAATATTGTATACAACATATGTATGTGAGAATAAAGGGATAGATCAATTGTACATATTTAAAAGAGCTCATAAAGCACGTTTTTAAATGTTAATAAACGAAAATAAATGAACATGTTTTATTTATTTCCATTCTTCCCTTATGTTAAAATTAAACAAAAATCTTCAGGTCTGAGAGGCTGGGTAAAAATAATTCCGTAATTATTCACTATAATTATTCACCAGATGGTGTTGTATAATTATAATTCATAATTTTACCACCAGACGGTACTGAATTTCATATTAGTACCTCAAAACAATGGAAAAAGTTTAGATGTCGATAGTTCTATACTGGCGCCTCTTGTCGCATGTACGCGAAACTTGTCCACTTTGTCCTCTGGATACTTTGTGAAAACCCCTACCTATAGTAAAAGTTTAGCTTCGGAACGGGTCTTGGACCCATACTTCATTCGAAGAAGTGGAAGAAGAAATATTTCGTTTGACAATATTGTTTATTTTGTGAAGGAGAGGACTAACAGAACACTTTACAGTATTTTTCTTTTACCTTTTATCTAAATGTATGTATTTAGACTCAAAAACATGACTTAACGAACGTTTAATTCCCGGAACATGTCATTTATTACGAAATACAAGGTTCAAAAATGAACAAAGTGAAGCTCCCCTGAGCATAATCCTCCAGGGCGGTTCTGGAGTATATAATTCAATAGTTGTTTGAAGCCCGCTTTAATACTTTTTTTTTGTAGCTTTTCGTGTTTGCTAACATTCCAATTATTCAAAGAGAACAATATAAAAAAACAAACAACCAGCAATTTGTCATCTAACTTAATTTTCTACTATGCAAATTTCGAGTTTTATGACATTAGTTCATTTTTATTTGAACATTACAAATGTACGAATTTTTTTATGAATTCCAATGCACGAAAAGTTATTTAGACGACTAGTTACAAAAACAGTGGTTTAATAATAATGAGATGCTGCATCGAGTTACTACACCTAAGTTTGTAACACGTTTTCTACATTATTTTATCTACATTCAGAGTATTTTAGTATATGTTGTATATTTAGTATATTTAATTAAATTTATTTATTGCGGAAACGATACGTTTAGAAAAAGAGCAAAGTAAGCCTTGAAAAAAAAAAAGACACGATAATTCAACAAAAATTGCTGTTATATCTGCAATTTTGGGCGCTAGTTTTATAAGCGAACTTAAAGTATAAATGAGCGGAGATGATTTTCACGGTTCACCAGGAAAAATTTTAACAGAAGTCCAAAATGCAACTATTAACATATTTTCAGAAAAAGTCAAAGATAGTTTATTTATGAAGTTATACGAAATAATCATTAAAATGTATTAGGGCCTATACTGTATTTTATGTTTTGTTGAACATATATTTTATGTTTCGATACCGTGTTTCATTAGAATATAAAGTATAGGTTTTGTTGCCTAGTAACTACGAACCGAAGCGTGATTGATTGTTATCTAATATACAAAAATTAATGTTTGTTCGTATTTTATGCGCTGCCATAGGCCTACCGTTCATCCGATTGTGATGGCGTTTTTTGCAAAATGTTTAGGAGTTTCCCGGGAAGGTATAGGCTATAATACAGTTGCAATACTCAATCCCTTCACCCTTAAAAATCACCCTTTCTAGTGAGAAACGTAAAAAAAGTAGCTTTCTGGACGCTTAAATGGCTTACGATGACTATAACATATAGGCCTACACAAAATAAATGTGTACAGAATTGAATATCTCAGAAAACTCTGCTAAAAAGTTCCCGACAGCATATTATTATCTTTTACGGACAACTCACAATAGGCCTAACTATTTTTGTCTTTCATTGATACCAAAAAGATCGGGATAATTAGATTCCCGGGCAAGCGTAGCAGCGCACGGTGGGTATTCTTTTATGGATAAATCACAATAATGAATTTTGTCTTTCAGCTCATTTATGCCAAGAAGATCGGGATAAGTGGTTTCCCGGGCAACACCGGGTAATCAGTAAGCGCATTTTAAAATAATTACAATATTAATTTATAATTATTTTCTTTTTACTTATTCAACTAAGCATAAAACGCATTAATTTGCATTTATTTAGGCGTAGTAACGCAAGCCGGGTATTAGCTAATAGTAGATAAAATTACTTCTGAAGAAAAACAGGGTTTTACTCAGGTTTGGGCTTTGAAGGTTAATAGAGGGTTATTGGTTCTTGAGAAATTTGGAGTGCTCCGGAGTAGTCATTTGGGATGTCAGTGGGCGATGGGTTCTTATCTCAGGGATAACGGACGGGCAGAAATAGTTTTATCTATAATTCTTCTTCTTCTTCCTTCCTTCCAAGTATTAGGCCAAGGCCTGTTACGATCCTATAGAAAATTTTCCCTCCAGCGTTTCATAGAACGGCCCAGTGTTCTTCGTCCTCTTGGTATATAATTATAAACAGCTTTGGGGATCCGATTTGAACTCATTCTTTCTAGATGATGTTTCCAATTTAGTTGGTACTGTTTAATATATTCCAAAATTGGCGTATTCTTCAATTCTTTTAAGATAACGGTGTTCCTTTTCCGATCCCATCTGGTGTAACCCGCTGTTCTGCGCATGAATCTCATTTCACAAGCCGTTATTCTGCTTTCATGTTGTCTTTTTAGTGTCCATGCTTCACTACCATAGGTCAACACTGGTCTAACCAAAGTGTTATATAAACGTAATCTGGTGTTTTTTTTTTCGTACAAGGGATGGTTTCATAACTTGATTAATAATTCCCAAACTTTTATTATAAATAGTAATTTTTGCAGGGATATCCTTTTCATCCCAGATAGAGAGATAATATCCATAATTATAACTCACAAATCACTCGATTTATTACGCAATTTATTTTACATGCATATTACAACTAAATCACTCGCATTCAATAGTGATCTAACCCAGTAGGTGGGATACCGATTAATATTACAATTATTATTCTAATTAAAAAACAGATCAGTTAGGTCTCGATTTATCACTACATTCGGTTTAAATATTTAATCTCTTAGGTAACTTAGCTAATTTACTAAGCAAGTGGAACTTAAACTATATTCCGATCCCCTCAACTAGGATATATGACTATATAATTGACTAAGGATCGGTTTCACCAACAGAGGTAACTGTATTACGCCAGTTTAAGCTATGCATTATACATGGGGAAAACTGGCGTAATTCAGTTACCTCTGTTGGTGAAACTGACCCTTAGATCGCGGTTATTATCTTCCGCAGTCCAAAAGCTTCGTAGTCGATGCGCTCCCTTCAATAAATGGGAGATTATTACTTTTGGGACGCGTCTTGGCTATTAGGAAAACTTCGGTATTCCATCAATACCGTCAGATAATAATATAATAATAATAATAACAATAATAATAATAATACTTTATTTATTCTGGCAGAGTTAAGGCCATAAGGCCCTCTCTTCCACTCAACCAGCACAAATACAAATAAATATTTGGCAAATATAGATATACACTATACTAATTATAAACAGTTACATATACAATAAATGTAGCAATGTAAATGTCATGTACAAACAACATTTTATAGGGTAATAACAATAATGATACGATAATAATAATAATAATAATAATAATAATATAAATATGATACATTATACGGGAAACACCAATTAATATATATACCTTACACTGGATAATAATGAAGTCGAGTTTAGAGCAAATATAAATTTCAGATCGCTATAGGAGAGGGGGTTACAATTTATTTTTTATTGGTTCAACATACGAGGACATATATCAAAATGAGTGTTTTAATATATGTTTTTGGTTGTGACGTTATTTAGTCTTCACCATAGTTAACGCCTTCTGCAAGACGCAAGGTTGTTATATCTACTTTTAATTAGTCTCAAGGATTTCCCCATTTTTGATATAGCGTCCCCCTAGCTACAAACATATTACACCACCAAGTTAACTTCGCACGGATGGAGGGGAAGAGTTTTAGCGCTAGTGTCGCCGAAATACTGAATCTGTGGAAGGGATATAGGAGAAGACTGTACATCCGATCACATACTGAAATGGTTCAGTTTTAAGCGTGGGCGGAGAATCCCTAAGCACGTGTGAAATATCTTAACATGGTTGTCAAATTAGTCATTTAAGCACGGAACGCTCAAGAGGTCGGATCATTTAAAATTACAGTATTTGTCGTCTCTCCGTTACCAGCCTCACAATAAATCACAAGAGGCAACATGTAATGTGAAGGGACAGCCCATTCCTACACGCAACCCAATAGTAACAGGGTTGTGAAATTAGTCATTTTGCAAATAACCGCGTAGAAGGACAGACCATTAAAATCATAGTATTTGTCACCTCTCTACCTGTCAGACAAAGAATATGAACAGGGGGTAGGAAGTGGCAACATAGTAAGGAAGAGAAAGAGAAAGACAGCATGTTAGTTAACATATTTTCCGCCTGCGCAGATTACTTGGTGGAGTAATAGTACACAATTTCAACTTTCAGAATTGTGAGTGTCGTAGTGAAACCCCAGTTGTAAATATACAATGTCAAATCATTGTCCGCAGACACGGTTTAAGTTTAACTTTTATAGGAATTAATCACTATGAGGTTTAATTTATGGTGAAATTAAATGTTTCTTACCTCTCCTCATATAAATCTTCTAAGTAGATCGCGATTTCGAGACGTTTGAAATTCCCGCAAATTTTGACCTGATCCAGAGGTTCATCGGTCCACCAACAGAGGGAAGAAGAAGAGTTTCTTCCGTTCGACATAACATCAGTCGCCAAAGAAGTACTGAAGATGAGACCGTTATGGTCTCGAAATCGCGATCTACTTATAAGATTTATATGAGGAGAGGTAAGAAACATTTAATTTCACCACGGTTTAAGGACATCTCAATAGGACATCATGGGGGAAATCCTATCTACAATACATTTTGTTATCATTTGACTTCTTTGTATTCGCACACTTGTACTCATGTTTACATAGGAAAAGGTTCGCTCGCCTAATGGGTTTCCGCTAAGAAAGATCAGTAATTTATTAGATAAAGTTATCAACTTTTATGTGGTTACACTTATACATATCAGTTCATTGATATGACCATTGGACTGCGAATCATTTCCTGAACATTTTGAGTCCAAACTCGATATATCTATAAGTCTTATATCCCTATCTCGAGTTATAGGCCTAAGGCCTATTAAAACATAAAATTATGATTTACCTAAAAGGTCCATTTCCTCAACTTTATTAGTTATTTATATGTAGCGCTTTCGGGATTAGTCCCATCATGAGCAGGATTCCAAACTGGTGTTTCACTGAAGATCTGATAGAGGAGGTTACACGTGCTGGGTGCGTTTTCAATTATCAGATGGTCGTTGTTGTTAACTGCCTTCAAACTCGAGTATGTTTATTTTCGCTGGATTATTTTTTCTGTGCGTTACTGTTAGGGTGTTTTCAATATCTAACATACTGATGTCCTTCATGGATAACGTGTTTTGCATAGCTTGATTTTCCTTCTGTGTGAATAAAGTCTCGAAAACTTTCTTTAAATCTGATGTTAAAACTTATGTTTGTTCTTTCTAGTCCCGAAAGCGCTACAGATAAATCTAATATATAAAAATGAATGTTTGTTTGTTTGTTGGTTTGTTCGTTTGTTTGTTCGTACTTATGCGCGGCCAAACCGTTGATCCAATTGTGATGGGGCTCTTTGCAAAATGTTCAGGAGATTCCCGGGATGAACATAGCCTATAAGAGAGTTGTGATACTCAACTCCTACATCCTTAAAAAATTGCCCTTTGTAGTGGAAAACGTGAAAAAAGTAGCTTTTTGGGCGCTTAAATGGATTACGCTGCCTAAATCATAACAAATACACAAAATTAATGTACACAGAACTGAATGTCTCGAAAAGCTCTACAAAAAAGTCCGCGACAGCACATGTTTATATCTTAGGGATAACTCTCAATAACCATTTTTGTCTTTCATTGATGCCAAGAAGATCGAGACAAGTACATAGATTTCTGTGCAAGCATAGCAGCACATGGCGGGTATTCTTTTACGGATAACTCACAATAACGAAATTTGCCTTTTAGTTTATTTATGTCAAGAAGATCGAAATAAGTAGATTCCTGGGCAACACCGGGTAATCAGCACGGGGTATCTAAAAAATATAAATTTATAATTATTTTTCCTTTTCTTAATTCAATTAAACATATGAACGCATTAATGTTCATGTATTTAGGCGTAGCAGCGCACGCCGGGTATTAGCTAGTAACTAATAAAGTTGAGGAGACGCATCTGTTAGGTAAATATTTCATAATTTTATATTTTAATTTTGAATAATACCTCAACGGAACTTCATTATGAATCATATTATTGTTAACTATAGGCCTATATTAAATATTTCTGACTAAATGGGCTATTTTGCTTTATATTAGAAAATAAAAAAAAGTATGGACGAGAGGTCGTGTTACTCTTCTCTTATAAGAATCCTTAAACGTATCTATTATTTTATTGGAATATTTTTAAAATTTAGAAATAAAATGTAATATATCTGTAACATAATCCAAAATAAATATTTTATTCATTTCAGGTTAAATGCAAAAAAAAAAAATGTTTCTTTTAATCCCACCTTATGAGCACAAAATTACATTCTAAATTATTTTGGAGACATGTTATACGATGCAACAGTAAAGTGATTCCCATGAAGCCTTGGGATGTCCTTGGAGAAATGGGAGATTCAGCCTCCCACCTTCTTGGATAATCGGGAAGAGAATAAGCCGGGTTGTCAACCCTGGATGGCGTCCAACTTTATCTGCAGAACCAGCGTCTGGTACTCATTTCCGTTAGAGTCTAAATCGACCCCAGGGCCATGGTACCGTCTGATTGTTGTAGGCCAGTTTGAAAATCCTAACCCCACCGGGACACGATCACCTAATATTTCTCCTCAAAGCGTATTGCCTTAATGGACTACATTACGGCGTGTATCTAAGGGTTAATTTTAAAGCATCACAAGTACAGTTTACATTCGGTCATATTTGGTCTGGAAACACTTCTGTAAGGACTGCGTGGAGATTACTGGGAAATCAATACACAGGAAGTTAATACCATCCTATTTAACTAGTCAAGGAACAGGACGTCAATCTTGCAATTATAAATATGAGCTCAAGTATTTATGAAAGAAAATGTTTTTATATAACGATTATTATTATTATTATTATTATTATTATTATTATTATTATTATTATTATTATTATTATTACAGAAAACTAAGAAACAAATGTTTAGTGTATGTTAATCCTTAAATTGGCGAAACAATAACTTCTCGTACCAATTATTCAAATGTTTCGGACCGCAATGAAAACAAATCTTGTAAAGCTTATTATTATCAGGGCTAGGATTTTTATGTAATAAAAGTTAAGGTTGCAATGCAGATAGTAGACTATACATTATTCAACTGTTTGTGTGTGAAACCAAAATAAAAGACAGTCAGAAGTCTAACTTCTCATTATACTATTCAACTGTTTGTATGTGAAATCAAAATAAAAGACAGTCATAAGTCCACTTCTCATTATAGAACGTTGCAATCTTACCTTTTAGTACATAAAAATCACAGACCTAGTTATTAATATACATTAATGCGTAACTTGACACAAATTTAAGTAATCTATACTCTTTTTTAATTTTTCAATTTTTTATAAACAATAATAAATTAATGAAATCGATGTGTCTTATACGATACATTGCCAATTATTTAAGGGTTAAAAAGCATTTTATTATATGGATCCGAAATATGGACAGTGTCCCGCGCCGTAGCCGAGCGGTTAAGGTAGGAAGCCTTGGCGCAGAGCTACGGGACTTGCGCTGGTTCGAGTCTCCATGAGGGAAGAAATTTTCTCATGGTATCTCGGCCAGTATGGGACCGGTGCCCACCCAGCATCGTGAGGCAATTGGGTAGCTACAATAAGTAGCGGCTCCAGGTTGAGGAACCAGCTATAACGGCTGGGGGACTCGACATGCTAACCACATGTCACCCCTACACTGGCTGTTGATCATCTACCTCTGTGATTGACACATGTGGATGTGAAGGGCCAGCAGCCGGCTGGTAAAAGGGCAACCGCTGAAAAGTGGAAAGACCCTCAATCGGAAATATGGACAGTCAATAAACAAACCAACAAACTGTTTGCAGTAAAAATGGATTTCTTGAAACGATCGACTCGAATTTCAAGACGGGATACAATAAAGAATAGTGCAATAAGATTATTGCAGATCAAAAGGAACATATTAGAAAAAACATTGAAGAAAAGCGTTTGAGGCGGTATGGATACCTCATACGAATGGAAGTGCATAGAATATCAAAGAAAGTCCTTAAATGGGAGGCTAGAGGATGAGGCCAAAATAATGTTGGATGGATAGAGTGAGATAGATTATGGAAACACAGGTCGTGCTCTGATTCATGTTAATAGAATATTAATATATTTACAATAATTCAGAGGCTTAGGGAACAAGGCGTATTACACGAAGATCACGGACGACAAATCACATTAGGAGAACCGGTGCAGTGTGGATTATTATTATCATTATTATTGAAGAGGATAGGCAAGAATAGAATAACTAAAGGTAGAGGAATAACAGCAATGATAAATGGTGTCCTATGGAACAGACATAACCAGGAAAATAAGTTACAAAAAATGAATGCCTGAATAGCGGTTTGAACTCGATTCTAATCCCGGTTCAGGCATTATTATTTTTTTTTTCATGACACATTTGGTTGTCATTGCTTAATGTCAAAATGTAATTGTAATATATATATAGTCCACCGCTGTGGTCTCGAGGTAGCGTGCTGCCTTATCACGCAGCGGGCCCGGGTTCGATCCCCGGTCTGGACAGTTTTTCTGGGCGAGGATTTTATCGGGGTTTTTCTTCACCTGTAGGACAAATGTCAGGAAAACTTTAAGGCCCAAACGGTCCCCGAAATCATATGGCCATCATCATCCTTCACCGGTGTGGAAAGAACGGGAAGCTACCACACCTACAATTTCCTAGTAAAGCTGCAAAGCATAGCATGAAAATGATATGATTGCAGTGAACGACCTCCCCTCGGGCAGAATTACTATATATATATATATATATATATATATATATATATATATGCGCCGTAGCCGAGTGGTCAAGGCAAGAAGCCTTGGAGCAAAGCTGCGGGACTTGCGCTAGTTCGAGTTTCCATGGGGGAATAATTTTTTTCTCATGAGATATCTGACAGTATGGGGCCGGTGCCCACCCAGCATCATGATAAATTTGGGTAGCTACAATAAATAGCAACTCCAGGATGAGAAAACTAGCTATAACGGCTGGGGGGACACGACATGCTGACCACATGTCACCCCTATACTGGCAGGATGATCGTCTACTTCTGTGATTAACACATGTTGATGTGAGGCCAGCAGCCGGCTGGTAAGTCAAGGACAGTCGCGCTTGGAGTTAATGCCGCGGTAACCCAGGCACTATCTTGTACCCTTCGTGATTACAGGGTCCGGGTCTCATTCCCGGCGGGAGTGGAACATTTAATTGTAAATGTTTGAATCTCGGGACTAGAACGAGTAACGGTATACAGTGCAGTTTAATCGCCATATTGTGCACCAAATTCCTGGATTAAATTCCAAATCCTCTGTAGTAAATAATTAAGTTGAGAAGTGATGTACAGTAGAAAATGATTTTTCCGTCAGATTGGGAAATAAACTTCGCGGGTCCCTTGGTGGTTTCGTACAGTATAGATTACGTTCGAAGGCTATATTTTTATTTTCTCCTCTCTCTGCATCAAAACCCTCACACAACACAAATAGGGGCCTAACCTGTACAAACACTCATACCAAACACCTCTCTGTGCACAATGCATGTCATCTACATAACGTGGTCTCCTTAATTGGTGCGTAAATGTAAAATAGACTACAACTGACGTCATCTGCCTGGTGCAGCATCCGAAGTACACAAAGTTCAACAGGGAATTGAAACATACATACATTCTGTAAAATTAAAAGTTTCTCCATTGTTAAACCTTAAATTGGCAAAACAGCAATTTCTCGTACCAGTTATTTAAATGTGGCGGACCGTATTGAAAACGAAATAGTGCAAAACTGTTATTATTAGGTATATTGGGCAATTCTACACACATTTGAGTAATTTCTTATCGTTAGCTTTCTTCTGTTTTATTAAAACCATAATAAATTAAAACAATTGATGTATTCTTTAGGATACATTGTGAATATCAGTCATTATCATCATCCATGCAAATATTAGGCCGTGTGGCCTCAAAGAGGAGTTTTCCATCCAGCGCTTTTTTGGACGTCCCAGCGATATTTTGCCTTGGGGGCAGTAACGAAGCATGGCATTTGGAATTCTATGAGACGGCATTAGTTGAGGATGAACTTTCCAGTTGTTCTGGTAGTTTTGTACATGGTGAAGAATGGGTTCTACATCCAACTCTTCCATAATTTCTTCATTTCTTTTATGGTCCCACTTTGTATAGCCTGCTGTACGGCGCATATATCGCTTCTCATTTGCTGTTATTCGGCTTTCATCTCTTCTTCGTATTGTCCATGCTTCACTACCATATCTTAATAATGGTCTTGCGAGAACCTTATAAAGCCGTAATCTTGTGTTCTTCTGTACTAAAAATGGTTTCATTATACTATTAATTATCCCCGTTGTTTTTGTGAAATTTGTGATTTTCTTTGATATATCAGCTTCATCTTGAAATGTTAAATCATCATCATCATGAACAAATTCGTTTTAGGCCATGTGGCCTGTACGGTAAACTTAGCGAAGATGGTCTTGATCTTTCCACCGATGTTTTGGCCTTCCTTGGTCCCTATGTCCAGTTGGGGTATACTGAAATGCCAATTTTGGAAGTCTATTTCTTGCCATTCTCCTCAGATGATTTTTCCATTCTTGTTGGTATCTTTGTATATCTTCATTTAAACTTGTTACTCCAAGTTTTCCTCTGATAATAGTGTTCCTTTGGTGATCCAGTCTATTAACTCCTAACAATGATCGTAAGAAGTGCATTTGGCTTACTTGAAGTTTATGAGAGTTTCTTTTATTTAAAATCCAAATTTCACTTCCGTATTTTAGAGCAGCTTTTGATGTGATGTTATGTAATCTTAGTTTTGTCTCTGTCCTCATCTGTTTACCAAAATGTCTTCGTATTACCCCTTTCATTTTTATTATAGGCTATTTTTGTAATTTTGAATCAATGTCACTCTTATACTCTGCAAATACACTTCCTAAGTAAGAGAAATCTGACACTTGTTCTATAATTTTTCCATCAATCTCAATTTTCACCCTATGTTAAATCATAACCCAAATAATTAAATGCATTTACTCGTTCTAAAATGTCATCGTCCAAAATAATTTTGCTAGCTATACGGTATTTCCCACAAAAGGCCATCACTTTAGTTTTCTTTGTATTGATTTCCATACTGTACCTTTTTGTAATTATATTAAAATTGTGTATAGAATACTGTAAATATGTTTCTGTTGGAGCTATTAATACCAAATCATCTGCAAAAAAGCAAGGAGTCTATTTTTAGGTTTCTGTTAATTTGGATAGAACCTTGTCGTGAGAATATAAGGGTTAAATACGTATGAGGATTTTTGATTGCGGTTAACAGTGCATATTTATCATTTCGTTTTTATTAACTATCAAATAGAAATAATAAAACTTCATGGCACGATAGGTCTAGAAGGCTCTTAGCCTATTAACCGGCTGCTCGCCTCACATCCAGTTGTGTTATTTAGAGGTAGACGATCATCCAGTCACTATAAGGATGGCATGTATTCAGCGTGTCGGACCTCCCAGCCGTTATAACTGGTTTTCTCAACCTGAAGATACCAAGTGGCCACCGGTTCAATACTGCTCGAAATTCCAAATATTTTTTTTGCCCTCCATTGTGACTCGAACTAGCGCGAGTCCCGTAGCTCTGCGCTTCCCTTAAACCCCAAATATCTCAATTTCTCGAATTACAAGATCTCTGTTACTATAAACCACCAATCATTCCCTTTAAGGCATTTCAGTACAATTGCCCTCTCTATAACTCGAAAAAAAATATAGCCTAATTGACGTCCATGTCTCGAAGAAATCAACATTTGTTTTATCACACTTTGTCTCAAAGTTTTTTAATGAATAGCCTCTGTAATTCGAGGAAAAGATAAGACTAATCGACTATCTTTGTTGTTATGGCTTTCCTTCGAGCTCTACCGACCGAGGTCTTAATTTTTTTTTTACTCAATGCCACCACATTGTCATATCGACATTCTGTAATCCTCTCCTGGCATGGCGTTATTGTATCTCACATCTGTGTTTGGGGCGCCCGGATGGCGGAGCTACACTGCCTCGATGATATTTGATAGGTGATGATGGTAATGATGCACCAGGAGAGGCCTTAATCCTAAACTTAAAGAATATATTAATGATAATAATGGTGGACAGATGATTTCGGGGACCGTTTGGGCCTTAAAGTTTCCTGACATTTGTCTTACTGGCGAGGAAAAACCCCTAAAAAAACCATCACCCAGGAAACTTGTCACGACCAGGATCGAACCCGGGCCTGCTGCGAGACAAGACAGCACGCTGCCTTTGAGACCACAGTGATGACAGGTTTTAATTTAAGAATAGTTTATTAACGGAATGTAGTTAGCGTTTTGCTTTATACTAGCTTAATCCCATACGTAGAAACGTAGGCTATACGTTATTGAAAATTTGAATATTTTAGAATGAGTGCTGTTAAACTAAAATTAAAAACTAGAAGTATTTTTTGAAAACTGACAGAAGCTGTAAAAGAAGTGTATAATAAAAGAAAGACGTCGCTGAACAATTTGGCTTGCCGAATGAGTACTCCGTTAACGATAATAAAAAATCCAAAATTTCTGAGAAAAAAAAAAATTGAAAGCGGTCAAAATTTGTCGAGTAAAAGACAATGAGTTGCAGAGTTTTCTTAGAAGAATATTTTCTTAAGTGGTTTAAGCAATGTCGGAACAAAAACATTAGTGTGAGTGGTCCACTACTGGGCACGACTTTTTTCTTAAGTCAACCGCTTAATTTTTATGTATATACTTTGATTTGATTTTAATTTCAATTGACTTTCATTTGTTTACACATACATAAACTATTACATGTAATTTTCATATTACGTAAAAGTAAAGGTAAAGTGATCCCACAACAGGCCTCAGGAGGCCCTTGGGGTAGTAGGAGGTTAAGGCTCCCATTTTTTCTAGACAATCGGCACTTTATGTCAGCCGGGTTGTCAGCCCTGCGTGACGGCCGCCTTTACCCCAGAACAAGCGTCTGGTACTCATTTCAGTTAGAGGCTGAGTCGACCCCAGGGTCATAGTGCCGTCAGGGTTTGGGTCAGTTTAAAAATCCTGACCCCAACGGGACTTGAACCCTCGACCCTCCTACTTGTAGCTCAGTGCCTTAACCACTACGCTACGGCGTGCCCCCTTCATTTAGTGTAATAAACATTACCTCTGAACTTAAAGTCCTGTGGCATAGAATCTAAATCTCTGTAAGTCGAAAACGGAACTTTCAAAATAACTAACTAACCCACTGGCAATATCGAACATATAGATTCATGGCCGCGCGGACATAAGCTCTCCACACATCCCTATCCTGAGCCAATGTTTTCCAATCATTCCCTCTGTATAATCTACTTCCCTCAAATCATAGTTGATGTTAATCTCCCACCTCATTCTTGGTCTACCAACTGGGCGTTTTCCCTCTGGTTTTCCTACAAGAAACTTCCATGCACGTCTTTCACTCCCCATTCGTGCCACATGTCCTGCCCATCGCAGTATAGTAGACTTAACTGTTCTTATTATTTCTGGCTTCCCATAAAGACCATGTAGTTCACTGTAATGTAGTCTTCTCCATTCACCTGTCTGTTCATCTCTCTTTGGTCCAAAAACTTTCCTAAGAACTTTATTCTCAAAACTTGCAATTTCCTTTCCTCCCTTAAAGTAAGAGTCCATGTTTCGCACCCATATAATATAACTGGTAGAATAATAGTGTTATATATTTTCATGTTTATGCTTTTTTAAAGGAGTTGGGACATCAAGAGTTTCTCTAATACATAATAGCACGCATTTCCAGAATTCAGCCTAAGTTTAATTGCTTTGTGCATCTCATTCCTGTTTGTGATTATTGTTCCTAGGTATTTGAATTCAGCCACTTCCTCAAAATTTTCCTCATTTGTCATTAGCTGTCCATTTCCATTATATACTGTATTTCTATGAATGACCATATGTTTAGTTTCATTGATATTTACTTCCAGTCATAATTTCTTAGTGTTACTCAATAGTGTGTGCGTGTTGGCCTTTAAAATCTTCTCGCTATCGGCCAGTAGTACTACATCATCAGCATAAACTAACAGCTTATTAATACCATTGAGTTGTAAGCCTTCCTCATTCTCTAAAGATTTAATGCCATGCTCTAGTACAAAATTAAATAGTAGAAGAGATAGTGCATCTCCTTGCTTCAACCCATTCTGGATTTCAAACGTGTCTGAAAACTGTTTGCCTACACGCACCCTACTCTTTGTGCCATTTAGACACATTCGTATAAGTCTAACTAACTTTTTAGGAATTCCGAACTCCAGCAGAATACTATATAACTTCTCTCTCTTAATTGAATCGTATGCCTTTTTGGTTGTCTATGTATAGTTGATGTACAGTACCATTATATTCCCATTTCTTTTCTAAAATCTGCCTTATACTAAAACTCTGATCTGCTGTAGACCTGTTTCTTCTAAATCCACATTGATGATCTCCTAGAATGTCATCAATACAAGGAGTAAGTCTGCTTACTAATATATTTGTTAGAACTTTGTACGAAGTTGAAAGTAATGAATGCCCTTTAGTTGTTGCAATTTGTTCTATTTATTTATGTAACAAGTTTAGCCTCAAATGAAATATTTAATCTATCTACTAAACTAATATTAATTACATTTATTCTAATTCCTATACTTTCATTATTATTTTATAGTTTCCCCTTCCCCATTTATAACCAGGAAACGTTAAACTTAATTCCTCCTTTCTTATAAATTGGTATGGTAATCGATTCTTTCCATTCATCTGGAAGAGCTTCTTTTTTTCCAAATCTTATTAAGCATCCGGCGTATCTTCTCCATCAATTTTTCTCCCCCTGATTTTATCAGTTCGGCTGAGATCTCATCTGAACCTGATGCTTTATACAGCTTCAATTTTTCAATCGCCATTTCAACCTCTAATGCACTTGGGTCTGTGACTAGCATTTCTGCTGTCTGTAAATTATCCTCTTTAATATCTTGTTCTGTATGTACATTTAATAGCTGATTAAAGTAACTTTTCCAACTATTCAATATACTCTTGGAGTCTGGAATCATATCCCCATTTCCATTTCCAATTATGTTTGTTCTAGCCTGAAACCCTTTCTTCTCTATCATAATTCCCTGGTAAAATTCTCCAATGTTCCTCTTTTTGGTATTCATTTCAAGATCATTAATCTACTCTCTCAAATATTCCCTCTTTTTACTCTTTAGTAACTTGGTAGTTTCCCGTCTAATACTCCAAATTGCTCTAAATTTACCTCATTTGGCTCGTGTAACCATTTTGTTTTTTTGTCTTTACAATGTCCGTAAATTTCTCATCATACCATTTCTTGTTTTGTCTCTTTTTTAAATAACCAATGCTTTCTGATGCTGACAATTTAATAGTATCTCTTATAGCCTCCCATTCTTTATTTATATCAGTTTCTTCTTCCTTTGCCACATTGTCATCTGAAAATTCCAGTACTTCAAATCTATTAGCAATTTTGATTTGGTATTCTTGCCGCACTTCATCATTTTTCAAGTTGTTTAATTCAATTTTTTCAAAATCATCTTTAGCGTTTATTCCTCTCATAAGCGATAGCCGTTGTTTGATTTTCACCCTGACCAGATGATGATCCGAATTGCATTCTGTCCCTCTAACTGATCTAACTCGATGATGCTACTGTGACAGCGTTTGTCCACTAATACATGATCTATCTGGTTCCGAGTTTCCCCATCCGGGGACTTCCAGGTGTATTTATGAATATCCTTATGCTAAAAGGTTGTGCTCTTAACAATAAGATTCTCTGATGTGGCAAAGATGACTAATCTAACCCCATTATCGTTACTATCTGCATGAAGACTGAATTGCCTATTATTGGTTTGAATATATCTTCCCACCAAACTTTTGCATTAAAATCTGCTAAGATCATTTTCGTATGATATCGTGAAAGACTATCAAATACGCATTCTAATTCTTCATAGAACTCATCCTTGATCTTGTCATATTTATCTTCGTCTAGCTTATCACCTTCGACCTGTCCGGCATGGGTAACCTTATCGGCAGCAATGCTACCGCCCGCATAGCTCTCGAGATCATTTCAGCACGCAAGCCACTCCACCACGACAAGGTAAAGATACAATGGAGGGGCAACTTTCAAAATATCTAAGTGAAATGTTCGTAAGTCGAAAACTCTATACTCGAATTTATTTCCATCTCTTTCGAATTTCGACTTACAGAAGTTCCATTATATTTGTGTCTGTAATATTTATTGTTATTATAGTGTGATCCGAATGTGGGAAATCTAGGAACAATAATCACAATTAGGAATGAAATTCACAAACAAATTAAACATAGGCTCAATTCTGGAAATGCGTGTATATGCATTACAGGGACTCTTTGAGTCCGAACTCATTTCAAAAAACATAAAATTAAAAATAGCCTATATAAAACTTATTATACCAGTTATATTATATGGATGCGAAACAAGGACTCTTACTTTAAGGGAGGAAAGGAGATTAAGAGTATTTGAGAATAAAGATCTTAGGAATATTTTTGGACCAAAGAGAGATGAACGGACAGGTGAATGGAGAAGCCTGCATAACAGTGAACTACATGGAAGCCAAATATAATGAGAACAGTTAAGTATCGTAGAGTGCGAAGGACACAAATGGGGAATGAAAGACATGCATAGAAGCTTCTTGTAGAAAAACTAGAGGGAAAACGCCTAGTTTGTAGACCAAGAATGAGGTGGGAGAATAACATTAACCATGATTATAGATAAGTAAATTATACAGGAAATGATTAAAAAATCTCAGAATATGGATGTATGGAGAGTTTTTTTCCGCGCGGCCATGAACCTATGGGTTCGATAGTGCCAGTGAGGTAGATAATTACAGTGTCATCCGAAATAGTGAACGATTTATTTTGTTGTTAAAGTGTTGATTTTAGTTATTTTAAATATTAATTTATTTAGTTTAAATATAATAATTATGTTTTCTTGCAAAACAGGTGACAAACACAATGTATACAATTGTGTGTTCATCAAAGCATACTTTTATATCACTCTAGATTAATTATATTATTTTACCTCGAATGAAAGAAAAGGATATGGAAATAGCAATCACCTGGGAATGACAAAAAACGAAATTGTGTAGATATTAATGGAAAGGATGGTCGTTTTGACGTATCGGAAAACACATTTAAGATGCAAACATTTACGACTGAAATATCGACGCTTTCTTTTATCAAATTAGTAATCAGAACTGGCAGAAATTCAATAATAAGAGAGAAGTGCGCACAAACCGTGCAAATATTGTATACTAACAATTTAGTTATCCTTGCTATAAGCAGCGATTGATTTACATCGTTTCTTACACATTGGTATATACAGTGTGATTATAAAGTCCCAGTACATTTTGTGGATAACGTAGCGCAAATAAAACAAAAATTATAAGGTAGTTTCTACTATCAAGTTAGTGTTCAACATAATTTCCATCAATCTCAAAACATGTTTCCCAACGAAGCACCGTCGCGTCGCCCGGAAAACATGCACCAACATATCCTCTGTAATCATTTCACTCGCTTGGCGTAAGCGTCCTTTCAGCACTTGCAGATTAGGAAACTTGGTTCTGTACACCTGTTGCTTGATGAACCCCCAAGCAAAAAAGTCCAGGAGTGCGAGGTCTGGCGAACGAGGTGCCCAGATACGAGGAGATGCCCTTCCAATCCACCTTTTGGGAAACCTGTCATTGAGATACCCGCGTATAGCCAGAGCAAAGTGTGGTGGTGCTCCATCTTGTTGCAACACCACTGTATCAATGATACCATCTTGCTGTAACTGTGGCTGTAAGGAAAGTTGCAACATATCAAGATACATGTCTCCCGTGATGGTTTCCTTTGGAATCAGTCTCTAACTTCTTCGTACGACTGGCCCCTTAAACGCGCAGAAACAATCTCTATCCGCTCTTCAATGGTGAACATATTTGTATCTTTCGAATGGCTGTAACAGAAATACGATATGTAAGCGATTTCTTTAAAATGTACTGGGACTTTATAATAATCACACTGTAGTACTTTCACATTTTACTGAACACAAATCACAAATGCACATGTCATTAGGTTCTGGAAGCTCTTATTGGAGCACAGCTTGTGGTGGAAATCGTGCATTGCCAATATTGTAGTCACATGACGCACTTCATAGTACGACTCTTAACTTCGTCTGTCTTACATTGGAAGAAATTTAATCAAATCCCGTTCCATCTACCTCATGTTCTTTAAATCTGGAAAATACACCTAGCAAAGTAAAATATCTAACTTTTTTTAGCTTTAGATCCAGGATGTTTTATTAAAAAACTAATATATCTTAACATACTTTTTAAAAGTAAGTTAACATGATATACTAGATATACGTCAAGAGGGATTAAAATTTGTATAAATAAATTGAATAATGATTCTTCTTCGGTTTTCCCCCAATTATAGGTGTGGCGTCTTCAGTTTCCATTTATTTATATCGTTCCAATCTCCTTCTTCCAAATTCCTATCATCCATTATAGTTCTGACATGAGTTTTCCATTTCAATTTTGGTCTGCCACGTTTATTTCTTTCAGGGGATGTCCATTGATATATATTTTTGGCCATCTTTCATCTTCCATTCTCTATACATGGCCACACCATTTAAGAGTTTGCTTTTCAATCTTCTTAACAACAGATGTGGTGACATTCTTTCCTCTCCAAAGGAATTCATTTCTTATTTTATCCTGTCTTGTTTTTGAAGGCTTTTTCTAAGATAATCAAATTCAACTGTTATAATTTTATTCTTTTGTAATTCCGTCGAAGACCAAGTTTCACTTCCATGTGACAAAATAAACTGAATAATTCATCATCATCAACAACAACAAGGATTAAGCCCAATGGCCTGTTCCGATTTCATTATAGGTCGAATTGGTCCTTCCATCTCTTCAATGGTCTTCCCAACAATCTTCTCCCTTTTGGTTTAGGCCTATAATTATACATACTTGTTGGTATGTGCTATTCATTCATGCGTAATACGTGTTGAAAGTAAGCATTTTGATAGTATTTTATTCTTTCACAGAGATTAAATATATTACGTTCTGTTCTTATATCTTCGTTTTTCTTTTTATCGGTCCTTTGATATCCTGCTATTGCTCTCAACATCTTCATCTGCAGCCTCTATTTGTTTACTATCTGCCTTTGTTAATGTCCAGGTTTCACATCCATAGATAAAAAATCGAACTGCCAATACTCTGTAAAATTTTAAAATAGTTTCTTTTCTAGTTTTATTCAGTAAAGTACGTTTAATTGTGCCACATAGATAATTGAATCGCATTTTAGTGTGTTTATCTAGATTTCTGTCATTACCTAAATGACATCCCAAATAATTAAAATTCTGAACTTGGTCTATAATTACATTGTTTATCACTATTTTTGTTCTTATTGCACATTTTCCTTTCAGAGCTAATATTTTTGTTTTAGATGTAGATATTCTTAAATTGTATTTTAGAGAGATATTATTTAATGTATGATAAATTGAATAATTACAACAAATCATCCCCACAATTATTTGGAGGGGAAACTGACACCTCGTGCTTTCCGTAGCTGTTGCCGATGCGAGACGCATTCTATATTACAAGTCATTAAGGTAGCCATATTAGCCTAGATCTTGTTTCGCAATAGAATTTTAGCCGGCATCATTATAAATATATCTCTTTCTCTGCCTTTCACTGAATGACCTTGAACAGTAATGTAGTACCAAATACGCGATAGTATAGATTCTTAGTCACGAAAGATAGGTGACATAACTCAAGTATCTAAAAATATAAACAAAAGGGCAGGAATGTGTAAAAATCTAATTCAGTATAATTGCCAAGTTACGAATTGTTTAATTTTGAAAATTTTCGATAATTGCATTTTTTGCTTAACTGTTTTTTTTTTCTTGCTTCAGAAGTTAATAGAAACTATTTTTATTAGATGTGTCTGGTGAAAGTACTCCCAACAAACCTACCGATAGAATTCTGGTCTGCATCAATGGGAATCCAAATTTTATTTTCACTCACAGATTGACGCATTTGCAAGATAACATTGTTTTGAACATTTAGATACAAAGTATTTACGTATAACTGAAGTGGGAGACTCTTGCTTAGTGTATTTTTTTGAAGTTTCTAAATTCTCTTTGGTCTACTTTGTGAAATGGTATACTAGTAGGTACAATTATTTTACTCATATTTTCAAAGAACTCCCACTGAAGTGCAAAACGTTTGTGTTTCTTCTGTTTATTCTCCTTTATTTAATTATGTAACAAGTGCTTTACGTTCTTTTGTACTGCAGTGGCGTAACAAAAATATTATTTTATTATTACAATTTCCGATTTGTTAAAAACGTAAAATGTATTGTATATTTTAATTTGAAGAAGTGGCTGAATTCAAATACCTAGATACAATACCGGTAATTACAAACAGGAATGATATGTACGAAGGAATTAAACATAGGCTCAATTATTGAAATGCATGCTATTATTCATTGCAGGGACTCATGTCGTCCCAACTTCTCTAAATAAAAATTAAACTGAAAATATACAAAACTGTTATTCTTCTAGTTATATTATATGGATGCGAAACATGGATACTTACTTAAAGGGAGGAGAAAAGATTACGAAAATTTGAGAATAAAATTCTTACGAAAAATGTATGACCAAAGAAATATGAACAGACAAGTGAATGGAGAAGATTACATAACAGTGAACTATATGATCTTTATAGGAATCCAGATAAAATAATAACAGCAAGTCTCGTAGAGCGCGATGGGCAGGGATGTGGCACGAATGGGGGAATGAAAGAGGAGCATGGAAGCTTCTTGCTGGGAAACCAGAGGGAAAACGCCCAGTTGGTAGACCAAGAATGGTATGGGAGAATAACATTAACCATGATTTGAGGGAAGTAGATTATACAGGGTATGATTGGAAAACATTAGCTCAGGATAGGATGTGGGAGAGCTTATGTCCTCGCGGCCATGGATCTACGGGTTCGATAGTGCCAGCGACTTAGTTAATAATCAATTGAGTTGGTGTTTACTTGATGAAAATCCATATTTATTAATTAAATAAAAATAAAACGTAGTTTTATTTGATTTTCATATTTATTATATAATTCAGTGACAGCTGTTTCGGTACACCGTACCTTCTTCAGACATGTTAACAAATTATGAATTGTATTCCAACTGATCTAAGCAGATCTTGCTTAGATCAGTTGGAACACAATTCATAATTTGTTAACATGTCTGAAGAAGGTACAGTGTACCGAAACAGCTGTCACTGAATTATATAATAAATATGAAAATCAAATAAAACTACGTTTTATTTTTTATTTAATTAATACTTAGTTAATAATTTATTTTACATTATTCCAATAACTGATTTAGTTTATCCCACTTGAGGTTGAGATGTCATTGATATTTTATATATGCTTAGCACGTTCGTAACAGATGGTAAGATTTACTTTTTCTGTATGCTACATCAAATACAATAAACTATGCCATACTGTACTTTTTATTCCTGAGTATGATGACATCAGGCATATTAGATATATCATACTTATATTGATTTATTCTTCAACGGATTTATATGTTCTAGTTCGTATTATAAGTAATGCCACGAGTTATTTCCAAATGTATCGCACGCGGTAGCGTAGTGGTTAAAGCTCTGCGCTACAAGCCGGACGGTCAAGGGTTCGAGTCCCGGTGGGGTCAGGATTTTTAAACTGACCCAAACCTTCTGGCGGCACTATGGCCCTGGGGTCGACTCAGCCTGGGGTAAAGACGGCCGTCACGCAGGGCTGACAACCCGGCTGACATCAAGTCAACCTCCTACTACCCCAAGGGGCTCCTGAGGCCTGTAGTGGGATACCTTTTTTTCTAGAGGATTTAGAAATCAAGTGTGTTATTTGTTAGTAGCCTACTCATCATCATCATCCGGTATCATGGCAGCTGCCGCCGTCTTCCGGAAACCAAACG
This sequence comes from Diploptera punctata, assembly GCA_030220185.1. Classification (NCBI taxonomy): domain Eukaryota; kingdom Metazoa; phylum Arthropoda; class Insecta; order Blattodea; family Blaberidae; genus Diploptera; species Diploptera punctata. The sequence continues at coordinate 229,707 of JASPKZ010008182.1, forward strand.
CCATTCCTCTCTGTCCATCCATTGATTTTCCTCCAATCATCTGATATTCATAGCTGCTTGTACCCCTTCTATCCAAGTTTTCTTTGGTCTTCCTCTCTTCCTCCTTTTCATTGGGATCCATTCCATAACAATTTTAGGCAATCTTTGCTCTGGCATTCTTTTGACATGGCCTTAACGAATAAAATTAAGCTATTTACTCACAAATCACTATTCAAATATAGAAATTTTAAAATATTTATATATTTAATGCAAACGGCGATGTTTGAAACATGACGAAGTTCCGTTGAGGTATCATTCAAAATTAAAATATAAAATTATGAAATATTTACCTAAGAGGTCCTTCCCTTCAATTTTATTAGTTAAATAACTAATCAGATAAATAACTAATAAAGTTGAGGAGACGGACATTTTAGGTACACATTTCATATTTTAATTAGTTTCATTCGTTTACCACTGCAACTTGATCATACTATGTATTGCCAAATAGGGTCGCAATATTGTAAGAGTGCACCCTAATTGAGAAAAAATTAAACACATCAAGCTGTAACATTATAGGTTAATAATTATTTTTTTAGGAAACAACTTTGTAAAATCATTATTTAAAAACACAATATTATTGAACACACAATTATCAAATGTGTAGGTCGAAGGAATCTGTTCATTATTTGCTATATTCAACGTATTTGTTAGAGAGTCAGTCACAGCAGAATAATGCTCTGACCTGTTCAGAATATTAAAAAGGAGGAGCTTTCTTTATTTTGGTAATCAAAATTCGATAATTATCAGAGTGTGATTGGTTGCAAAACAAAATTCATTAAAACGTGATTGGTCATTGACTCCCATTTGGGGCACGAGTTAAATAGTCACAATAAATGAGGCCAGTGATTTTACAAGGAGTTCTGACATTTTCCTTCTAGTTCAAATAAACCCTGAAAAAGCAATCAATAAATCTAACTCGAACGAAATTAAACGCGGAACCTCTAAGTGAGTAACGTTTTACTCCTACGTCACAGTGGTGATTATTATTGCTGTTATTATTATTATTATTATTATTATTATTATTATTATTATTATTGTTATTGCTATTATTATTTTTTTTTCATAATTCTACTTTGATAATGAAATAGGCTTAATTTTATTCCAATGAAATCCTGTAACGTTTTATATTTTTGACCAGAAAACATTAGAGCTTCCTCCCACTCCACTGCCTCAAGGCAGTTTATGCTTAAGAATATTTGGATGCTTCTCCAGTATACATAGTTGTTATATCCTCTTCTTATTAAAACCCTAATATATGTGAAACTCCAGTAGAGATTCGACTACATACTGCAGAAAATAAACTAACAATTCCGGTTTCCGCTTATCCAGAAATATTGTATGTTGTTTTTCTAATATTTAAATAAATGGATAGGAGGTTGTTTGCTAACTACTTGTTAGAACTGAGATTTTTATTTTTTGGCAAGAAGTTTGTTATATTTTATAACATGCCAGCTAATTTCCGGCGTGCGCTTCTACGTCTAAATAAATTAAATATGAGTTTTAAATTTTCGTTTTTGGTAAACCTAATTTTTAGAGCATAATATCAGATAAACACTCGTCGTACCTGAAAATGTGTGTAGCCAACACAAAGTTATACGTTGCGACGAACCAAATATGGTTTGCTAGTAAATTCTTATTTATGGATTTCAGGTAAACCCTTACTTAAAATGTTCGGGTTTAACTGAGTTTTGGATTAAACCTACCTCTGTTAATTTTAATACCGCATACTTAGTTTCGTTGTGAAATATCGGAAATAGCGACCGCTAGAGCGAAATTTAATTTTAGTTTCAGGTGAACTCCTACACCTAATGGTATTAGAGAATAATAGATAGCAGCTAAGTACTCGGCGTACTTGAAAACAAGTATGTTCAAATTTTCATGATGATCGGTTGAGGGTCTTAAGAAGTCTATATTTCACAAACATATGGAGGCTGAATTACACTGGACAACACTGAAATTTGCACCTGACAAAAATTATATGTTTCTAACCTACTTTCATTCCCTTATTTCTAAACTGAAATCCCTTTTGCGCTATCACCTACCGTTTTGAAGTAATCGCCGATTTATGAATATACTAGCGGCCCGACCGAACACACAGTGGCGGACTATTGTATACATAACACTGGTCAACAGTGGTTTTGTTACCCTTGATATAAGATTAATTTCGGATATATGTATGCTCACAATTCATGAAACTGTCAATGATTTTGGAAGATTTGCTTCGGTTTTTTTAATCTTTATTTTTATTTTACACTACAAAGATCGGAAAATATGAAAAAAATATAACAGATATATTTATAATGTTAATTGCTTTATTGAAAAATTAGTATACACCCACGTAAATATATACAAAAATATCGAAAACCCATGTTATACTTCAGTGAAAAGCCTTTTATAAGATCTTCTTCTATAAATTTGGGGGGCAATCTCTTTTTAAAGATCAGCAGTAATGTGTCATCATGTGACGGTCCCAACTAACCTGATACATTTCCTCCATTATTTTTAGATCCTAGTGAAAGCACACCCCCTGTTCATCGCTACAATTTCCTAAATTATCCAGAAATCTATCCAGGTGACTGTGGAGAAAGTGTGACTTTACACTCATATTTGCTCCCAGAATCTTGAAGCTTGTCAACATGTTTTGCACAATTTCTTAATAATTTGGTGCTTTGTATTTACCTAGGGAATTTTCAACCATCAATACAAAACCCTTCCAAGCTTCACCTTCCGAAACAGTCTTAACTTTGATAAAATTTGCATCTTTCATCAATTGCCGAATTTGAGGACCATCAAATATTCCGCCTTTTAACTTTTGCATACTGAGCTTAGGCAATTTTCTACAAATGCATTTGAAGCATTCTCCTTCCTTTTCTAATGCTTTGAGGAATTGTTTTATCATATCCAGATGCATATCGTGAGTACTTTAATTTTGTCAAATAACTGAGATCACGGCCAATGTGCGGAGTGACGGGTGTGAGAGTTAGGATCGCGTGGTGTTTGTATACGCGAAAAAAATGCACAGAAATCAAATCATGACCGGAAACATAAATGTTATTAGTAACAAGCCGTTTACTGTTTAAGATATAACATACGCAAAAATCATAAAAAAAACTAGAGCGCATTCAGCACTTTCATGAATATAGGCCTATTCGTAAACTGTGCACTTGAAAACGTAGAAATTCGCTGAGATATCCAGGGCATCAATTTTTTTTGTAGAGCTGTATAATCTATTGCATTGCGGTTACCTCACCCTCCTACCCTCGTTCGTGAAGAAGGAGTATATGACAACACATTATTACTTTATTACTGAGAAAGAAACATTTCCAGCCTATCGAGTAGTCTGTTTCAATTTATAAACCCCATAAATGGAATGGCCGATTGCATGGTGTAGCAGATTATATGTTTACACAATTTATTTTATTGTGGTCTCTTAACCACCTCACTTCTATTGTTGAAGCAGAGTGAAGCAGTAATTTAAATATATATTTCATCATCTAAGGGACCTCAATTTAACAAAAGTCAGTCGCAACTATAAAGCTCTCGGTTACAGAACTGGTACTTGCTTGAGCTCAGTGTCAAAATAACAACATGTAGGAAACGTGAACACTCTTTGAATGAACTTGTCTATTGTAATGATGTTGATGGGCTAAAGGAACAATTGAGCGGTAAAATTTGCAATCCACAAGAATGGCGCCTTTTCACTGATTCTTCCAAGTTAAATTTAAAGGCCGTGTTGTTACATACTGGCAATGTGCTATAGCTATTGCTCATACTAGTCATATGAAAGAAATGTACGAGAATATGAATTTACTTTTAAAAACTTAACTACATAAAATATGAATGGAAAATATGTGGAAATCTTAAAGTCATAGGGTTACGCCTTGGAATGCAGAGTGGTTTCACCAAGTTTTGTTGCTTTTTATGCGAGAAGGGACAGTTGAGCTAAACAAAAACATCATGAAGTAAGAGAGTGGTCTCGAAGGGATGCCTTGCTACCAGGAGACAAGAGTATTAAACACCGACCATTAGTTGGGAAAGAAAACATATTGCTGCCACCCTTTCACATTAAGCTATGTCATTGAAAATAGATTTCCTACATTCCCATCTGGACTTCTTTCCTCCCAACCTGGGGCCGTCAGTGATGAACACGGGGAACGTTTTCATCAAGACATATCTGTCATGGCAAAACGATACAGAGGGCAATGGTCACCCAGCACGTTAGATGGCTATTGTTGACAGCTAATTAGGGATGTTCCTGATGTCCACAAGCGGAAATGTTCCAGAAAATCTTTTTAAAATGTGAATAAAATTAAACTTTTTTTTCTGTATTTCTATACTTTTTTGCATGATAAATCAGAAAATATGTGACTAAGTCTTCCAAAAGTTATTTAATATATACAATTCTTTCTTAATAATCCTCGTGTTTATAAAATAACATAAGGAAATAGCAGAAAACTGAAATTATAAACATGTTCGGTCATTTTCTTTTTGGATTTGAATGAAAATTTTCAATCACGTTTGCTGCAGAAATGGTACCTGATAGAAAATTTTGTAACTTGTTGTCTACAACATTTTATATACGTTCATAGTATTTAAGTATATTTTCTACAATTAGTATATTTAATGAGATTTATTTATGGCGGAAACGGTATGTTTACAAACAGAATAATGTGGGATTTGAAAAAAACGCGATAAATCAACAAACATTGTTTTAATGTTGATATGGGGGAAGAGGCGTTAAATCAACAAACATTGTTGTTTATATAGGCTATATATATATATATATATATATATATATATAGCCGAGTAGTTAAGGCAAGAAGCCTTGGCGCAGACCTACGGGACTTGCGCTGGTTCGGGTCTCCATGGGAAGAAATTTTCTCATGGAATTTCGGTAGTATGGGACTGGTGCCCACCCATTATCGTGAGGCATTTGGGTAGCTCCAATAAGTAGCAACTCCAGGTTGAGAAGGACAGCTATAACGGCTGGAGAACCCGACATGCTGACCACATATCACCTCTACACTCGCTAGACGATTGTCTACCTCTGTGATTAACACATGTGAATGTAAGGTCAGCAGCCGGCTGGTAGGTTTAGGGCCTTCTAGGTCTGTCGCGCTTGGAGTATATAGGTATATGTTTGTATATAAGCCCACCGCTGTGGTCTCGAGGTAGCGTGCTGCCTTGTCACGCAGCGGGCCCGGGTACAATCCCGGTCGGGACAGTTTTTCTGGGTGAGGTTTTTATCGGGGTTTTTCCTCACCTGTAAGACAAATGTCTGGAAAACTTTAAGGCCCAAACGGTCCCCGAAATCATATGGTCATCATCATTCTTATCATTATCATCATTATCACCACTATCATCATCCTTCACCGGTGTAGAAAGCACTGGGAAGCTACCACACCTAAGTAAAGTAAAGTAAAGTGATCCCACAACAGGCCTCAGGAGACCCTTGGGGTAGTAGGAGGTTACGGCTCCCACTTGTTCTAGACAATCGGCACTTGATGTCAGCCGGGTTGTCAGCCCTGCGTGACGGCCGCCTTTACTCCCATAACAGGCGTCTGGTACTCATTTCCGTTAGAGGCTGAGTCGACCCCAGGGCCATAGTGCCGCCAGAGGGTTTGGGTCAGTTTAAAAATCCTGACCCCAACGGGACTTGAACCCTCGACCCTCCAGCTTGTAGCTCAGTGCCTTAACCACTACGCTACGGCGTGCCCCAGCTACCACACCTACAATTCACTAATAAAGCTGCAAGCATAGCATGAAAATGCTATGATTGCAGTGAAGGACCTGTCATCGGGCAGAATTACTATGGATGGATATATATATATATATATATATATATATATTTTACGTTTTGTTGTACCTGTGTTTTATGTTACGATATCGTGTTTTGTGTTTTTTTAGAATATAAAGAATAGGTTTTGTTACCTAGTGACTACGAACTAAAGCGTCATTGATTGTTATAGTAATAGATTTTTTCAGAAAATATTTTATCAATAAATGTCCATCGCTGTGATCTCGAGTTATCGTGCTGCCCGGGTCGATCCCCGGTCGGGAGAGTATTTTTGGGTGAGGTTTTTATCGCGGTTTTTCCACGCCTGTAAGACAAATATCAGGAAAACTTTAAGGCCGAAACGGTCCCCGAAAATATATGGCATCGCAATCATCATCATTCATATTCATCTTAGATTAAGCTTAGGGACTCTCCTGGCACATCACTATCATCATCATCATCATCATCATCATCCATCATATCATCGGGGCAACGTAACCCCGCCTTCCAGGCGCCCCAACCTCTGAAGTGGGTTACAAGAATGTCGAAAGACATGTGCAAAAAAACATATTTTATCAATAATAGAATAGAATAAATTTATTTAGCCTGGTGGAGTTAAGGCCATGTGCCTTCTCTTCCACTTACCAGGACAAACATATGTTACATATAAATACAAAAAAAATACAATAATAGTCATAATAAACAATTAATTATATGTCAAATTGAATAATAATGAAAACTGTGTCTAATAATACAATAAAATTAAATAAATTTAAATTAAATTAATGATAGAATGAATACAGAAAGGAATAACAGATCGAATCTACTTTATATAAAAATAAAATAAAGAGAAAAATATATACAAAAAGTAATAAACTATAATGAATTAATCTATCGCTTATTCTACAAGGCATTAGGTAATTATATTAAATCTTTAAACTATTTTTATCAAATAATAATAAAACAAATTATTAATTTTTAAAAGTAATGTTAGTGAGTTTTTTTTGTTAATAATTTTATTTTCAATTTTCTTCTGAAAGATGGTAAAGTTTGGCAGTCTCTGACATAGGGTGGAAGGGAATTCCATGTTCTAGCAAGAGAAATTGACTACATATTAAATTTAACATCTTTATTATTTTTATTTATATACAGATTTTTAATGTTTACACATATTTCTGTACCTAAAGTTGTATTTTTCTTCTCCACCCGTCTCTATCCATCCATTCCATGTTCTCATGTGTTAATTTAACAGAACTAATCTAACAGTTGGTATTTCCAATTAAACCTACTATATTTGTAGATTGAATTATCTCTAAACAGTATAATCGTCAAAATATTATCATGAATCAATGTGATTAAATGGGGTATAGATGAATCAACAAGTGACTTAACAATGATCCTTTGGTATTTGTCCATTAAGTTAATTTGAATCTAATAGATTTCAGGTCAATTAGCGCAGAGAATGATCTCTTTACACTAACCACAAATTACTCCACTACTGAACAATATTAGATATCTCTGGTATTGAAGTGAATTAGTTGACTACATCTCGCGGTTTTGAATCTGATCTGAATGAGATGTATTGATTATATCCGTTAAACTGTGCTCTTGCCTCTCAATTTCCTGGCACCACAGGATCCTCTTCAAATCTACAATCATCCGTTATATACTCTGCTTTAAATTAAATTCTAGTAGAACCAAAATTAATTAGGTTTTCTGTAGGCCTTGTGCTGGTTCGCTCAGGGTAGAATATGATATCTCAGGAATGTTTATATTATTTATATAATTATAAATAAATTTAGACGTATTACTCCAGTTTATTGAATAATTTTGCACTAACAATGTATAGATAATTACAATCGTTTTATATCTCACTAATATTCGTTGATGATTTTATTTAATTCCACGTGTATTTAATATCACTTCAAATTCTGAGTTACTAATTATCTTGGATTTTAAAATACGTAAGATTTTAAAATTTACTAAAGGTCGTGGACGGTTGCTGTAGGACTTATTCCTTATAGAACGTATGAGTGTGAGTGTATGTGAGAGCGTTTTGTTACGTCTCCTTGCCTTATAAGGGCGATGACTCCTCCCATAAAGTCATTTACCCCACTCCAAATGCACATGTTATTCATTATACCTTACAGGGGTAGGTACCATTCGTTTGGGGTTCCTATGTTGGTAATAGACTCATGTGCACGTTTGTGCGCCTTCCAGTTATTACTATTAATCGTATAATTATATTTTAGTATTTAGAGTCTATTAGTTCTAGCTACAGCCTATTGAGATATCTCTAAGAAAGTGATGGTGTGTAAACCTTAAGAAAGAAACAATTGTTAGACGACTAAATTTGCAATGGATGGATGGGTTCTATATGATTTAAGTGGGTTTGGGATTAAGAGATGGTGGCTGATTACTAATATATTAAAATTATAAAAATTGGTAACTTTTGTATCAGTCGCCCTGAACTAAAACAAACTTTAGTTTATAAAACTTAGTCATATATTAAAACGCAGGCCTTTCGGATTAAGTCTTCCATCATCAGCATCTGAAATTTACTCATGATTATGTGAAACTGTATTCTGAAAGGCCAAAATTTATAATATTTGACCATATTTTATAAATAGAAGTTTATTTTAGTTGAGTCATATCACAAAAGGTTAAAAATTATAATATTAATATATTTTAATCAATAACTTAAACGTTGGTTTACCATGAATTTTTAAAGTATTGATTACTAAAAGGGTCCCGCGCCGTAGCCGAGCGGTTAAGGTAGGAATCCTTGGCGCAGAGCTACGGGACTTGCGCTCGTTCGAGTCTCCATGGGGGAAGAAATTTTATCATGGTATTTCGGCCAGTATGGGACCGGTGCCCACCCAGCATCGTGAGGCAATTGGGTAGCTACAATAAGTAGCGGCTCCAGGTTGAGGAACCAGCTATAACGGCTGGAGGACTCGACATGCTAACCACATGTCACCCCTACACTGGCTGTTGATCATCTACCTCTGTGATTGACACATGTGGATGTGAAGGACCAGCAGCCGGCTGCTAAAAGGGCAACCGCTGAAAAGTGGAAAGACCCTCAATCAATCGGATTACTAAAGGCAGAGAAGCCTGGATATAGTTATGAGGAAAGCCGAGGCTGGAATTAGTCTTTGATGTTAATCAATATTTCTAAAATTCATTGCAATCACGATTAAGGTTATGTATTTTTTTTTTAAATATGAATATCCATCTTCCTAAAATGGATTCTTCTCCAAAATACTTCATTAATTATTCAAAATCATGAAGGCCTTTCGAAACAAGTTTCATATTCGGTATGTTTTGAAAGGTGTTCATGATTTTCAATAATTAATGAAGTTTTTTGAACAAGGGTCCATTTTGATTGAGAAAGACGACATAAAAAGGTACTTTTATTGATATTTAAAAAGTTCGTTCTAATAATTATATAGGTCTACATCGAGAAGTATAAAGGATGTAAATGGATACCGGATAATCTTCACAATGAATAATTGCATAATTTATATAGTTCTAGCTTTTCGAGGGTATTAGCCACTAAGAGTATAAATCAATTAGAGAATAAAATAATAGAACAACTGAGCAATTTTAATTACCTGGGATACAATGTACTATATAGAAAAAGTGAAGAAATTGAAAAAAATAAAAAAATGTATTTATATAATAATAATAATAATAATAATAATAATAATAATAATAATAATAATAATAATAATAATAATGTCCCGCGCCGTAGCCGAGCGGTTAAGGTAGGAAGCCTTGGTGCAGAGCTACGGGACTTGCGCTGGTTCGAGTCTCCATGGGGGAAGAAATTTTCTCATGGTATTTCGGCCAGTATGGGACCGGTGCCCACCCAGCATCGTGAGGCAATTGGGTAGCTACAATAAGTAGCGGCTCCAGGTTGAGGAACCAGCTATAACGGCTGGAGGACTCGACATGCTAACCACATGTCACCCCTACACTGGCTGTTGATCATCTACCTCTGTGATTGACACATGTGGATGTGAAGGACCAGCAGCCGGCTGGTAAAAGGGCAACCGCTGAAAAAGTGGAAAGACCCTCAATCGGATCGGAATAATAATAGTAATAATAATAATAATAATAATAATAATAACAATGTTTTATTTATACTGGCAGAGTTAAGGCCATAAGGCCTTCTCTTCCACTCAACCAGCGTGGCACCATAAAGCGAACTCTCAAAGGAACTAGAAAGGAGACACTTTTAAAATGTTATAAAACAAAGGCGGTTCCAACACTACTGTACGGATCGGAACATTGGGTCTTAACCAAAAACCAGGAACGAAGAATAGAAACGTCAAAAATGAGGTTTCTGAGGAGTGTGGCTGGCTATACAATAATGGATCAAAGGCGAAGTGAGGATATACGAAGAGAACTGAATATTTTCAAACTATTAGATAGAATTACACAATACACGGATGAATGGATGGACCACATCAATAGAATGGATAACAATAGAATTCCGAAACAGATCCTTCATTACAAACCACTAGGACGAAGAAATGTTGGAAGACCCAGTAAAAGATCGATAGACCAATTCTAACATGAGATCGGAACAGATCAGTTAGTCTAACCCTTGATGCTGCTGCTGCTGATGATGATATAGTTATTCTAATATTGTCAGGTTCTTAAGCCTCGAATGAATGACAGCATTGGCCGCGGTGGACTAGTGGTTATGCTCCTTGCCTCTAGTCCCGAGATTCAAACCCGGCCGGGGTCGATGGATTTTTTTAGGACGGAAAAATCCAAGGAGCAAGTCCTCCGGGAGGGACATTAAGCCGTGGGCTCGTAAAAGATCCTTAAGCCTGAATGGAAAGGCCTCTAAGCAAAATTTACTGAATTTTCCCGTCCTAGTAATACCTTGGTTTTCTAGATGTCAGTATGAGGCGGAACGCTGACCACGGACCACTCAAATCACATCTTCACGAAAACAAGTGTAACTAAATTAGTATGGTTCAAATTCTTCCCTGAAGGGGGAGAGCGCCTAAATCTCTGTTAAGGGAAACAGGGGTTTACAAGTAAGTATGAATGACAGTATAAATTCTATAAAATTTGTATTGGTAAAACCTTAGGAAAATGAATATGAAAGCTTAGGCTAAGATAGGAGGATGATAATAATCGGATGGATCTTATGGAACTCGATATAAAAGGTTTGAAATGGACTCGGTCAGTTGGCTAAGGATAGAACTAGTGTAAGACCTTAGTGAATGCGACATTGATGCTATGGGTTCAATAAAAAATTAAAGTGATATCACTATAGGCCATAAGAAGCTTTGGGGTTGTAGGAGGTTAAGGCTCCCAATTTTCTACATAATCGACATGAAATATCAGCCGGATGCGTGACGGCCGCCTTTACCCCGTTGAAGTCTGGGTCCACCTCAGACTAACACACGCCACCCGGGCTTTAAAGTGGCACGACCTGTATAGTCTAGTTCTGTAACTGTAGCCGACTTGGTGAATCGTAAGGTGCATGGCAGGAGGTAAAATTGCCGAGTGGGTGAGGGAACTAGTAGCCATGCAATAAACATTTCCTTGTTAATGATAATAATAAAACAAATTGTTTTAAAAATGGCGCTATCCTATAATGAACCTCCAAACGTATGAGAAAACAAAATTATTCACTAACACATAACTAATAGATAAAAAAATCAACTTGTAATAACTATTATGTTTTCAGAACTGAGGGTAATCGCTGGCAGTAGCTGCATCTCGCCCTCCCTCCTTTCCGCACCATACGCCATAGATCCCTCGAATGCGGCTACAGAAGCTAGAACTGCACAATAGGAAGAAGGGTTTTAAACCATGTATCATACACATACTTTTTTTGACCTCACAAGAGCATGAAGAGCGTCTCCGAATGGGTATAACCTCAATGTCATGGCCTCCTTTGAGACAACACAACATGAAAACGAAACACACGCACACACATACAATCATACTGAACATAGCGAATATAATAATGATGATCTGATAATGATCTGGAACAGTTTGAGCCTTAACGTTTCCTGAAATGTACTTACAGATGAGTAAAACCCCCGAAATAACCATCACCCAGGAAATTATCCTGAGCGAGGATCGAACTCGGGCCCGCTGCGTACGAGAAAGCGACGCTACCCCAGAGACCTCAGCGGTGGACACTTTTCTGAAATATTCATTTCATTACATTTAAATAGCTGTGTTTGCAGTGAAAGACCTGCTCTTGAGCAGAACACTATTAAAATTAAAACATTTAAATACACCTGTATGTTTCTGAAGTAAAACATCACTCTCAGATATTGTGCTCGTCATTTGTTCTGAGGTTCGATTTTTTTAGGGTGTAACAATTCTGAGTATAGTTACCTTCGGAAAGTACAACCATTGGTAACGTGTCGTAGATTTATGACACGTGAAATAAGGGTTGAACCATGTGTATATTCTTTTGCTACCATTTAGGTCATGTCTATGGTTCACAGTGCCATACATTTGTTTTATGCCCATTCCTACTTTCCATTTCCCCTCCCATCTTCCTTAAGTGAGGTAACGACGCAATTACAGTTGAGCGAAATGTCTACGTCCCGACTCGAAAGCTACCTAACTGTTAACAGTCTTCAACTTTATTTGGTTGAATTTACATGGCTTGGGATATTAAGTCAGATGTTATGAAAAAACATATATGGAAGGAAGTCTAAGTTGCAGTATGAATGGACAATAGTATATATGGTATTGAATGTATACTGTTATTATATTTTTTAGTTTGATTTATTTTAAATTCATGACTTTTATTCATCATATTCATTAATCGTTATATGTTTCATTGCAATTGTATCTTAGAAAAAAATTTGAACCAAAGAGAAATGAACAGTTGAATGGAGATCACATAAAAGTGAACTACATGGTCTTTATAGGATGCCAAATATAATAAGAGCAAAACATGTGGCACGAATAGGGAATGAAAGACGTGCATGTAAACTTCTTGTAGGAAAAACCAGAAGAAAAGCGCCCAGTTGGTAGATCAAGAAAGAGATGGGAAAATAACATTAATTAAGATTTGAGGGAAATAGATTATACAGGGAATGAGTCGAAAACATCAGGATTGGATTAATTTAAGTATGTTAAAATTTTACTTAACTTATTTTAACTTTTTTTTACTTTAAAATCTCATATGGAGAGCTTATGTCGGCGCGGCCATGAACCTACGGGTTCGATAGCGCCAGTGAGTTAGTTAGTTCGTTATATAATTGTATCTCACAGATTTTTTACTTATTTATTTAATGTATTTCTTAATTAATTAACTTCTTTAATTACATACACATTCTAGTTTTGACTATTTAACTCATGCCCCAAATGGGAGTCAATGACCAATCACGTTTCAATGATTTCTGTTTTACAACCAATCAGAGTCGTGTTTCACGAAATATTTATCAGTGTTAAATTTACCATATTAAAGAAAGCTCCTCCTTTTTAATATTCTGAACAGGTCTGACCATTATTTTGCAGTGACTGAGCCTGTAAGAAATACGGCTACCAGATTGTATATATAGTGCATAGATGTCAACACGTAGCGCTTGCAGGAGTTAATATAAACACATTTGTAGCAATTATTATACCACCAAAAAAATAAACCACTGTTTGCACTTTCTTAAATGTATTTTTCCCAGGTAATAATCCAGAAAAATATAATTGTCATATTTACATCATATGGCATCAGAAATGAATTAATATACAGTTTGATGTGTTTCATTTTTTCTCCACTAGAGAGCATTCTTACAATATTGCGTTCCTAAGGCAATAAATAGTATGATCTGGTTGCAGTGATAAACAAAAGAAGCAGATGATGCGTATCTATCGTTTCTCATTTGTTTTCAAACATCGCCGTTTACATTAAATATATAAATATTTTAAAATAACTATAGTTAAATAATGATTTGCGAGTAAACAGCTTACTTTTATTCGTTAAATAGTCCTAACAAATGACACTCTTCATTTCCAAATTCTCTAGATAAATTCACTCCTCACTTCGTGAGTCGTGAATTTATCGATAATTTGGAAATCACTCGTGGCATTACTTATGATCAATTTATTTGTTGTTTCTGAATAATTATGAATGTAAGAACCTAAATCTAAGTTCACAAAATTGTGCGTGTTCCATAAGTCCCCGTACTTCATCTCATGTTTGCATAATACAAATAATAACATTCCATTGTAGCATTTGCTTTAACGTAAGACGGTAGGCCAAAATTTGAAAAAAAAAAAAAAAAAGTCAATTTGTTGTTTTTTTTTTTCATGATTGGATAGTCTGTTCTTTTCTGAACATTTTTGTATATGATTGTTTACTGAACACCAATTATAAGTGCGTTATTTTTTTTTTAATTGACAGCTGTCAGCCAGTAATAGGGTGGGCCGAAAAAAACTCTTTTTTTTATTTCGAAGTTGTAATAGCGCGGAAAAGTTTCGAAATATATAGCTAAAAAGAATAAAAAAAACATTAAAATCGGTTCACATCTTCCGGTCGCGCAAAGTATGAAAAAAAACTTCATTTTTGCAATTACTTTTTTTTAATATCAAGTAGGTATTGCTGATCATTGCTTAGCATGTTTTTATCTGTGGAATCTGAAAATAAATACTTTGGAAGTTATTTATCAAATATAAAAATGCGTAAAAATATAACTTGTTCATTATTCTGGCAAATATTGGAGCTTATGCGCGACCGGAAGATATCAACTGATCTAAATAAATTAAAACACAATGTTTGTAGGCTCTATTTGAAGACGTTACAAACTATTACATTACGAAAACATCTAATAAAACAATTAAAGAAATAATCTCAAACATGAAGTTTTTTTTCATATTTTGTCAAACTTTAGGGCCTTCGCGCGATTGAAAGATGTCAACCGATTTTGATATTTTTTTTCTTTTCTTTCGTCTATATAATTCGAAACGTTTCCGCGCTATTACAACTTCGAAATAAAAAAATGAGTTTTTTCGGCCCACCTTAGCCAGTAATACCATTATTTATTACTTAAACCGGTAGGCCAAAATTTGAAAAACAAAATCTTGTTTTTTTCATAATTAAATACTCTGTTCTTTTCTGAATATTTCTGTATATGAGTCTTTACTAAACGCCAATTACAAGTGCGTCAATCAATTTTTAAAAAATTGACAGCTATCAGCCTGTAATACTATTACACTTTAAACCTTGTTTTCTGGAAAGTGAAAATTTTCGAGCACTTGCCTCTTTATCTCAGGAACTATTGGAGATATTTATATGAATTTTTATAGACAGTAAATCTAGTTATACCAAAGCTGTGGAACTACAATCGTGATGTTCTCTTGTATAGATCCTCACTTATGATTTTTAAATGTATTCTTTTTAATAAAAAAAAGAGACTAGTGGCAAAAAAATTATATAGAACATGAATATTTAGATACAAGTTTGACTGAGGTTCTGTGGTCTTTACGAGCATCATTTAATATGCTGAAAAATGTCATTACAATCCAACTAGTACTTCCTGAGAAAATGGGTCTCAAATTTCGATATTTTAACGTCAATGGGATAGGGCCTACCGTCTCACCTTAAGAATTTATAGAGCATATTATGAATATATTAGTAGATGAGAAATAAAGAAATGACATTAAGTCTATGTAATGGACCCAGCCATAGACTTTACCCTCGCTATTTAAAAAGGAAAGAAAAGTAGCCATTGCAGGGTTTTCTGAGCAAAATTACTCGATTCACCTTTGAATTGCGTTTATAATAACTATTACAGGGCATAATTAAATAAAGTACCACCTACCTATTTGAATTAAACATGGAAATAGAATAATAACCCCTCGCTGAATATATATGGGGCCTTGATTTCATTATCCAATGGACTTATTAGGGTGTAAACGAGATAAATTTGCACTTAAAAACGTTAATTATTTAAAGCACACACTGCATCAAGTTATTAATTAAATTTCATTCCAATCGAATGAAACGTTCAATAAAATTATTAATTAATGTGATGACATTTGACCAACTGTCCTTTTCTCAGACAAATCAAATTATTCATCAGCTGTACAAAATTTAACAACGCTGGATAATTAGGCAAATACGGGGTAGTCACGTATTAGATCGACCGTAACTCTAATACATCCATTTAATGGATTTACTGGAACAATCATTGCCACAATAAACCAAACAGCTCACTCACTGGTATCGAAACCGGACGTTCATGCCTGGTCATGAACTCTACATACATCTTCATCCTGGGATTTTTTTTTTCAATCTTTCTTGTATATTTAACATCAATCAGATTTATTAATCAGATTTATGATAATACTCGGTTGAGGTATAAGTCACAAAATTCTCTTCTTCTTCGTCACGGTTTAGGCTTTTTGTTAACCTGTTCCAGCTTCAAATTTCTGTTCTTTCCATCTTTTTTTGGTCTTCCCAAACTTCATCTTCTTCCTCTTGGTGAATAGTTATATGCTGCTTTTGGTATTCTGTTCTCAGTCATCCTTGCTAAGTGTTCTTTGTAGTTTGCTCTTTATTTCACTTTTGTTGTGTTTCATTCCTCTACTTTTAGCTGCTGTCTTATATCTGTGTTGTGTTTTTTGCATAGAATTAACATATAATATAAAGTTAAAAATTGTTGCCTTAAAGGCCCGTCTCCTTAACTTTGTAGAATATTAATTCCCTGCAGGCCTGTAGATGAGAGAGGAGGCGTGTCTGGACGTTTCTGCGCTGCCGATTAATTATTTGGCTTTATCTACCTCTACTTGAATATAAATATCAAAGTTATGTATTTGTGCATATACGTTGCATTTTCATTAAATGTTCGGCTTCAAGTTTCTCCCCTGGCAATATGGTACTAAAGGTAATATTATGGTACTTCCAGTAAACGATAATATTAAGTTTGAAATATAGGTAGCAAAATTATGGTACGGGTATCCATCCATCCATCCACCCACCCATCCATCCATCCACCCATCCACCCACCCATCCACCCATCCACCCATCCACCCATCCATCCATCCATCCATCCATCCATCCATCCATCCATCCATCCATCCATCCATCCATCCATCCATCCACCCATCCATCCATCCATCCATCCATCCATCGTAATTCGGCCCGAGGGCAGGTCTTTCACTGCAATGATAGCATTTTCATGCTATGCCTTGCAGTTTTGCTACGGAATTGTAGGTCCATAACCTACCGTTGCTTTCCACACCGGTGAATGATGATGTTGATAATGATAAGGATGATGATGGCCGAATGATTTTCGGAGACCATTGGGCCCTAAGCGTCATGACATTTGTCTTACAGGTGATGAAAAACCCCCAAAAAAACCTCATCCAGGAGCCTGTCCCGACCGGGAAACGAACCTGGGCCCGCTGCGTGACAAGGCAACATGCTTCCTCGAGACCAGAGCGGCGGACCAAAGTAAAGTTAAATCAATATGTTGAACTACATAATATGTAACAAAATAATACTTTTAAGCTTCAAATAACAAAATAAATAACCACCGATTTTGAACCTGTTAGGTCAAATGTTCGTATTTGTTTTATATATATATATATATATATATATATATATTCCTAGAGGAAATACCACAATGTTACTTTTAGTACTATATTAAATTTGAGATTAACCAATCTTAAACTTAACCAAAATATAACCTTTGGCCTTAACCATTCCAATTCCCAACTGCTATTAATTGTGCTATTATAGCATAAATACTACTTACGTATGATACACGGGCCGCAGGTTACAAACAATATCTTGATTATCTTCAACTACATATCATATTGCTAATATATTTTCTATTTTATCTACCGCTGTGATCTCGAGCTGGCGTGCTGCCTTGTTATGCAGCGGGCCCGTGTTCGATCCCCGGTCGGGACAAGTTTCCTGGTGAGGTTATTTTTGGTGGTTTTTCCACACCTGTAAGACAAATGTCAGGATACTTTAAAGCCCAAACGGTCCCCGAACGTCATCAGGCCATCAATAGCATATTCGCCTCATTAGATTAAGTTTAGCATTAAGACCTCTCCTGGCGCATCATTAACCATCGTCATCATCCATCATATCATTGGGGCAGCGTAACCTCACTTTCCAGGCGCCCCAACCTTAGAAGAGGGTTACAATATGCCAATGCCAGGAGAGAATACCAGAAATGTCGAAATGACCAACAGGTGGCATTTAACAACACACACGCGCGCGCGCGCACGCACGCACGCACACACACACACACACACACACACACATATATATATATATATATATATATATATATATATTTATTTATTTATTTATTTATTTATTTATTTATTTATTTATTTAATGCAGGACACTTGATAAACAGATCATTCACCCAAATGACAGACATTATTAACATATGTGGAATAACTAGTCCCGCGCCGTAGCCGAGCGGTTAAGGTAGGAAGCCTTGGCGCAGAGCTACGGGACTTGCGCTGGTTCGAGTCTCTATGGGGGAAGAAATTTTCTCATGGTATTTCGGCCAGTATGGGACCGGTGCCCACCCAGCATCGTGAGGCAATTGGGTAGCTAAAATAAGTAGCGGCTCCAGGTTGAGGAACCAGCTATAACGGCTGGGGGACTCGACATGCTAACCACATGTCACCCCTACACTGGCTGTTGATCATCTATCTCTGTGTTTGACACATGTGGATGTGAAGGGCCAGCAACCGGCTGGTAAAAGGGCAACCGCTGACAAGTGGAAAGACCCTCAATCGGATCGGAATAACTAGAAACAATAACAAACACCTTAAAATATAAACGGAATAATCTTAAGTAGAATAGGGGGTTTGTAGTGAGATCATTTTCCGCTCTTGCCTCCCAATAGCGTTGATGGAGCGTAGCAGTTGTTAATGTAGGACAGTGGAGTATGTGGGCAGAATCCATATTAGCACCAGTCCTACACAGCATGCAGAGAGGATTGTTCAATATTCCCAGACGATGAAGGTGGGTAGCGATCCTGTTGCAATCCGAAATTTTGCAACAGCTTCTTTGCGTGGCCTATCTGGTACTTCAGAAACAATTTTATTCCTCCATCTGCTTTTAATGTCCTTTCTAACAATGCCAGTTGGTATTCAGATTGTATCTTGGTGTGGATAATACTGGCAGCTCTATGGTAAGGTATTTCTTTCTTGGGTGCTTGTAGAATTTGAGTGCCTCGTTTTTCAAGTAGATCTACAGCTTCATTTCCTGAAACCCCACAGTGCGATGGTGTATATATATATATATATATATATATATATATATATATATATATATATATAACATGTTGAATTCAAGTAGAAGCCAAATAATGGATCCGCAGGGCAGAAATATCCAGACACGCAGCCATGCTATATATATATATATATATATATATATATGTTATAATTAAATGTTTAACATTGAGCAATGCAAGCTTAATATGGTATGACAAGAAAAATAAATGCCTGGACGGGATTCGAACCCGGAACTCTGAGTCTGTACCTCAGCGTGTTATCCGTTACACCACCAGGCGAATCCAATTCAAACACTTATTTTTCTTATATATGTATTATATTCTCCACTGCTATAAAGTAAGAATATTCTCTTTAATTTGCTTACTTGTTATAGTCAGCTACTAGATGGCAGTGAAGACCGAGTTCTCGCGACATCTAGTAATAATGGAGAATATAATACATATATAAGAAAAATAAGTGTTTGAATTGGATTCGCCTGGTGGTGTAACGGATAACACGCTGAGGTTCAGACTCAGAGTTCCGGGTTCGAATCCCGTTCAGGCATTTATTTTTCTTATCATTCCATACATACATATATATATATCCACCGCTGTCCTCTCGAAGTAGCGTGCTGCCTTGTCACACAGCGGGCCCGGGTCCGATCCCCGGTCCGGGCAGTTTTTCTGGATGAGGTTTTTATCGGGGTTCTTCCTCACCAGTAAGACAAATGTCAGGAAAACTTTAAGGCCCAAACGGTCCCCGAAACCATATGGCCATCATCATCATACTTATCATTATCACCATCATCATCCTTCACCGGTGGCGAAAGCAACGGGAAGTTACCACGCCTACAATTCCCTAGTAAAGCTGCAAGCATAGCATGAAATTGCTGCCTTCGGGCAGAATTACTATGGATGGAAGGATATGTATAATGGTTAGAGCGCTAAACGTACATAGTTTAGAGACTCGGGTTCAAATCCCGACTCAGGCATATATATATATATATATATATATATATATATGGGCTAGTGGTCAACGTTTCAGGCTACTGTTCATGAGATTACGTGTTCGATTTCCAGTCACCGATAGGAATCTGTCCTTAAAGTGAATCATTCCTGTGGTTGCCCATAGTCTGGAATTTAGGCTAAGTTTAGGTTAAGAACTTTCCTGGCGCTTCATTATCATTTATCACTGATCATATAATCGGGATAACGTAACTCCGTCTTCTAGGCGTCCCAACTTCAGAAGTGGGTTACAATTAAGCCAATGCCAGGAGAGAACATCAGAAATGTCGAAATGGCAACTTGAGGCACTGAATAAAATATATAGAGGAACCTCGGGTAATTGAACCCCTATAGAGAATTTGTGTTTTTTTCTTATTTTAATTAAGGGATTTGGATTTTGTTTAATTGCAGTGATTAGCATTAGTGTTATAAACTTATAACAATGAAATAGCATTATTCTATTCAAATATGGAAACATCATAATTTATAAACTTTTTTTTACTTTACAAGAATGGACCACTTTAACATCCATATTCCGGTAAAGTGGACCCCAGAGTCCATCATAGCCTTTAGACTATTTTAAGTTTATTTACTCTATTAATTTATACAGACAGACACAAATTAATTTAAAAGTATTTATGGCTGATGGTAAATTAAAAGCGTTGATATTTATTTAATGTTTTGAAAAATTATCGTTGATTATAACATTCACACGTCATTCATTTGCAGATAGCGACGGTCTTTGGGTTTAGGTAAAATTAAAAGGATATTAAATAAAATTAATTAAGTGTATGGCTTTTACATATAGCACCCTTATTGATAAAATATACGTATTCGTGTAAAGTGATCCCAAGTCAACTCTAACCGCCTCGTGGAGGGGCTACATTAACCGAATTCCTTTGTTATCTTTAATTATTTTATACAGCAGCCATGTCACAATATCAAACCAAACCCGTCAGTATATTGAAACAGCATCTACATAATATAATATATTTTGGAGTTTTTTTCAACATTTGTAAAATACAATTGCAGAAATTAAGAATCAATTCTGAGCTTGAAAAACTTTTAAATGGTCGTTTTCATAAATATCACAAATAAATCCTTCCTCGCATAAATAATAAAAGAAACTGGCTTTAAACTCGTCAAAGTTGATGAGGGGGAGAAAATAAAATATTTTCTGTTCCAAGGCAGCACCAATTAAAAAAATATATTAACAGGGTCCACTCAAACCAAAGGATCCACATTACCCGAACTTCCTCTATACATATAATCATCAAAACTAACAGAGCTTGAACCCTACAAAGGTTCATTCCGAGTAATATAATACAACAATAAAAACTATAAAATAGTCACCTTGAAGGTATGTCTCCTCAACTTAAGTTGTTTTAAAACTCTGTAGGCCTTTCGGGACTAGTCCCATCATCAGCAGAATGAATCAGGTCAGTACTTGTTGACCCTTGTTGAAGCACTGACTTGGTTGTGGAATTTTGTACAGAGGATTGTGTGGACTGGGTGTGTTCTCATTAAGAATCAGGGTATTGTCCACTTCTCTTAGGATTGCGATTTCTTCCAGTATGTTTATCCTCGTTGGAAAAGTTTTCTCTATGTAATATTGTGAGGGTCCTATCGATGTTATGGATAAGGTCTCCAGCTTGAATTATATGTTTTGCGTAACTAAATTTTCCTCCATTATAAACAAAATCTCTAAAATGTTCTTTAAATCTGACAAAGTTTCTGTTAGTTTTTCCAATATAGAATTTATTGCAGTCTGTACATGTTAATTTGTATATGCCCTAATTGTTGAAATCATTTTTTTCTTCGATATTATAATTTATTAAATTATTTAATTTATTACCTGTTTTGTATGCTAGACCCGAAAAACCTACAGAGTTTTAAAATAAACTTAAGTTGAGGAGACGGACCTACAAGGTGATTACTTTATAGTTTTTATTCATGTATTATATTACTGTGAATTAATATCTCAACGGAAACTTACCATGAATTTTACTAGTACCGGTTCATTCCGTGACTTAAAAAAAATGGTCGGATATCTTCTCAACGATCTCCCAATTTCCTTCCTTTCATATGGTCTATAATTCAGTGCACTTCTAGGAAATCTCTCAAATGGCATTCGACATAACTGTCTCCTCCATTGTTCTGTTCTGAGATATCAGTACTGTATTATTAACTTGTCCTTCTCTTGTTTCTTTAGGGATGTGATCTCGTCTGGTAATCCCGACTAATGATCTCAATAATTCCATCTCTTGTATTTCTAATCTCCTTTTATCATTCTTTCTGCTGGTATGGTCCAAATATCAGTGCAGATTTAGCTATTATTTTATGGAGTCTCATGTGGATGTCTCTTGTCATTTTTTTTCCTAAACGACTCTTATGAACACCAATAATTATCGACAGTAATCTAACAAGAGGTTGTGTTTTTCTGAAAAAAAACACGAGCGACAAAATGGCGAGTGATTCATTCTAATGAAAAACTCTACCTCGCGTTGGATTTGGAGTACTATTTTGCGAATAATAAAAACATCAGAAGCTAAAAATAATTATAATGTTTAATATTTACCAAATGTGAGGTTATGTATTCCCGATCTTACATCCGGACGATTTCTAAGACGGCTCTATAGTTGTAAATAGCATATCTTTACTTTTAAATCTCTTTGTGCTTGGGAAAAAATCAACAACAGACGACTGTATGAGAAATAACACTAACAATAATACAGGTTCATTATGCAATATTTAATAATTTTTAGAGTAGCAGAACTAACCTTTCTTTTTTTATGATAATTTTGAAGTCGTTTTCTTTAGACACTTTTTGCTGCACCATATCGAACGAACATTGTTGAATCGATATCCTTGTCAAATAAGTTAATTTGAGGATATATCTCTCATTACGAACAGGAAGAGGCAATTTTATCACTATATGTGATAAAGTCATAATAATATACGTCACCATTATAATGCAAACAGGGTTTTAGACTTATTAATTTGTTCCTGTTCATAAGGATCATCTAGGACAGCTTTCATCAACTAGTGACCATCTCCATTCGGAGCATGAATCATCTATATTTGCGGGGTCAGAGAGTAAAGGATGAGGAGTTGAGGGTCAATTTCGACATCAGGTGGTGGATAGGGGAATACCTCCTAAATATAGGTGGTACAGGGGAAATAAAATACCCGGGGTGAACCAAAATCAGCATAGCGTCTGTTCCAGATTGGACGGCTATAATGGGCAGGTAGAGCTCAGAGCCGAAGAGAAGGCAATCTACCTAATGGAAGGCACCCTAAAAACAAAACTGAAGCAAGTTGGGAGGCTGTAAGGTGGCAATCCCACCACCCAACTATATCTGCGCAGCCCTTGTAAGGCGGCCAGATGAATTTTCTATTACTAAAAAGCGAAGGAGAAAGCCGGACGGAAACACTGATGATGGACCAGGCAAGAAAAGGACAATGTAAAGATATAGAAAATAAAGTAAATAAATTTCAGGCTATTTGTGGAACCATAAAAAGAACCTTAGGTCGGAAAACAAGGAAAGATACGAAACTTAAATTATATAAAACAATGGCTGTTCCTTTGTTGTTGTATGGAAGTGAAAATTGGATAATGAAATCAAGGGATAAAAGCAGGATACAGACTGCGGAAATGCTGTTTTTACGTAATGTGAAAGGATGCACAAGAGCGGATAGAATAAGGAATGAAACTATACGAGAAGAATTAAATATATATAAAATTGAAGATAAAATCAGCGAAAATAATAAGAAATGGACAGAACACTTAATGCGAATGAACAACGAAAGAATACCAAAATAAACCTTCCTGTATAATCCCAGAGGAACAAGAGATGTTGGTCGACCACGTAGAAGATGGACTCCACTTTTAACTTCGCCGGAACAGGCTGCATAGCCTAAACCTTGTAGTAGAAGAAGAAGATGTATACTTACTACATCTTCACTCAGTTGAAGGCACAATGATGGTTAATTTGTTGGTTCGTGTTCATAGATTATGTTCAGTACAAGCAGTCAAATGCATAATCAGCGCCAATACTTCATGGGAAGAAACATATTTTATCATAAAACAAGATAATGTTAAAACGTTTAATTTTTCAATAACTTTAAATTTATTTGTATTACTAGCTAATACCCGGCGTGCGCTGCTACGCCTAAATAAATAATATGTTTTTTACGTTTAGTTTAATAAGTAAAAAGAAAAAACTAAATTTATATCGTTATTATTTTTAGATACCCTGTGCTGAGTACCCGGCGTTGCCCGGGAATCTATGTATCCCGATGTAGGCTATTTGGCAAAAATGAGTTGAAAGACAAAATACGTTATTTTGAGTAATCCGTGCTGCTGCTTTCCTTGCCCGGAAATCTACTTATCCCGATCTTCTTGCATCGATGAAAGACAAAAATGGTTATTGTGAGTTATCCTTAAAAGATAAACATATAATATCACGGGCTTTTTTTGTAGAGTTTTTTTTAGATATTCAATTCCGTGTACATTAATTTAGTGTATTTGTTATGGTTTAGGCAGCGTAAGCCATTTAAGTGTACAAAAAACCACTCTTATTTTACTTTTTCACTACAAATGGTGATTTTTAATGGTGAAGGGCTTGAGCATTAAAACTCTCTTATAGCCTACAACCTTCCCGGGAAAATCCTGAACTTTTTGCAAACAGCACCATCACAATCTGATGAACGGTACAGCAGTGCACGCTTGTCCGGGAATCGATTTATCATATCTTCTTGGCATCAATGAAAGATAAAAATGACTATTGAAAGTTATCCATTAAAGACAAACATACGCTGTCGCGGACATTTTTGTAGAGTTTTTTGAGATATTCAATTCTGTGTACATTAATTTTGTATATTTGTTATGGTTTAGGCAGCGAAAGCCATTTAAGCGTCAAAAAGTTTTTTTTTTCACTTTTTCACTATAAAGGGTGATTTTTAAGGATGTAGGAGTTGAGTATCATAACTCTCTTATAGCCTATGTTCATCCCGGGAATCCCCTAACATTTTGCAAAAGCCCCATCAATCGGATGAACTGCAGCGCATAAAATACAAACAAACAAACATTTTTATATACTAGATTATTATATTATACTCTATGCTTACTTACTCACTCCCTCACTCACCTGTAGGTTCATGGCCGCGCGGACATAAGCTCTCCATATATCCCTATCCTGAGCTAATGTTTTCCAATCATCCCCTGTATAATCTACTTCCCTCAAATCATAGTTAATGTTATTCTCCCACCTCATTCTTGGTCTACCAACTGGGCGTTTTCCTTCTGGTTTTCCTACAAGAATCTTCCTTCCATGCACGTCTTTCATTCCCATTCGTGCCACATGTCCTCCCCATCGCAGTCTACGAGACTTAACTGTTCTCATTATATATGCCTTCCTATAAAGACCATGTAATTCACTGTTATGCAGTCTTCTCCATTCACCTGTCTGTTCATCTCTCTTTGGTCCAAAAATTTTCCTAAGAACTTTATTCTCAAACACTCGATACTCTACTATATTATTATTATTATTATTATTATTATTATTATTATTATTATTATTATTCTCTATACTATACAGTAAAAACCTAATTAACAGAACAAAACAACTAATTTATGAGTCCATAAGAGAAAGTATAATTTTATATGAATCGGAAGTTCGGACAATGACACAACAACATGTCAACAGAATACCTGCAGTTGAAATGTATTTTTGGAGAAGATCTGCATAAAAATATCGACTGGAAAAAATTAGAAATACATAAATTAGAAAATGGATTAATTCAGAAAGAAGTATAATAGATGCGATTGAACACTGAAGGCTAAAATGCTATGGACACGTAAGAAGAATGCAGGATGGAAGACTACCAAAGGCTGTCTATGCATTCAAAATTGAGAGAATTAGCAGGTAAGAAACACCAAGAATGTGGAAGAATAACATTCAAAATTCAATGAGGGAAATTTGGTGTAACAAATTAGGACACACAAGACAGAGAACGATGGAGAACTTTAATTAAGGGAAATACATGAATGTTTATTGCAAACTAATAATCTATAATTCCGTAGTTATTTATGTATTTTTTAAAATCATGTTAATTGCTAAGATTGGTTGGAGAAAACCCTCAAAGATTAGGAAAGTTCTCAAAATGAATGCATCATTATTAAAGATAAATCTCTTATATTTTGTTATGTTTCTATTATAAAATATTAGGACCAGATATATGAAATAATTTCATAAATAATATTTTCGTTAAATATGCTTCTATCAATAGGACCACTTTAATTCTTAGTTTGTAGTAACAACCTAAAGTATTAGATAGAATTAACGAAATACTTTTTTTCTCTCTTTCTCTTATGGTAATGAATTGTTCTCGTTCCAATTGGACAGTTTCCGGAAATTCGTGCTTATTATTATTATTATTATTATTATTATTATTGTTATTATTATTATTATTATTATTATATGTCCACCGCTGTGGTCTCGAGGTAGCGTGTCACGCAGCGGGCTCGGGTTCGATCCCCGGTCGGGACAGTTTTTCTGGGTGAGGTTTTTATCGGGGTTTTTCCTCACCTGTAAGACAAATGTCAGGAAAACTTTAAGGCCCAAACGGTCCCCGAAATCATATGGCCATCATCATCAGCCTTATCATCATCATCCTTCATCGGTGAGGAAAGCAACGGGAAGCTACCACACCTACAATTCCCTAGTAAAGCTGCAAGCATAGCATGAAAATGCCATGTTTGCAGTGAAGGACCTGTCTTCGGGCAGAATTACTATGGATGAATGATTATTATTATTATTTTATTATTATTATTATCATCATCATCATCATCTTATAATACTGTTATAAGATATTTGTTTCAAGTCCATCCTCAAGCATTTGCATCGTATGTGATGAAATGAGTAAGACGGTCGGATGCTGAAATATGGTGAATGTGTGGTAGCGTCTTCGATTCTGTAACCTGTGTGTGTATACATACATGAAAAGAAAAATTAACACCTAATTCAACCCGAGACCTCTGGCTTTAGACGCTAGTGCGCTACATGTTACACTATTCAATCTATTTTTTATTTCCTCATAAACAATTCTCTATTACATTTTCATTGTATAAATATTGAATTATTTCAATTATAAATTTATTTAAGGATTTAAGTAATGTAGGATACGAAGAAAGAAAAATTGATGTTTTCATTGAGAGTCTGAATACCGAAAATAGTAACGCACTAGCCTATAAATCCCAGTTCAGGCGTTAATTTTTCGGTCCAATTACACTGGTCAACATGATTTTTGTTTCATGAGTACCAATAGTTACACTTAATGCAGTTTTTTATCGTGTTTTCAAATATGTATTCGGAATTTCTCCATCACCCACAGTTTTTTATTTCAATTTCAAATAATGGATTCAAATAATTATTTTTTAATAAACTTTTTCCGTCCATTTGTCCATTGTAAAATAAAACCAAATGAGCTAACTCAGGAGATATCAGCTATGGAAAAGAGATATCAAGGCAAATGGAATCCTAATATGATGGCCGATTATTGTTGGACCATCAAGAGGGATGCTCCACAGGTGAAACATAGCAGAAAATTGTCATTTCTTACTTTCTATGTCAGTCCGAATGTTCGAATATTGTATAGTTACGAATGTACAAAATATTAAAGTGTTTAAAATTATAAATTCCTGTCCCTCAGAAACCTTGCGTGATGGAGAAAAACCGATATCATATTTGAATTCTGGAGAACAAATACTATCAGAATCACAAATGTTTTTTTTTTCTGAGACAAAAAAAATTTGTTGCTCAGTGTTATTTGGCCTTCATTGCTAAGTGTCAAGATTTAAATTATAACACACACACACACACACACACATATATATATATATATATATATATATATAGTATACATGAAAGCTGAGTTAAGGAAAGCGTGGAGAATGCTGAGTTCGCAGTGAAAGACTTGTTCTTGAGCACAACACTATATATATATATATATATTATATATATATACTAGAACAAAATATCTTATTTGGTAATTTAATAAAGATAATTTAAGTTACTTATCTTATTCAACATATATTATCCAATAATATATTATAATATATGGAAAGAGCAAAAAAATAATAAACAATAATAGACAGAAACAATATCGATATATAGCAGAACCCAAAAATGGGAGGAATTAGTGTGATTAACCTTGTTATTTCTATAAGGATGAATTTAGAGTCGGTATTTTTTTTAACAAATACATAAATCGAGTATATTAGGGCGACTATAACCCTCTATATAGAACAATCACCAAAAATGGATATTAGGTCATCCTTATCAGCATCTGAAGGTGAAACATGTTCCGAAAGGCCTACAAGAAGTTTTCTAACCGAAGTCTTAGTTAAGGACAACTCAGATCTCAGTTATAATGTTGTAATTTTAACATTTTGAAATGAAAGAATACCAAGAAAAAATACTATGATCACAAACTACGGATTGTGGCCTGGTAGTTTAAGTGTAAAATTTCATGTCTCTGGTCCCGACTGTCGCTGATACAGCCGGATGAATGGATTTTTCTAGGATGAAAAAATGCAATGTTCAATTCCTCCGAGAGGGACTTTAAACCGTTGGTCCCGAGTCTTAAGATATTTGGGCTCGTAAAAGAAATGCAGGCCTAAATTAGAGCTTCTAATCAAAATGTATACACCGCTGTGGTCTCGAGGTAGCGTGCTGCCTTGTCACGCAGCGGCCCCGCGTTCGATCCCCAGTCGGGGCAGTTTTTCTGGGTGAGGTTTTTATCGGGGGTTTTCCTCACCTGTAAGACAAATGTCAGGAAAACTTTAAGGCCCAAACGGTCCCGAAATCATATGGCCATCATCATCATCCTTCACCGATGTGGAAAGCAACGGGAAACTACCACACCTACAATTCCCTAGTAAAGCTGCAAGCATAGCATGAAAATGCTATGATTGCAGCGAAGGACCTGCCCTCGGGCAGAATTACTATGAATGGAGTCAAAATTTAATCGGCCTTCCCCATTCAAGCGATAGTTCCCTACTACATGTCTCCTCGAGGCGATATGCTACCCACAAGTTACTTACTTACTTACTTACTCACTGGCACTATCGAACCCGTAGGTTCATGGCCGCACGGACATAAGCTCTCCATACATCCCTATCCTGAGCTAATGCTTTCCAATCATTCCCTGTATAATCTACTTCCCTCAAATCATAGTTAATGTCGTTCTCCCACCTCATTCTTGGTCTACCAACTGGGCGTTTTCCTTCTGGCTTTCCTACAAGAAGTTTCCATGCACGTCTTTCATTCCCCATACGCGCAACATGTCCTGCCCATCGCAGTCTATGGGACTTAACTGTTCTTATTATATCTGGCTTCCTATAAAGACCATGTAGTTCATTGTTATGTAGTCTTCTCCATTCACCTGTCTGTTCATCTCTCTTTGGTCCAAAAATTTTCCTAAGAACTTTATTCTCAAATACTTGTAATCTCCTTTCCTCCCTTAAAGTAAGAGTCCATGTTTCGCACCCATATAATATAACTGGTAGAATAATAGTTTTATATATTTTCAGTTTAACGCTTTTTGAAAGGAGTTGGGACATCAAAAGTCTCTGCAATGCATTTCCAGAATTGAGCCTATGTTACTCGCTGGCCCATTTGCAGCGTAATGTCAATTAGCTTAACTAAGAAATTCTCGCTAGGGAACTTCATTGCCCCCACATGGGAATATACGAGACTATGTAATATGGATGTCAAAATCCCAAATTCTTAAATGTAGCTATATACTTAAGGAAAGACAGAACGAGAAATATCCATAAGGAGATGGCCGATTTCTCTGAGAGAACGGAATAGGTCGAAATACGCACCTGATCCTTCAGGCTGATAATAATGAATAGATGGTTTATTGAATAATAACATAACCGATATTGAAATTGTATTGGTTTAATGAAAAAATATATAATATAATTAATAAATGTCGTACAAATAGTATAGATGAAATCTAATAAGTATTATGGATTTTCTACTCTGCATATATTTTAGCAACTGTAATATTAGAGGCAGAAATACAGAAAATTGCCGATATCCCTGGAATATAACATTTTACATGCTGTATTCAAAAAATTTCCATTAAATTCTACAAAGTCCTTTCATTCTCTAAATGACACATAATGATTATTTTATAGTGGACATATCTGCTCCTCTCTCTTTGTTGCCAGAAAGTTGTTTAACTATTTGAAGAGAATAGTCTATAGTAGATGAAAGTGAATATTCCATCATATTATACGCATCAAATATGAAAGCGTTTCCCCTCACTAATTGGGCTGAATATTTTCCTACATGAAAATATTAATGATCCCACTGTTGGAGGCAAATTGAAATTATACAACAAAATTGCTAGAAGTTGCATTTTATATATTTTACATTATATTATTACAAACAGAATCAGTCATGGAATATGTGCAAAAATACAGAAACTGAAAATTTCACGTGAGAAGAATGAGCAGAGCAAGAATAGCACGTCAAATATTAAATTACCAGCCACCAGGCAAGAGATCAATGGGCAGACCCTTCAAATGTTGGATTGAGACCGTAACCGACCGCTACATCTATCACATGAAAGGAAGAAGAAGAATAAAACATTATATTGTAAGTCTACATTTAGAAAATTAAATTTTTCTTATAAAAATGCTGTAAGAAACATAAGTGGTTATTTTTATAATTATTATTATTATTATTATTATTATTATTATTAATATCAATCAACATCATGAATATTTTAGATTTAGGTTCGGTTGAGATTCTTCCTATATCTAAAGTTGTTCTTCATTTTCCCAGCATTGTGGTTAGTTTTTTCTCCATCTCTGTATCCTTTAGGTTAACTCTTAAATTGGCAAAACACAAATTTCGTCTCTTAGTTATTTGAATGTGGCGGACCGCAGTGAAAACGAAATCTTGTGTAACTGTTATTGTTAGGTATACTGTGTAATTGGACACACATTTAAGAGGTTTATTTTGTTCGTTTTCTTCTCATTTATTTAAAATATTAAATTAATTGAACCAACTGAATTATCCAAAAGGACATATTACGAATTAAAGGCTTAATACTGAAATAGGCCTATCTTCTTTGGTAAACGGTTTGAATTCATTCTGTAGAGGTAACTTGACCAATTATTTTTATATGTTTGGAAATCTTCTACTATGATTTGAAATTTTAGTTTTTACCGAATGTCAACAATGTTTTTTATCCTGTAGAGTTGAGCAAGAGGGACAGGATTGAATAAACGAGTGATCAGAACAAGTGCCTGGGCCACCTTAGAGACAATACGAACATTTAAAACTGGACACACCGTTCACCTGTACATTCATACTAAAAAGGCGAATATGATATGGATGACTGCGATGCACAGATGGTTTTCGGGGACTATTCGGGTATTAAAGTTTCCGGATTTTTGTCCTGTATATGAAAGAAAACCTTACTTCAAGGGAGGAAAGGAGATTACGAGTATTTGAGAATAATGTTCTTAGGAAAATATTTGGACCAAAGAGAGATGAACAGACAGGTGAATGGAGAAGACTACTTAACAATTAAGTACATGGTCTTTATAGGAAGCCAGATATAATAAGAACAGTTAAGTCTCGTAGACTGCGATGGGCAGGACATGTTGCGCGTATGGGAAATGAAAGACGTGCATGGAAGCTTCTTGTAGGAAAGCCAGAGGGAAAACGCCCAGTTGGTAGACCAAGAATGAGGTGGGAGAACAACATTAACTATGATTTGAGGGAAGTAGATTATACAGGGAATGATTGGAAAGCATTAGCTCAGGATAGGGATGTATGGAGAGCTTGTGTCCGCGCGGCCATGAACCTACGGGTTCGATTGTGCCAGTGAGTTAGTAAGTAAGTAAGTAAGTAAGTATGTGAAAGAAAACCTCGAAAAATCCCACTCAGGAAACTTGACCCGACCGGGGATAATTATATACTTATTATGCAGAATATTAATAAATCTGGCGTTTTGATAGACGTATTGGCAATTCGACTTAATAATCTGAATACATTATTTCATCTTTATTTCCTACATGCACGCATCTCATTAAAACTTACAAGCGCAACCAATTTTATATACGGTATAGGCTAATGTCTTAATGTCAAAGGATTTATATATTTCTCAAAGAGTTTCTATTATATGAATTTAAATGGATTAGTCTACCATGTGCAGATAGGACCCTGTTTCAAACAATGAGTTGCTTTATGTAATACTTGTTTGTGACAGCCTGCATGTTGGCGATTCTTCAGACGAACAGACCTGAAAGCAATTTAACATCCAAGCTAACCCCATCTTGCCTTCAAGCATAATGCATACTGGTTTATCCTTGTCATATTCAGTTCATCCTATCTTAATATTACATAACGCCTTTTTTATCTCAATTCAAACGCAATACTCAAGAATAAAAAAAAATACAACCAGAGGATCGGTCTAGGGTACCGAACCGTATGATGTTGAGAAAGCTCGTACATTTCCTTGTATGAATGTAGTATTGAAATTAATGTACAAAGGCTTGTCATCTGCATGTAATAGTTAAGGGTAATTAAAGAGGAAAACGTATTCAGAACCAGGATATCAAGCTTTGCTCGCTGGCACTCTGATGTCAACGATAAGCCTATATAGAGGAAATTCGGATAATGTGGACCCTTCGGTTTAAGTGGACCCTGTTAATATATGTTTTAATTGGTGCTGCTCTGGAACAGAAAATATTTTAATTTCTTCCCTTCATCAACCTTGACGTGTTCAAGGCCAGTTTCTTTTATTCTTCGTGCGAAGAAGGGTTTATTTGTGGTATTGATGAAAATAGCCATTTAAAAGTTTTTCAAGCAAAGAATTAATTCTTAACTTCTGCTATTGAATATTACAAATGTCGAAAAAAACTCCTAAATATATTATACTAGCTAATACCCGCCGTGCGTTGCTATCCTTGCGCGGGAATCTACTTATCCCGATCTTCTTGGCATCAATGAAAGATAAAAACTGATTATTGTGAGTTATCCATAAAAGATAAACATATGCTGTCGTGGACTTTTCTGTAGAGGTTTTTGAGATATCCAATTTTGTGTACAATAATTCTGTGTATTTGTTATGGTTTAGGCAGTGTAAGCCATTTAAGCTTACAAAAGCAACATTTTTTCACGTTTTTTCACTACAGAAGGTGATTTTTAATGGTGAAGGGCTTGAGCATTAAAACTCTCTTATGACCTATAACCTTTCCGGGAAAAGTCCGCAACCTATTATACCGGTATTTATTTTTTTGATGTCCTGATGATCCTGGCCAAGATCTTAGAAACAAATTATGAAATTATTGTATTGTCATTGGTCCTTTACAAGTATACAAATTTTCAAGTCGATGCAATGTTTTAAATGGGTGAAAGTCGTGTTGAAATATTCCGTTACGTAGATAGATACAGGTCAAGCTAATATAAAGCGTGTGATACATATATAAGTTGTCCGAGGAAGACATGGGTCGAGAATGCCAGCGTTTCATTCAGACCGTTAGAGTTCTTCTAGAATAACACATGTAAGGATTATTAAAATATATCTCAACTTCTGTAGTAAATATGATAGGATACATATAAACTAAAATAAAACTCTAATATACATAGATCTAAAACTAAAATGTTCCGAAAATATAATAAAAGTATACCATAAGATAAACATGTCTTATAATAGATCATTATAATTAGAAAATTACAAGGATTAGGGAAATCATATCAAAATTTTTATTAAAATTAAATTAATCAATAAATCAAAATATAATATATTATTAATATCGCTATAAAAGACGTATGTGGAAAAGTAGAAATATATCCAGGTAAAATTCCACTACATGCCTAGAATAAAGAAGTACTGTTAAAATGCTACCTGTCTAATGCAGGTAACAAAAGACATTCATCCCTCCTTTAGAAAAGATAACAGTCTCTTAATATGACAGTTTACAAAATTGAAAGAAACTGAAAACAGTTATCTATTAACAATATCAAAAAGCAATTAACCCAGTTCTTAGAAAATGTAATTAACGCTATTAACCAGCAATTCCAAGAAATAAGGATAACATTTACACGTAAAAGAACCACACGTGTAAATTATCAAGGTATACATAGCGGTGTTGACAAATTTACATTTCAGGAACTCCAAGGGCGTAAACCCCCCACTCTAAGGAAACACATGACTAGGAAATAAGATTATTGTAACATATGTATATTCAAATTGTATCGAGTGGAATCGAAAGAAGTGGGAGGAGCTATCGTCTTTTTAAGCGAGAACATATATCAAAATTCTCTCACTCTCGGTCATTCTGTGTTCAGTGTTAAAACATCGTAGATCTACAGACCGCGATCTCCGATCCAGTTAAAATTTAGATTCGTCCGAGAACTTGTTAAATTTAAAATCATCTACAACTTTATAAAGATTTAGTCCGTTAAACATTTGGACTTTGAAAATATTTGATTCAAGCACGTGGACCTCTAATTACTTCATCGACTCCACTCATTAATAAAACTTTATTAATTGTATTAAGAAAAGTGTAATTCTCCGCAAATAAATAGTTTTGGATTCATTGAAATTGAGTAGAAAATGTGTACGTTGTTCTTTTGCTGATAAAATCTTTCACAACCCTGAGACTTCTTGCCTAACCCTGAACACCGGTACACTTCTCATTAAATTTTGATGTATTTCTCGTATTTTCTTCTGACAAAAAATGCACATTCCTCAAGTTGTTGTTAGCATACTACTACAATAATTTCAACGTTTCAAATGGTGAATTCCGAAATAGTTAGATTATTTAAATTGTTCCCATGAAACCAATTTCTAACAAATCTTCTTCGATTCTACTTACTAGACATTGAAAATGACCATGACAAAAATAGGCCTATAACTTTTATTTATTTATATATATAAGAAAGTATTCTTATGTTTTCTGCGTAATAGTTTCAAGGTTGGCCTCTGGTCACCGATTCCGATGTTTTGACATGATCCCACATGATCATTCCTTGATAACAGCATTTGAGATCATGTCGATACATCGGAATCAGTGGTCAGAGGCCAACTTTGAATCCATGACGCGGAAAACCCAAGAAAACTGTCTTAAATCATACTTATATCCGCGAAAATATACAACATAACACACACACATATAGGCCTACATAGTCCACCGATGGAATCTCGAGGTAGCGTGCTGTCTTTTCACGCAGCGGGCCCGGGTTCGATTCCCGGTCGGGACAGGCTCCTGGGAGAGGTTTTTTCGGGCTTTTTCCTCACCCGTAAGAAAAATACCAGGAAGCTTAGGGCCCAACGGTCCCTCAAAAATTATCATCATCCTTATCCTTCACCGGTGTGGAAAGCAACGGAAAGCTACCACACCTATAAATCCCTAGTAAAGCTGATTACATAGCATGGAAATTCTATGATTGCAGTGAAAGACCTACACTCGGACAGAATTACTCTGGATGGATGGATATATATATATATATATATATATATATATATATATATATATACAAATGTCAGGAAAAGTTTAAGACCAAACGTTTCCCGAAATCATATGGCCATCATCATCATCCTTGTCATTCATCATCATCATCATCATCATCCTTAACATCATCATCATCATCATCAGCCTTCACCGGTGTGGAAAGCAACGGGAAGCTACCGCACCTACAATTCCCTAGTAAAGCTGCAAAGCATAGCTTGAGAATGCTATGATTATAGTGAAAGACCTGCCCTTGGGCAGAATTACTATGAATGGATATATATATATGTGTGTGTGTGTGTGTGTGTGTGTGTGTGTGTGTGTGTGTGTGTGTGTGTGTGTGTGTGTGTGTGTGTGTGTGTGAGTGTTAGCGCTCTAATAGCAGAAACTTCTGCTTTATTCAGGACCAACTACTCGGGCATTCAATTAATTTATCAATCAATTAAAAAAAAAGTAAGATCGATTTTGTTAACCATAAAAATCGGACCATTGAGAGTAGGGTTTCTTCAGAAGCAAACATTTATAAATCGCTGTAGCGGCTGCAAATTTTGATTTCCCGCAACGAAATTCAGAGCTGCCATTTCTATCAAACAAAAAAAGCTATTCTCCAAAACTCAGTGAAATCCGACCTTTAAAAGTGGGGGTTTACCTGAGAGTCGAAATTTAAAATCGCTCTAGCAGCGCCCACTTATTTTTAAGAAACTAGGTATCATCATTTGAATAAGAAAAGTAATATCAACTTGGTTATCATCAGATCGGATAATTAAGATTTAGGTGTTTACCTGAAAGATGAAATTTTAATACGAACATTTTCAACATTCTACCAGGTTCAATTTTTGTTTTTTGCAATGAAACATGGTATAACTAACTAACTCACTCACGGCACTGTCACCCGAGGTTCATGACTGAGCGGGCATAAGCTCTCCATACGTCCCTATCCTGAGCTAATGCTTTCCAATCATCCCCTGTATAATTTACCTCTCTCATTTCGTGGTTAAAGATATTCTCTCCCATCTCATTTTTAAGCTACCTGCAGGCGCTATGCTTCTGTTTTTCCTAAAAGACGTTTGAATGACCCTCTTTCATTCCCCATTCGTGGGACATGACCTGCCCATCGCAGTATACGAGATTTAACAGCTGTTATTACATCTGGTTTCCCATAACGTAGCTCACTGTTACGAAGTCTTGTCTCGCCTGTCTATTCATCTCTCATTGGTTAACAATTTTTCCTAAGAACTTTATTCTCAAATATTCTTAAATTTTCTTCCCCTTAAAGTAAAATTTCGTGGTTCTCATCCACATAAAATAACTGGGCGAATACCAATATTTTCAGTTTAATATTTTCTGAGAGAAGTTGGAATGACAAGAATCCCTGTAATGTATAATAGCATGTATTTCCAGAATTGAGCCCACTTTTAATTTATTTGTGCATTTCATTCCTATTTGTAATTAATGTTGCTAGGTATTTGAGTTCAGCCACTTCTTCAAAATTTCCCTCATTTGTCTTTAATTGTCCATTATCATTATATTTTTCTATGTATGACCATATATTTAGTTTTACTGATGTTTACTTACAGTCCCAATTTCTTAGCGTTAATATGATTTAGTCCACCGCTGTGGTCTCGAGGAAGCGTGCTTGCTTTTCACGCAGCGGTCCCGGGTTCGATTCCCTGTCGGGACAGGCTCCTAGGTGAGGTTTTTTCGGATTTTTTCCTCACCTGTAAGACAAATGTCAGGAAGCGTAGTGCGCAACGGTCCCCGAAAATCATCCGGCCATCATCATTATCATTATCATCATCCTACACCATGTGGAAAGCAACGGGAAGTTACCACACCTATAATTCCCTAGCAAAGCTGCAAAGCATAGCATGAAAATACTATGATTTCAGTGAAAGACTGCTCTCGGGCAGAATTACTATGGATGGAATATGATATAATTATCAAATAAAGATCGATTCTACAAACTAGTAAAATCAGACTACAATTTCGATTTGGTGAGGAAATTGCTTAGTTTAGGCAGTTCCTATGTAACAATTTTTTTTGTTTCTTTTCTGGAAAATATTGCAGTCTGCCATACGTAGAATTATTTACTTGTCAAGATCTCAGATGCTGTAAAATCTCTGTGTTTTAACGCTCTATACACATTTCAAGGCGGAATATTCATTTTTTATTTAAACGAGTTTCTCTCTCTGCTTTGAATACCAAAGCATGTTTTTATATTACATTTTTATGAAATTTCTCGTATATTCTTTCAAACTACTGTAAAATGAGAACATGTTAAAAAATCCAAGTATTTTTTCATTGTTTTGTTGGATTAATCACATATTCGTAATATTAATAAAATATTTCAAAGGAGTTTTTTCTCGTGCAGAATGAATGAATGTCTCTGAAATTATGTTTTTATAAATCTGTTAAAATATCGAAAAATAAGATAAAATTTGGTTTAAAAAATTTGGAGTCTGTTTAAAAATAATATATAGGGTATGAACGCCACTACAACAAAGTAAAAATTTTCTCTTTAATTTGCTTACTTGTTATAGGAGCTACTAGATGGCAGTCGAGACAGAGTTCCCGCTACTTCTCTTAATAATAGAGTATATATATATGAAAATATATATGTAGTCAATATGCCCATTTCACCAATTAATGTTTTAAAATGGTCAACAAGTTTCTACAGCCAAGCTGTCATTCTCAAGACCAGATATTGAGTCAATATCTGGTCTTGAGAATGACAGCTTGGCTGTAGAAACTTGTTGACCATTTTAAAACATTAATTGGTGATCCATATTTGGTTCGTCTTCCGGGCTTATAGGCCGTGGTCTGGTTGTCTTCTTACTCGACGTTTCATCTACTGCTGCGGTAGACATCATCAGGAGATACTGCGTGCTTTCTGTGAACTCCTCAACAGTCGGCTGCAGACTGGTGGTAGGTCGTTGGAAACTGTCTCTCTGTTTATAGCTAAACCCCGGGTGGAGGGGAGGTTTTCTGCGCGCACCGAGTTGTGCGCTGTATTGCCGTGTGCCGAAGTCATAGGCTTCGTTGTCGTGTTAAGCAGTGCTGGGATCCAAATTTTGTTTATCTTCAACCAGACCACGGCCTATAAGCCCGGAAGACGAACCAAATATGGATCAAGACGCCGGCCGTGAAAGTCTACAATTATATTAATTGGTGAAATGGGCATATTGACTACATATATATTTTAATATTATATCACCAAGAAGATCACTTGTGTATTAAATATATATATATATATGTTTGTACTAGATTCGCTAGATAGCGTAATAAATTTTATTAATGGGTATATTGTGTAATTCCACACACATTTAAGTAATTTCTTATCTAAGTTTTCTTGTTTTATTAAAACTATTAGATAAATTAAAATAATTGATGTATAGGATACAATGTGGATTTAAGGGTTAATGAATTATGCCAAATAAAAATAGCCTGTTGAAATTATTAGTAAAATATTTAGTAATATCTTGGATTTTAAATCAATAGCATTAATGTAATAAACAGTGTATCTGTTCGGGTTGAGTCTAGAGAATACCACTTGATCTTATCTCCAACAGGATATGTAAATACTGTATAAACACTAAACGTAAATATGATTTTGAATATAGTCAAATAATTATCATTTATCCAGGTTAAAGTATTACTGAGGGTTATCTATAATACATTTTTCAATATGTTATTAACTTACTGTTCAAATTGGCCTATTATATCCACGGTAAGACGAAAAACGTGATCAAAATATTAAAATTGTAAAAACGTATATATTACTTTTTGTGATACGTCAATATAGATAGTAGGAGATTATTTAATAACACTGGTTAACATGATTTTTGTCTCATGAGTACCAATAGTTGTACTTAATGCAGTTTTTTTATCGTGTTTTCAAATATGTATTCGGAATTTCTCCATCACCCACAGTTTTTATTTCAATTTCAATTAATGGGTTTAAATAATTATTTTTTTGATAAATGTTTTTTCGTCCATTTGCCCATTGTAAAATAAAACGGGGAACACTTTCATCGGGAGATTACAGCTATGGAAAAGAGATATGAAGGCAAATGGAATCCTAATATGCTGGACGATTATTGTTGGACCATCAAGAGGGATGCTCCACTGGCAAAATATAGCAGAAAATCGTCATTCCTTACTTTCTAGGTGAGTCCGAATGTTCGAATATTGTGTAGTTACGAATGTAGAAAATATTGAAGTGTTTGAAATTATAAATGCCTGTCTCTCTGAAACCTTGCGTGATAGAGAAAAACCGATATCATATTTAAATTCAGGAGAACAAATACTATCAGAATCACATATTTTTCTTTCTGAGACAAAAAAAAAGTTTATTTTATGCTGCTCAGTATAATTATCACCTGCATTATTTTCAAAAAAATACCGGAAATACACTCCTACACTATATAGAATTTAAATAATTACTTTACCAATGTACATAGCCCATATGTTTTTAAGGGATTTTGAAAATTCCTTAAATTTGAATGAAGTTATGAGGAAGATAACCTAAAACTGATCATTATTATCGTTGGAACTTTCGATTACCATTGACTGAACAGAATAATCAACTCATGGCAAACAGGCTAACATAATAAGTAGATATAATACACATCCGTGCTGTTACGAGTTATTATTGTGAAAAAAAATATTTAAAACTTGAGATAATATTCGTAATATAAACTATATATAGCTAACCTATCTAAATCCTTACCGGTAACTAACCTACCCAAATGTATCGATGTAAGGAAATAATGTGTGGATTTCTCAATCGAAGTCTGAAGAACGACCGCGGTTTTCCGATTTTGTATTGTTTCCACAACAACCATAAAAATTGAAAATCTACGGATGTTTAATTACAAAAACAAATGTCTCAATAATGTGTATGATTTTATAACAATTTCTGTGAATATCTGTCATTTTATAGTTGTTATGGAAACAATAAAAAGTTGAAAAACCGAAGTCGTACATAGACTTCAGTTGAGAAATTCGCCCAACGTGTCTAACAAATTTGCCATTTATCAAAACTTCAGTAAGTATTATGCTATAGCGGAAACGTAAATAAACATGTTGGCAACACACGATAATTAATTATCAATATGATTAGTAGCTAGTGGTCCGTGTCAAGATTTACAGGCGATGATAATCTTGATACTCATCAGTAGGGAAAGGATTTTGAGGTTCGACACTTTTCCAAAAAATATAGCTGTTTTCCTACTAATAGTTCAATATGTGTATTTGGGAGATAAAGTAAATCTAAATAAAATAATTTAGTTGCACCTTTTCGTGACATGACTACATTTCGCCCCCTTTTTCATTCTATTTACACGCTTCATATTACCTTAACCTGTATCTATCTATGTAATGGAATCTTTCAACACGATTTTCACCCACTTAAAAACATTAGTTCGACTTGAAACATTGTATACTTGTAAAGGACCAATGAGAATAATTTCATAAATGATACCGGTATATAATAGGTTGCGGACTTACCGACTTTTTAGTCCATCGTTGTAAGAAATTAATATTATATCCTCTGGTAGCTCAGTTTGTAGAATGGTGGACCGTAATGGTATATAATTTCAGTAATCCATAGGTCGCTGATTCAAATCCGGGTCGGAGGATTTTTTTAGAAGGGTATTACTTTTAGCTCATAATACAATAGTATCGAATTTAAACATATTTACATTTTTATCTTATTCTGTAAAATATTAATGAAAATTTTGTAAACTTACCACATTGTAATTTTCCAAAAAATATGAGAAGGATACGTTTAATTCTTAACTATGTATCTATATTAAAAATATTCAAAAATATTATAATGATGTTAGATAATAATACTTTTAAAAATATATATAATTATATTCGTGTCTAGACACTAAAAATATCGTAAGCATATTAAATTTTCATGGGAATCCAGTTTATGACAGTAAATTAAACTAAAAATTAAAAAATAAATAACAGTTTAAACCAACACGCTTTATTAGATAACCGAACTAAAAAATGAAAAATAATTTTAATTTCCAACAAGCTTGGGATAAAATTAAAGTGGTCAACAAAAAAATCATCTCCAACACATCTAGAATAAAACTAGAGTTATCTACAAAAAAATAATTTTACCATCAGAAGCGTTTTATGGTTTCTATGTTTCCTTCTTAGAGAGATTACTTTTACCAATATATGTTTATTATCAAATATATTAATTGATAAAGAACACCCCACGCTTTTGCTTATTATTTTTAGATAACTCTAGTTTTATTCTAGACGTGTTGGAGATGTCTTTTTTTGTTGACCACTTTAATTTTATCCCAAGCGTGTTGGAAATTAAAATTATTTTTCATTTTTAGTTCGGTTTTCTAATAAAGCGTGTTGTTTTATTTTTTAAACTATTATTTATATGCTTCAGCACCTTTTCCTCCGCGTTGTTAAAAGATAGGACAGAAAAATGTGTATATTTTTCTTCTTGAACAGCTTTTTAAAATCTCAATCAGAAGTCAACAATATTAAATAAATATTATAATGTATGTAATTTATACCTCATAAACAATGGTCAATCTATAGTGTTAAGTCAACAATAGTAAATAATAAATATTAAAATATAATTTATGTAAACCACAAGTAATTTATATCCCAAAAACAATGGCTAATGTGCATCTGCGAAGTCAAATTTAAATTTCAACATTATTGCTGTAACAGTTTAAAATAAGTTCAGTTAGTACTGGCAATAATTTAACAGTTTTCTATCCACCGACTTCTTGTTGGCTGTGTTTTACTAGTCTGAACCACAATATGTTTTTATTAGTATTACAGTTGAGTTTTCACAACAATAACATAGCGAATGGTAAGAAGGATAAGTTGTATGCGCTTTCAGAATAATTCAAAACGCAATTTATCGAAACTCATGACATCATTCTTCGATGTTCCATCTGCAAAGTAAATATTGCAATAAACTAAAGAACTATGAATTATCTCTTATGGACTCTATAAAGAAGAAAAAAATTGATGCAAAATGATATACATATTATATAAACTGAG
This sequence comes from Diploptera punctata, assembly GCA_030220185.1. Classification (NCBI taxonomy): domain Eukaryota; kingdom Metazoa; phylum Arthropoda; class Insecta; order Blattodea; family Blaberidae; genus Diploptera; species Diploptera punctata. The sequence goes on from JASPKZ010008182.1 coordinate 272,356, forward strand.
TTCACATGTAACTGATTTAAACCTTGATTCAATTGTGTCAGCAGCACCTTTTTGGCACCTTTTTGTATGTAGGCTATTTTCAGAATCTTTTTCCTCCCTTTTTACGACCAAAATTTGCACCTTAAAATCCTTTCCCTAGTCACCAGGCGTGTTACCACCTGAGCCAGCAGAGTGAGGCTTGTGTATCAAATGTTAAATTGCGAAAATTATAAAATATTTTAATACATTATCTCGCGAGATACATTATGTTTTCTAATGGTTTTCAAAACAAAATTGCCAATTATTTCAATATAATCCATTCAGAACAATTCATGTTTTTTATTAGATATGTCTGTAAATTGTTATTTATCATTGGTATTACGTACATTTATGGTATTTAAATGCAGAATAATAATATTTGTATTATTTTTATTCATTAAATATTATTAAATTATACAGTTATTAAATGAACAACTATCAAAATATAACAAATTAATTAACAATAATTATACATCAATATTTCAATTATTCTTATTTTTTATTTTTTTCCAAAGCCCCAGGTTGTCATTTCGACATTTCTGGTTTCTCTCCTGGCATTGGCTTAATTATAACCCACTTCTGAAGTTGGGGCGCCTAGAATGCAGAGTTACGTTACCCCGATGATATGCATCCATCTATTGTAATTCTGCCGGAGGGCAGGTCTTTCACTGCAATCATAGCATTTTGATGCTATGCTTTGCAGTTTTACTACGGAATTAAAGGTGTGGTAGCTTGCTGTTGCTTTCCACACCGGTGAAGGATGATGATGATGGCCAGATGATTTTCGGGGACCGTTGGCCCTAAGCTTTCTGACATTTGTGTTACAGGAGAGAAAAAAAACCGAAAAAACCTCACCCAGCAGCCTGTCCCGATCGGGAATCGAACCCGGACCCGCTGCGTGACAAGGCAGCACGCTACCTCGAGACCATAGCAGTGGACCCCGATGATATGATGGATGATAAATGATAATGAAGCGCCAGGAGACTTCTTAACCTATACTTAACCTAAATTCCAGACCATGGGCAACCACAGGAATAAATCCCTGTAAGAAAAAAATCCTATGGTTTGACCGGGAGTCGAACCCGGGACCTCATGAACAGTAGTCAGAAAAAAAGTCTTAATAAATATTTAGTCCACATCATTGAGAAAATACAGAATGTCTCTAAAAGTGAATATCCATCCCCATGTAAACACATTTTTTTTATTTTATTTTCATACACAGTTAGCTTAGTGCAACATGTTTAGCACGGAAGAATGGATGGCCATTGTTTGTACACGGTTACGATCAGTTTTATATGAAGACGCCAGAGCTGAATTTATCCACAAATTCCGTAAACCAACCCCTACAGACACACACATTCGGCTGCTTATAAACAAATATAAGCGTACCGGTAGTGTGTATGATGAGGCACGTCATGGATGACCACGCGTAACAACAGAAACAGTGCAGCAGATTAAAATTGCCAGTGATAGTCCGAACGCATCAAGTCGACGCCTCAGTAGTGAGTAGAATGCCCCTTGGAACACAGTATAGAAAACTCTACATTTCACTCTACGAAAAAGCCCTTGTCACGTCTGATTGATTTACGGAACCGTATCACAGAAACAGCAGATTTTTTTTATGATTTAAATGTTAAGGTATACATTTCGTTTCACAGCTGAAAGATAGAGTATTGTTTTCGCCTAGATTGCAGTCATGTAGTCTTACTCTGGGGCCCGAATTCGCGTTCAGCGGATGAATAAGATCTAAGACTTTTTTTTGTCTGTGTTCTTCCTTAATTTTCCTGCCAAACATTACTTCTCCCACTTGCCCGTACTCTTACATTCCGTTCCATTTCATTTTATCTGCATTTTTTAATGTGCGATAGGTCTGTTCACTCTGCATCCTTGCATATCACATGAAAAGTAAAGTGATCCCACTGCAGGTCTCAGGAGGCCCTTGGGGTAGTAGGAGGTTCAGGCTCCCACTTTTTCTGGACAATCGGCACTTGATGTCAGCCGGGTTGTCAGCCTACTTTGAGTAATAGAAGCTTCATATCCTATCTCTCGATCTGGCTCACGCTGAACACGAGTTCACAGTTGACCTATTTTTAATAAATGGAGATAACCAATGTTTTAGTCAGTAATACGATAATTTTGCATTATTAAAAAGAAATACCTCTCTTAAAGACCACTCCATATTAAGCGACCATCTCCTTAACGACCAAATTATCAGGAACGAACACAAACCCGTACGATCAATGTGATAAATACCTCCATTAAAAGATCACCCCTTACCCCGACCAGTCTTAATGTAAGATGGTAGGCCCTATCCCATCAACGTTAAAACATATTAATTTGAGATTCATTTTCTCAGGAACTACTAGATAGATTGTAATGAAATTTCTACACATATTAAATGAGGCTTGTGAAGACCACTGAACCTCAGTCAAACTTGTATCTGAATATTGATGTCTTATATATATATATTTTTTTTGCCACCAGCCTCTTTTTTATTTAAAAAAACTTTTAAAAACTCATAAGTGAGGATCAATTCAAGATAACATCATAGTTGAGGTTCCACAGCTTTAGTACAACTAGGTTTACCGCCTGTAAAAATTTCATGTAAATATTTCTAATAGTTCCTGAGATAATGGAGCAAATTTTCACTTTCGAGAAAACAAGGTTTAAAGTATAATGATATTACAGGCTGACAACTGTCAATTTAAAAAAAATAACGCACTTATAATTGGCGTTCAGTAAAAAATCATATACAGAAATGTTCAGAAAAGAACACACTATTAAATTATGAAAAAAAAACAAAAATTGATTTTTTTTTATTTTGGCCTTAAATGACTTATTTTAATATTTTCAAATTTGTATCCCCTTTTTAAGAGACCACCCCTCATGAAGACCAATTTTTATTGGAACCTTCAGCATTCACCTATTTATATAGGAAATCTGCCCTCCTTCCCTTACTCCTAGCGAACTTGTCTATAACTTCAGCATTGAAGTCCCTTATTTTCATTAAGAATTCTCGCTCTATTGAAATCATTGCTAGAGCAGAAAACCTGTCTTGAAACACTGTGTTTCTCTAAACGTTTTACTCTTTTTGAGTAGAAAATGGGATAAGTAGCATTTTCAACAATTTAACACAAACGCTAACGCAGTATATACATTATTGTCCACAATGAAGTGGATTAGGTACAGTGTACCAGACATATTGCAAAATCATTTTCTACTGAAAATTACATAGAGTTCTGTACGAATTTTGTTTTGACTTACGAATGAATATGATTTTTCAGCAGCTTTAAGAGATTTTTCACAAAAAATTCAGAATTAAATAGAGTTGCACCTACATGATGCCCTGTGGAGCAAAACCTATCTAATTTCTCTTAAAATAACACCACAAACTATAAAGTCCTCCTTTGTCTTTATATTCTCTTCAATTTTTAGCTCTTTGCTCTTGTTCTTGCAACTCTTAATGCGGAGCCCATCCATTTAACTTTGGATATTTCCTCACCATTCCGCTGTGAAAATGGGCTAGACAGTAAAGTCTACACAGAATTCTTTGCAATATAATTTATAATCACTATTCGTCTCATTATTCATTGAAACAGTAAGGACAAGAGTTTCTAAAGAAAAACAGACTAGTTTTTAACAGTAAGCTATGTTTATCTTCAAAATTTTAATATCGCTAGTTCACGTTTTATTCAACAGATGGAGACTCATAAGTATCTAATCCTAAAATACTCCTGCTCTATTTCTGATAACCTGTCGATACAACGGATGTAGGTTCTTGCATATTATTTTTTATGTAATTTACCCATCATCAGATTATGTACTTTAATAACTGAGTAAAATAAATAAGAATTAAATCAGGAAGCTCATACCGTTTTTTCACACCTTTGGAGTGAAGAAGATCTAATGTAAGATATAGATACGGCTCGGAAAGACATCCTAGAAAATATACCTAAAAACTGAAAAAGGACGTAAAAAGTGTTGCAGTAGCTACCGAGTGGATAAAGAAAACCTCGCTGCCTTCACCCTCTGCTCGAGGTAGGCTAGTTTTCACAAAGTGGCAACTTTTTTACAAAAATTGAAGTCAAAATACAATAGTTCATGCTATCAGTAGACTGGAGGTTAAAAATAGTGGGATATTTTTGTAAAGGTTCGATAGTTTATCGCGAAACATAAGTGTTTGGAATGTGAAAAATCTTTATAAAGTAAAACTAGATAGTGTTTTTAAAAGAAGTTGGAATTGAGACCAGACTCTGCGGATTCTTGAATTATACAAATGGTATAAATGTAGTAAAAAAATTTAAAGTTGCAAAAATACCGCGAAGACGTAAAAAAGGTTAAAAAATGAACCGATAAGCCAAAAAAAGTCGAAGAAGTAAAAATGGACAAATAAAACTCACCATTTTCTGGCCTACAATGACCCAAAATGTATATATATATATATATATATATATATATATATATATATATATATATATATATATATATATGCTGTGGTCTCAAGGTAGCATGCTGCCTTGTCACGCAGCGGGCCCGGGTTCAATTCCCGGTCGGGATACGCTCCTGGGTGAGGTTTTTTAGGGGTTTTTCCTCACTTGTAAGACAAATTTCAGGAAGCTCAGGACCCAACGGTCCCCGAAAATCATCCGGCCATCATCATCATCCTTATCATTATCATCATCGTCCTTCATCGGTGTGGAAAGCAACGGGAAGCTACCACACCTACAATTCCCTAGTAAAAGCTGCAAAGCATAGCATGAAAATGCTATGATTGCAGTGGAAGACCTGCCCTCGGCAGAATTACTATGGATGGATGGATATATAATGCTGGGTCTCGTCTTCAGAAAAAAAAAAGATTTTTCCTCAACTTCCGAGCCCTAGATATAATGAACACAATCCGAGCGGTTGTAGATTCTAACGTGAAATGACTGCGATAAACAGATTCAGTCACTGCAAAATAATGCTATGACCTATTTAGAATGTTAAAAAGGAGGTGCTTTCTTTATAATAGTCCGTCGCCGTGGCGTAGTCGGTAGAGTCCCTACGTTCCACTCCGGCGACCCGGGTACGATTTCCGGCGGGGTAGGGGATTTTAAATCTCCACCTTGGGTCTGGGTGTGTGTCCTGTCCTTGTGTCTGTATGTGAGAATAAAATAAAGTTAACATAAAGGTAAAACAAAAAAGAAAAAGGTATAACAAGAAGGAAAACAGTATAAAACAAATATGTTGGGGAAGTTTTTACAGTTGGTTGTAACTGATCATAATGAGGTGTCAGACTGTTAAACCTCCATTTGAGCAATCTTTAAGAAGTCAAGCCAATCTATCTCTTTACTTCGTCAATTCCCTCTCATATCAACATTTCGACTATAGCTCAGCTTGACACTCCGGTGCAAACCATTGATTCCTACAGCTAATTGTTTTGCATACGCTAGTGAAGCCTTTTGCTGACAATTGTAACTTATTCTTTTAAAAAATTAATATTTTAGGTAAAAGTACAGATTTTATTGACCTAAATTACAACACTGACATGAAGAGTTTTGAGATTTAGTACAAACCTACAACGTTATGAAAAACCCGCCCCTGGTGACCGAGCAGAAGCAATTTTATTTCCGTGAGTAATTAAGGGGAAAAGGTACCTTGTATCTCCGCCATGTTAAATGTTCTAATTTCAATGTTCCTTTTCAGAAGAACTGTTAACAGCAGAACATTAATTTTTTTCTCACATATACATAAACTATTTGGCAACAAAACGACATTTTTTCCAGACCACAGTATTAAAAATGAAACAGTAAGAATTTAAAAAATACAATTATATTTTTTGTGCATTTTGAAAAGGAAAATAATTTTTGGTGCCCTTAATAACAACATTAAAATGTTAAAAAAAACGCCACATTATGCCAAAGTACCAGACAAATAGCTTGTGAAAATTTCATTTCTATGGGATGAATAGTTTCAGAGAAAATGAACATAATGATCGCAAAAACAAAAATAGCGGGAAATTGGGTTTAAAGTTTTACACTCTCACAGTCCTACCCTGCAGCATGTCCTTTAAACCCACACTTAGGACCTTTAAATAAGTTTGTGGTACAAAACCAATTTATACTCATATAGAACACACTTCAAGGTATGAATATGAGTGAAAAAAACAAAAATTCAAATTTTGCCCATTTATAAGATACCTTCTTCCTTTAAGTAGCAATAAGAAGTTGCGCACGCACCTCTGTTTGTAATGTGTTGTGTGCGGTTTTATTTTTTTTTCGCTATAATCGAAGAAAACTCCGGAATAGTTTAACTTCGCCTTAAAGGAGGTGAAGGTTTGATAGAATATTACGGTAAAAAAACCACGAGTTAACCAGCAAAACTATTGAACGCTATTTCATTGCAAAACAAGGAAGTTTAATGTTAGAGACATTATTACATACAATTTGTACGAGTTCTTCAAAAGCTCATTCATCATCATCATCATAGAACATTCACGAATTTAGGCCATTTGTTCACCTGTTTCGGCCTCAAGAAAAACACCATCCAAAAGTCTTTTGAGTGGACGTCCTGGTTTTCTTCTGCCTGCAGGCTGATATCTTAATATTTGTTTGGATATCCTGTGATCTTCCATCCGATGAATATGTTGCATCCATCTTGACTTATAATCAGAAATTTTGTTTTCTGAAGGTTTCATGTGTAATTCTTCTAAGATGTCTTCATTATTTGTTTGTGATCTAGTAGTGTGTATCCTGCAGTCCTCCGAAAGAATGTCATTTCAGCAGATCTAAGTCTCTGTATATCCTTCTGTTTCAACGTCCATGCTTCGCTACCATACAAAAGAGCCAGTGTTTTATATACTTTTAGTCTTGAATGTTTTTGGACTAACTGTGGCTTGAAGATAGAATTTATTATTCCTAAAATTCTTTAAAAATTATATATTTTTGCATTTGCATCCTTTTGTTCTTCATGTGAGATGTTGTATCCTAAATATGTAAAATTATTCTTCAAAACTACTCTCGAAATTTTAGTAGACACAAGAAATTCTTGGAATAATATTTCAATAGAAAACTGCCTATTAATTAATAACAACTTAAATTGGAATACACCAATAAACCATACATGCAAAACAGTCTTCTCAATAATACATTCATTAAATCGCGTACGAAATTGTCTGCCATTTGCTCTTAGGAAAATGTTAGTAGAAACACTTGCAATGCCCCATTTTGATTATTGTGACACTATTTTTACAGACTTAAATATAATTTCCACTCAAAGACTTCAACGTGTTCATAATTCTTGCACAAGTTTTATTTGTGGTATTCGCAAATTTGACCATGTTACACCGTCCCTGGAACAATTATCGTGGCTTCGTCTAAGAGATCGTAGAACTGTCCATTCCTTATCCCTTCTCTATAAAATACTTCACACATCATCGCCTAATTATTTATCACGCCGCTTCATCAGACTATCCGATATACACAATCTTGACACTCGATCCCGTCAGCACATTGTCCTTTATATCCCTCCTCATCACACTGTATATTATTCATTATCTTTTACGGTCTCACTTACCAAAACATTGAATTCCCTTCCGCCCTATGTCAGAGACTGTCAAACTATAACGTCCTTCAAAAACAAACTAAGGAATTATTTAATAACAAACTAACTTATACACCTCACTGATAATATTCTTTTAACAATTAATAAATTTAATTATTTATGAAAATAATATTAAGATTAACAAATATTTTCATTTGTTTTGTTTTAAATATTGTATAATCGTAAAATTAGTTTTCTATATCTCATTATTTTCCTTTGTTTTTTATATACACTAGACAGGGACAATTTAATATGTCTTGCTTGTATATATTTTATTATTAGTTTTAGTCTTAATTTTAACTAACATTAACTGGTTGCATTATAGATCGTAATATATTAGATATTATCTTTTTGATCCAATTTTTACTTAGTATTTAATATTAGAGTTAATTGAGATTGTTATATTATGATGTAATATATGTTTGTCCTGGTGAGTGGAAGAGAAGGCCACATGGCCTTAACTCCACCAGGCTAAATAAATCTAAATCTAAATCTAAAATAACTTTTTTTAGTAGTAGTAGGACTTTATTAGACTAAAAGTAAGAGAGATGCTATGTTAATTACAAATGTGGGTAACATGTGCTGTTGACTGTCCGTTTCAATAAAATAATGTCTGATAATAATATAAAGTAAGAAAAAACAATAGATAACAATACAATTATCATACATTAATTATAGATTGTCCATGCAATGTGTTCAGAAATTCGCCAGCTTTCCGATTAAATATCTTTCTCGCTTGAAGCTCAAGAGCGAAATGAGTAATGACACGTGATCTCTTCTCCCTCCTGCACTTCCTTCCGCGGCCTCATTAGTCGTACATTTTTTCCTGCCTCCTGCGTATATGGCTTGTTTCAAACAGCTTCTCTACAGATTCTACGGACAGACTATTGGTTACGTAAAATTAGTAAATATTAATGATATTACACTTTGTTTACATATTTATTTATTTATTTATTCACGAATGAGTGTTGTCCTTATTTTCCGTGTTTTGTCCAGACGTTTATCCAATTTTCAGGGTTTCCATTGACTCATAGCATGCCAATCATTCACGATTTGAATTTAGAAGTATTTCCGGTAACAACTGACGCCTCCAATACTCTAAACCGTTACATGTTTTCCTAATGTATGTATTTCGTCTTCAAAGCTTCCGACCATTGGACATATTCGATTATGGTGATCGCCAGCAATTTTTAGAAATTTCCATGTCCTCAACCTAAACCAAGCAATCCCTTTTATAGCACGACTATTGTACGTTTTAAAATAACTTAAAAAGAAGGAATAGATATTTAAGGAAACGTTTTAGTTTTAGAAAAACTAATTTTCTCCCAGAGGAGAAAGATGGAATTTCAAATCCGCTGATCTTGGCGATATAATGACCAAAGTGTCAAGGATGAATTATTTTATGTAAAATATCGTTTATTAGCAGCTTTAGTAAATATAAATTGATATAAATCTAAAATTGGACGAGGATGTAAAGAAGAAATGGAAAAGAAAGACACTGGATAGGCAGATTTGGAGAGGTTTAATACAGGAGGCCAATGCCCGACACCGGGCTCTAGCGCCATAGAAGAAGAAGAAGAAGAAGAAGAAGTAGAATTAGTCTAAATTATTTTAATATTCTTTTTCAAACTATAGTCAATTAAAAATATTCAAAACTAACGTATCCCTCGATTTACTATTGTTCACTTAGGGTTGGTTTCACCAACAGAGGTAACTGTATTACGCCAGTTTAAGCTATGTATTATATACGGGGAAAACTGGCGTAATACAGTTACCTCTGTTGGTGAAACTGACCCTTAATAATTATTGTAATAATCAGTGATTCTACTATCTGAACTACAATCAGTAGCCATTGTTTTTTAGTGTTTTAAATTCCTGCTGCTTTATTTAAAGGCATATAACATCCTACATCAAGCTACTAACATTCAACATGTAACAAATAAATTTCCCCACAATCGTTTTCTATAGCACGTAAAACGAGAATAAATACTGTTGCTCTGTACTATATATATGTACAATTATTCCATGTTTTCATCATATTAAATGCTTGAAAAAACAATATCAGAAGCTTCACGTTAACATAAATAAATTAGATTGGTTGTGAATAGCTCGCTTTATATTGTTTACGATGCAGTTAGTTTCAAACATTACTTACTTACTTACTTACTTACTTACTCACTGGCACTATCGAACCCGAAGGTACATGGCCGCGCGGACATAAGCTCTCCATACATCCCTATCCTGAGCTAATGTTTTCCAATCATTCCCTGTATAATCTACTTCCCTCAAATCATAGTTAATGTTGTTCTCCCACCTCATTCTTGGTCTACCAACTGGGCGTTTTCCCTCTGGCTTTCCTACAAGAAGCTTCCATGCACGTCTTTCATTCCCCATACGTGCAACATGTCCTGCCCATCGCAGTCTACGAGACTTAACTGTTCGTATTATATCTGGCTTCCTATAAAGACCATGTAGTTCATTGTTATGTAGTCTTCTCCATTCACCTGTCTGTTCATCTCTCTTTGGTCCAAAAATTTTCCTAAGAACTTTATTCTCAAATACTCGTAATCTCCTTTCCTCCCTTAAAGTAAGAGTCCATGTTTCGCACCCATATAATATAATGGTAGAATAATAGTTTTATATATTTTCAGCTTAACGTTTTTTGAAAGGAGTTGGGAACATCAAAAGTCTCTGCAATGCATAATAACATGCATTTCCGGAATTGAGCCTATGTTTAATTTCTTTGTGCATCTCATTCCTATTTGTGATTATGTTCCTAGGTATTTGAATTCAGCCACTTCCTCAAAATTTCCCTCATTTGTCATTAGCTGTCCATTTCCATTATATACTGAATTTCTACGTGTGACCATATATTTAGTTTTAGTGATATTTACTTCCAGTCCTAATTTCTTAGTGTTACTCAATAGTGTGTGCGTGTTGGCCTTTAGTATCTCCTCGCTATCGGCCAGTAGTACTACATCATCAGCATAAACTAACAGCTTATTAATACCATTGAGTTGTAAGCCTTCCTCATTCTCTAAAGATTTAATGGCATGCTCTAGTACAAAATTAAATAGTAGGGGAGATAGTGCATCTCCTTGCTTCAACCCTTTCTGGTTTTCAAAAGTGTCTCAAAACTGTTTGCCTACACGCACCCTACTCTTTGAGCCATTTAGACACATTCGTATAAGTCTAACCAACTTTTTAGGAATTCCGAACTCCAGCAGGATACTATATAACTTCTCCCTCTTAATTGAATCATATGCTTTTTTGAAGTCTACATATAGTTGATGTACAGTACCATTATATTCCCATTTCTTCTCTAAAATCTGTCTTATACTGAAAATCTGATCTGTTGTAGACCTGTTTCTTCTAAATGCACATTGATGATCTCCTAGAATGTCATCAATATAGGGAGTAAGTCTGCTTACTAATATATTTGTTAGAATTTTGTACGAAAGTTGAAAGTAATGAGATGCCCCTGTAGTTGTTGCAATCAGTTTTATCTCCTTTCTTATAAATTGGTACGATAATTGATTCCTTCCATTCATCTGGAAGAGCTTCTTTTTCCCAAATCATACTAAGCAACCAGCGTATCTTGTCCATCAATTTTTCTCCCGCTGATTTTATCAGTTCTGCTGGGATCTCATCTGAACCTGATGCTTTATACATCTTCAATTTTTCAATCGCCATTTCAACCTCTAATGCACTTGGCTCTGCGACTAGCATTTCTGCTGTCTGTAACTTATCCTCCTCAATGTCCTGTTCTGTATGTACATTTAATAGCTGATTAAAGTAACCTTTCCATCTATTTAATATACCCCTAGAATCTGCAATCATATCCCCATTTTCATTCCGAATTATGTTTGTTCTAGCCTGAAACCCCTTCTTCTCTATACTAATTCCCTGATATAATTCTCTAATGTTCCTATTTTTTGCATTCATTTCAAGATCATTAATCTTCTCTCTCAAATATTCCCTCTTTTTACTCTTTAGTAACTTGGTGGTTTCCCGTCTAACACTACCCAATTGCTCTAAATTTACCTCATTTGGCTCGTGTAACCATTTCATTTTTGCTAGCTTTCTTTTCTTTACAATGTCGGCACATTCCTCATCAAACCATTTCTTGTTTTGCCTCTTTTTTAAACAACCAATGCTTTCTGATGCTGACAATTTAATAGTATCTCTTATAGCCTCCCATTCTTTATTTATATCAGTTTCTTCTTCGTTTGCCACATTGTCATCTGAAGATTCCAGTACTTCAAATCTATTAACTATTTTGATTTGGTATTCTTGCCGCATTTCATCATTTTTCAAGTTTTTTAATTCATATTTTACAGAATCATCTTTAGCGTTCGTTCCTCTCATAAGCGATAGCCGTTGTCTGATTTTCACTCTGACCAGATGATGATCCGAATTGCAGTCTGTCCCTCTAACTGATCTAACATCAATGATGCTACTGTGCCAGCGTTTATCCACTAATACATGATCTATCTGGTTGCGAGTTTCTCCATCTGGGGACGTCCAGGTGTATTTATGAATATCCTTATGCTGAAATGTTGTGCTCTTAAGAATGAGATTCTTTGATGTGGCAAATGTGACTAATCTAACCCCGTTGTCGTTACTATCTTCATGAAGACTGAATTTGCCTATTGTTGGTTTGAATATATCTTCCCGCCCCACTTTTGCATTAAAATCTCCTAAGACAATTTTCATATGATATCGTGAAAGGCTATCAAATAAGCATTCTAATTCTTCATAGAACTCATCCTTGATGTTGTCATCCTTATCTTCTGTGGGGGCATGTACATTTACAATTATAAAATCATGTCGTTTACCCTTTAGAATTATGTATGATATCCTATCACTAACAAATTTAATATCTCGGATAGCGGATAGGATCCTCCTTCTGACTAAAAAACCCGTTCCAAATGCAGGTCTTTCTGCACCCCCATAGTATAATGCAAAGCTTCCTGATTCCTGACTACCTTCTCCTGGCCACCTAACTTCCTGTAAAACGACTATATCCAAGGGCGATTTATCCAATTCGCGCGTTAATATCTCTAGTGCCCCGCTATTGTATAAAGTCCTAACATTCCATGTTCCTAGGAACATGTCCCTGTGTTTGAGCCTTTGGCATGGGTTCCCTGAAGTAGTCCCCGCCCGGAGAACCGAATGGGGGACTATTTGACCTCCGGAAAATTTTACCCCAGATGAACCCATGTCCGCATTTCTTGACGGTTGTATTTTTACGGTGAAAGATCGTCACTCTTTCGCCCAAGGTACTTTTTTCGTCTGGCTTATCACCTTCGACCAGTCCGGCATGGGTAACCCTATCGGCAGCAATGCTACCGCCGGCATAGCTCTCAGGATCATGTTTCAAACATTACCTATTCAAACTTCCAGCAGTAGTAAAATTATTTAGTCTAGAGTTTTCACTTCAAATCAGTGGCGGTTCGCGTCTCGAATAATAGGCGAGGAACTACGTAAGGAAATGAAAAATAAAGAAGTGGCACGACTACTTAAAAGTAATTAAATTATGAAGTCTTCCATGCAAGAAATAAATGAGAGCACTCTCCTTAAGATATCGATGAATAAAAATGTCTCTTTTAAAAAAAGAAGAGGGCACTTGAGTAAAAAAAAAGTAAATCTTAATGAGAGACTGCATCCAATTGTACGAATACAAAATAAGTCTTGTATAGAACTTGGAATAAATACCAACTCCAAATAAGATTAGAATCTCAAGAAAATTACTAGGTATTATAAAATTATTTTAGAAATTTCCAAATAATCTTGAAAACTTACTTACTCACTGGCATTATCGAACCCGTAGGTTCGTGGCCGCGTGGACATGAGTTCTCCATACATCCCTATCCTGAGTTAATGCTGTTCAATCATTCCCTGTATCATCTACTTCCCTCAAATCATAATTAATGTTATTCTCCCACCTCTTTCTTGGTCTACCAACTGAGCGTTTTCCCTCTGGTTTTCTTACAAAAAGCTTCCATGCACGCCTTTTATTCCCCATACGTGCCACATGTCCTGCCCATAGCAGTCTACGAGATTTAACTGTTCTTATGATATCTGGCTTCCTATAAAGATCATGTAGTTCATTGTTATTCCGTCTTCTCCATTCGCCTGTCTGTTCATGTCTCTTTGGTCCAAAAATTTTCTACGTACTTTATTCTCAATTACTCGTAATCTCCTTTCCTCCTTTATAGTAAGAGTCCATGTTTCTCATGCATATAATATAACTGGTACAATAATAATTTTACATATTTTCAGTTTAACGTTTTTTGAAAGGAGTTGTGGCGTCAAGAGTCCCTGTAATGCATAATAACACGTATTTTCAGAATTGTGCCTGTATTTAATTTCTTTGTGCATCTCATTCCTATTAGTGATTATTGTTCCTAGGTATTTGAATTCACCCACTTTCCCAAAATTTCCCTCATTTGTCATTAGCTGTCCATTTCCATTATACAATGTATTTCTACGTGTGACCGCATATTTAGTTTTATTGATATTTACTTCCAGTCCCAATTTCTTAGTGTTAGTCAATAGTGTGTGCGTGTTGGCTTTTAGTATCTCCTCGCTATCGGCCAATAGTACTACATCATCAGCATAAACTAACAGCTCATTAATACTATTGAGTTGTAGGCATTCTCCATCCTAAATAAATACTCTTGAATAAACACGATAATTAAGATTGCGAATTTGATCTGGGAAAACTCAACGATTATGTATCTTTATGATAGTAACAATTTAACTTTCTTTCTGATAGAAGGAGCGGGGGAATTAATTAGATTTTTTTATATAGGAATAATTCTTGCATTTTTGGTAAAAATGCCTATATTTTCTGTTCATTTATGGCTCTGATGGAAGATGAGCGTGACATTCATGATGTGACTTCGCTTCATTGTGGTCACGTTTTCTAATAACAGGACATAATACATCAGGTAGCCAATTTAAGTATAATATTCAAGTATTATATTTAATATTATAACTATTATTCCCTGAGAAAAGTTAATAATAAAAATACAATAATTAATCGTTATATTTGACTAAAATAAACATTAATTATTGTTGTTTTATTAAAAGTATCATATTGTAAAAATATTGATTTTTTTCAGGTGACCAATTCGAAATATTGTAAAATTACTCAATTTTATTATAAAGTGAAAAGAATGCGACTTTGTGCCAGAATAAATTGACCTAAGCATTTTTCGGGCTTGTTGACCGTGATCGTGAGCTTTATGCCAAATGCCGAAGTAGATATTATCGTCCGAACCACATTGGGTGAGCATTTTGTCCGAATTCAGAAAGGGTTAATAAGAATTATAAGTTAGGCTCATGTACGCTTATGTGCAGGCCTGAGTCAGTGTTATGTAAATTTTAAGTATAATCATTGAATAATATAACTTAATAATACAATACAAGTCTTTCACGCGACGGCATTAATTACGATTCGAAAAGGTGTAATTAATTAAATATTATAATCAAGAATTAATTTAATTACTTCGACCCAAACAATAGTTACAACTAGAAATGATATGTACAAAGAAATTAAACATAGGTTCAACTCAGGAAATGCATGCTATTTTACATTATAGGGACTCTTGTCCGAACTTCTCTCAAAAAACGTTAAACTCAAAATATATAAAACTGTTATTCTCCCAGTATATGAATTCGAAACATGGACTTTTGCTTTAAGGGAGGAGAAAATATTAGGAGTGTTTGAGAATAAAGTCTTAGGAAAAAGTTTAGGACAAAGAGACCAACAGGTGAATGGAGAAAACTACTTAACAGTGAGCTACATACATGGGCCTACTTTATAAGAACTAGATATAATAAGAACAGTTCAGTCTCGCAAACTGCTATGGGCAAAACATGTGGCACAAATGGGAAAGAAAGAGAGACTTCGAAACTTCTTCTAGGAAAACGAGAGAAAACGGTCAGTTGGTAGACCAAGAATAAAGTGAGAGAATAATAAGCATGATTTGAGGTAGGATTAAACAGGGAATAATTGGAAAACATTAGCTCAGGTTAGGGATATATGGAGATCATACGTCCGCGCGGGCATGAACTTACGGGTTCGATAATGCCAGTGAGTTGATGGTTAGTACAGTGCGGCATAAATTTACATCTCGTTAAATTCTTACCTAATATATCCTAATGAATATTTGTTTGTTTGTTTGTTCGTATTTTTATGAGAAGCCATAACATACATCAGATTGTGATGGAGCTTTTTGCAAAATGTTCATGAGCTTCCTGGGAAGGTTATAGGCTTGAAGAGAGTTGTAATGCTCAACCCCTTCATCCTTAAAAAAATCACCCTTTGTATTGAAAATCGTGAAAAAGTCACTTTTTGGACGGTTAATTGGCTTATGCTGCCTAAACCATAACAAATACACAAAATAAATGTACATAGAATTGAATATCCTAAACTCTACAAAAAATTCCATAACAGCATATGTTTATCTTTAGCGGATAACTCACAATAACCATTTTTGTCTTTCATTGATGCCAAGAAGACCAGGAGAAGTAGATTCCCGGGCAAGCGTAGCTGCGCACTGCGGGTATTATTTGAAGAATAACTTATAACAACAAATTTTGTATTTCAGCTCATTTATGCCAAGAAGATCTAGAAAAATAGATTCCCGAGCAACACCGGATAATCAGTACGGGTATCTTAAAATAATTACGATATATATTTTTCTTTTTACTCATTCAACTTATTGAACTAAACATTAATTTTTATGTTTTTCAGTTCTTTTTTGCCAAGAAGATCGGAATAAGTAGATTCCCGAGCAAAGCTGGGTAATCAGCACGGGGTATCTAAAAATAATTACTATATGATTTATAATTATTTTTCATTTTACTTATTCAACTAAACATAAAAAAGTACATTAATTTTCATTTATTTAGACGTAGATGCGCACGCCGGATAAGAGCTAGTACATTATAAATTGATTAATCATGTGTGTTGCATCATTGTAATACCTCACAATCCGCTGTGTTATGTATAATTTTGTGCCCTGCTAAAGCCAACCACCATTTCCACCTGAGCAGAACCTGTAAGAACTCTACTCACTGATACACCTACAAAAGGTGTAATCTATACCTAATTCCACTGTGTATGTTATTCTTTATCATGAGTAATGCCACGAGTGATTTCCAAATTATCGTTACATTCACGACTCACGAAATGAGGAGTGAATTTATCATAAGTAATGCCACGAGTGATTTCCAAATTATCGATAAATTCACGACTCACGAAGTGAGGAGTGAATTTATCTAGAGAATTTGGAAATCAAGAGTGGCATTTGTTAGGACTATTTAACGAATAAAATTAAGCTGTTTACTCACAAATCATTATTTAACTATAGTTATTTTAAAATATTTATATATTTAATGTAAACGGCGATGTTTGAAAACAAATGAGAAACGATAGGTACGCTTCTACTGCTTCTTTTGTTTATCACTGCAACCAGATCATACTATTTATTGCCAAAGGAACGCAATATTGTAAGAATGCTCTCTAGTGGAGAAAAAATGAAACACATCAATCTGTATATTAATTCATTTTTGATGTCGTATGATGTAAATATGACAATTATATTTTTCTCGATTATTACTTGGGAAAAAATACATTTAAGAAAGTGCAAACAGTGGTTTCTTTTTTTGGTGGTATAATCAATTGCTACAAATGTTGACATGTAAGCACTATTATATACAATCTGGTAGCCGTATTTGTTATAGGCTCAGTCACTGCAAAATAACGGCCAGACCTGTTCAGAATATTAAAAAGGAGGAGCTTTGTTTAATATATGATAATCCTAACACTGATAAATATTTCGTGAAACACGACTCTGATTGGTTGTAAAACAGAAATCATTGAAACGTGATTGGTCATTGACTCCCATTTGGGGCATGAGTTAAATAGTCTAGGAAATTTGGAAATCAAGAGTGGCATTTGTTAGGACTATTTAACGAATAAAATTAAGCTGTTTACTCACAAATCATGATTTAAATATAGTTATTTTAAAATATTTATATATTTAATTAAACGACAATGCTTGAAAACAAATGATAAACGCGTGTTATGCTTCATTTGTTCATCATATTAAAATATTTTGATGGAGGCTGGAACGAGTATTTTGGGGGACAAGAGCCGAAAATTCGAAAATGCACAAACTTTTCGAAAAATGGCTAAAAAAATCGAAAATTTTGTGCTGCAATCAGATCATATTATTTATTGCCAAAGGATCACAATAATGTAAGAATGCACCCTAGTGGAGAAAAAGTAAAACACATCAAACTGTTTATAACCAACATTATTAATTAATTTCTTATATCAATTATATTTTTCTGGAACGTAAATTCCTGGGAAATAATACGTTTTAGAAAGTGCAAACAGTGGTTTCTTTTTTGTGGTATAATCAATTGCTACAAACGTTTTTATATTTAGAAAGTGCAAACAGTGGTTTCTTTTTTGTGGTATAATCAATTGCTACAAACGTTTTTATATCATATCCCGCAAGCACTATCTGGTTGCATTCGTGCACTATATACACAATCTGGTAGCCACATGTATTCTAGAATTCTTACATTTTAATATATATAAATTCTTGTATTTCTTAAAGAGTCAGTCACTGCAAAATAATGCTCTGACCTATTCAGAATGTTAAAAAGGAGGAGCTTGATTTTAAAGTGATAAAATTAAATTGATAAAATCGAGGTGAAAAAGAACTGATTGGTTGTAAATCAAAATTCATTGAAATGTGATTGGTTATTGACTCCCATTTGGGGCAAGAGTTAAATGGACTTTAAAAAAAATTCTTAAAGTAGCTGAGCGATGATATGCATACCGTCTTGGTGCAGGATTATCGCTGTTTGGAGGCCCCGTAAATGAATAAATTGCTCATAGAATTTCGCTCAGTGTATAGTACCTGTCGTACAAGGGATAATAAAGATCCCTATTAGGTTCGTCTTCCGGGCATATAGGCCGTGGTCCAGTCGTTCTTCTACTCGACGTTTCGTCTACTGCTGCGGTAGACATCTTCAGGAGATACTGCGTGCTCTCTGTGAACTCCTCAACAGTCGGCTGCAGACTGGCTGGTCGTTGGAAACTCCCTCCCTATTTATAGGCACGCCCCTGGTGGAGAGGCGGTTTTCTGCGCGGTCCGTGTTGCGTGCTGTTTTGTCCAGGCTGTCGCTAGCAGAAGTCATAGGCTTCGTTGTCGTATTGTGCAATGCCGGGATCCAGATTTTGTTTATCTTCATGGTTTCTTCTTTTTTGTTAAAGGAATTTCCTTCTGGCTTTTTTCGTGTTGAGACTTGAAAGTAGTTTTGAAGTTCCTTAGGACAGGTTACTGGCCCGACGCTAAGTAGTCCAGTGGTAGGGCTGCTACCTTTTAGTCTCTGGACAGACATTAGGATACCGCATTTACTCAGTACCTGATGGAACGGTTATACCGCCGTGACTCGGTCCTCAGAGCCTCGTTTGTGAAAACAGGTTGTACCACGAGAAGGTGAGGATGAGAATTGGGTAGGAGAGGTTATACACACGTCACTACAATTTTTGTGTTCATATATTTCAATGGCTTCTCTGTACAGTCTGGTGTAATAATGTGATGTTTGGGACAATACCTGTGTTTCTTCGAATCTTATTATATGTTCTTGGTTGTTCATCCAGTGTTCCGCTACGGCTGATTTTTCCTTTTGTTTTAGTCTGCAATGCCTCTTGTGTTCTTGCAATCTTGTGGTAACCATTCTTTTTGTTGTGCCGATATAAACTTCTCCACAACTGCAAGGGATGCGATATATACCGGCAGTACTTAACGGATCTCTTGTATCTTTGGCTGGGCGCAGTATATTGCTGATTTTTTGTGTTGGCTTGTAGGTTGTAGATATGTTATATTTATTTAATATTCGACCAATTCTCTCCGTTATTGTCTTGATATATGGTAGGTACACCTTACCCTTAGCCTCCTCCTTGTTCCCGTTTTCGGATTTGTATTTATTGGGATTTATGGCTCGGCGAAAATCTGTTTTGCTGTATATCCATTGGATTGAAACGCTGCTTGGAGATGATTAATTTCTTCTTGTAGATACTGTGGTTCCGAAATCCTTTTGGCTCGTTCCACCAGGGTTTTAATTATTCCGCGTTTTTGTCTGGGATGATGGTTGGACTGCTTATGTAGGTATCTGTCTGTGTGAGTCTTTTTCCTGTATACCTTGTGTCCAAGTGTCATGTCTTGGTTTCGAATTACTAAAACATCCAAAAACGGTAGACTGTTGTTCTCTTCTCTTTCCAGGGTGAATTGGATGCTGGGACAAATACCATTTAAATGTTGCCTGAAGTTATCAAGTTCTTCTTCACCATGCTCCCAAATGACGAATGTGTCGTCCACATATCTCAGCCAAACCTGAAGGTCTTAATGTAGCATTCTCCAAGGCCTGTTTTTCAAATTGTTCCATGTAAAAATTGGCTATTACGGGGCTTAATGGACTTCCCATGGCCACGCCATCTATTTGCTCGTAGAATATTCCTCCCCATTGGAAATACGTTTCTGTGAGGCATATGTTATACAGCGCTACTATATCTTGGGGAAAGAGTTCTTGCAAGTATGTCATAGTGTCTGGGATAGGTATCTTAGTAAATAAAGAAACCACATCGAAGCTTATTATTTTATCGTTTGGCTTGAGTTTCAGAGTGTCTATTTTTTCTATGAAGTGCGTGGAGTTTTTTACAACGTGTCAGTTTTTCCAATATACGGTTTCAATAGTGAGGCGAGAAACTTGGCGAGTTCATATGTAGGTGATCCAATGGCCGAAACAATAGGTCTGAGTGGTGTTCCTTCCTTGTGTATCTTTGGTAATCCATACAATCTTGGTGGCAGTGCTTCTGATTTGTACAATCCTCGTTTAGTGTCTTCATCAAGTGTGGAGCTCTTGATAAGTTTATTGGATTTACGTAGAACTCTTGCTGTAGGATCAGTTTTAAGAATCTTGTATGTCTCTGGATCTAAAAGCTGTTGCATTTTCTGGTTGTATTGTTCTGTTTCCATGATGACGGTGGCATTTCCTTTATCTGCTGGAAGAACGATGATGTCTTTGTCTTCGTTTAGATTATGTAAAGCTACTTTTTCTTTTCGTGATAAATTACTCACCGGTGGTTGGTTTTACGGAGAATGCGAGACACTTCGCCCCTTATTTCCTCACTCTGATGAATAGGCAGCTGCCTTATTCCGGCTTCTACATTGGCTATGATGTCTTCAATAGGTACTGTTTTAGGTGTTACAGCAAAATTTCCTCCTTGGCAAGTACCGATATTTCTTCTTCGTTGAGTTGCCGGTCTGTCAAATTTACTACCGCTCTTGAGTTGGGTGGTTTATTTCTGTTTTCTTGATGATTTTTTATGTATTTTTGTTTCTGTCGTTCCGTGTTTTTCTCTATGGTTCGGCAAAGCTGTGGTATGTGATGTTGTCCACCTTCTCCCAGTCTCTCTTACTGAGAATATTGCTAATCTTCAGATGTAAGTAAAAAAGTTCTTGATCATTCATCCCCAGGGTTCGTCTTGTATCATGAATTCGTTCTCTAAGAAGAGCCCGTTCCGTTCGTCCATATATCCTCTTAGCCTTTGTCGTTTTGAAGATCTGTTTGCATCGTAGAAATTGAGGGATAGTTCCCGTGTCTCTGCACCGTAGAAGAAAGCTTAAATTGCACAGAAAGCGTCCTTTTTCTTTCTTAATTCTTCAAATTTCCGAATAGAAAGAAATACATCCTTCCCGTAGAGGTTGCTTATGTATAACTGTAGGCTTTCACGGCCGGCGTCTTGATCCCTGTTAGGTTCGTCTTCCGGGCATATAGGCCGTGGTCCAGTCGTTCTTCTACTCGACGTTTCGTCTACTGCTGCGGTAGACATCTTCAGGAGATACTGCGTG
Source organism: Diploptera punctata (assembly GCA_030220185.1). NCBI lineage: Eukaryota > Metazoa > Arthropoda > Insecta > Blattodea > Blaberidae > Diploptera > Diploptera punctata. Next base: position 293,901 of record JASPKZ010008182.1, read on the forward strand.
CTCTCTGTGAACTCCTCAACAGTCGGCTGCAGACTGGCTGGTCGTTGGAAACTCCCTCCCTATTTATAGGCACGCCCCTGGTGGAGAGGCGGTTTTCTGCGCGGTCCGTGTTGCGTGCTGTTTTGTCCAGGCTGTCGCTAGCAGAAGTCATAGGCTTCGTTGTCGTATTGTGCAATGCCGGGATCCAGATTTTGTTTATCTTCATGGTTTCTTCTTTTTTGTTAAAGGAATTTTTGTGTTTATATATTTCAATGGCTTCTCTGTACAGTCTGGTGTAATAATGTGATGTTTGGGACAATACCTGTGTTTCTTCGAATCTTATTATATGTTCTTGGTTGTTCATCCAGTGTTCCGCTACGGCTGATTTTTCCTTTTGTTTTAGTCTGCAATGCCTCTTGTGTTCTTGCAATCTTGTGGTAACCATTCTTTTGGTTGTGCCGATATAAACTTCTCCACAACTGCAAGGGATGCGATATTATACCGGCAGTACTTAACGGATCTCTTGTATCTTTGGCTGGGCGCAGTATATTGCTGATTTTTTGTGTTGGCTTGTAGGTTGTAGATATGTTATATTTATTTAATATTCGACCAATTCTCTCCGTTATTGTCTTGATATATGGTAGGTACACCTTACCCTTAGCCTCCTCCTTGTTCCCGTTTTCGGATTTGTATTTATTGGGATTTATGGCTCGGCGAAAATCTGTTTTGCTGTATCCATTGGATTGAAACGCTGCTTGGAGATGATTAATTTCTTCTTGTAGATACTGTGGTTCCGAAATCCTTTTGGCTCGTTCCACCAGGGTTTTAATTATTCCGCGTTTTTGTCTGGGATGATGGTTGGACTGCTTATGTAGGTATCTGTCTGTGTGAGTCTTTTTCCTGTATACCTTGTGTCCAAGTGTCATGTCTTGGTTTCGAATTACTAAAACATCCAAAAACGGTAGACTGTTGTTCTCTTCTCTTTCCAGGGTGAATTGGATGCTGGGACAAATACCATTTAAATGTTGCCTGAAGTTATCAAGTTCTTCTTCACCATGCTCCCAAATGACGAATGTGTCGTCCACATATCTCAGCCAAACTGAAGGTCTTAATGTAGCATTCTCCAAGGCCTGTTTTTCAAATTGTTCCATGTAAAAATTGGCTATTACGGGGCTTAATGGACTTCCCATGGCCACGCCATCTATTTGCTCGTAGAACAATACAACCAGAAAATGCAACAGCTTTTAGATCCAGAGACATACAAGATTCTTAAAACTGATCCTACAGCAAGAGTTCTACGTAAATCCAATAAACTTATCAAGAGCTCCACACTTGATGAAGACACTAAACGAGGATTGTACAAATCAGAAGCACTGCCACCAAGATGTATGGATTACCAAAGATACACAAGGAAGGAACACCACTCAGACCTATTGTTTCGGCCATTGGATCACCTACATATGAACTCGCCAAGTTTCTCGCCTCACTATTGAAACCGTATATTGGAAAAACTGACACGTTTGTAAAAAACTCCACGCACTTCATAGAAAAAATAGACACTCTGAAACTCAAGCCAAACGATAAAATAATAAGCTTCGATGTGGTTTCTTTATTACTAAGATACCTATCCCAGACACTATGACATACTTGCAAGAACTCTTTCCCCAAGATATAGTAGCGCTGTATAACATATGCCTCACAGAAACGTATTTCCAATGGGGAGGAATATTCTACGAGCAAATAGATGGCGTGGCCATGGGAAGTCCATTAAGCCCCGTAATAGCCAATTTTTACATGGAACAATTTGAAAAACAGGCCTTGGAGAATGCTACATTAAGACCTTCAGTTTGGCTGAGATATGTGGACGACACATTCGTCATTTGGGAGCATGGTGAAGAAGAACTTGATAACTTCAGGCAACATTTAAATGGTATTTGTCCCAGCATCCAATTCACCCTGGAAAGAGAAGAGAACAACAGTCTACCGTTTTTGGATGTTTTAGTAATTCGAAACCAAGACATGACACTTGGACACAAGGTATACAGGAAAAAGACTCACACAGACAGATACCTACATAAGCAGTCCAACCATCATCCCAGACAAAAACGCGGAATAATTAAAACCCTGGTGGAACGAGCCAAAAGGATTTCGGAACCACAGTATCTACAAGAAGAAATTAATCATCTCCAAGCAGCGTTTCAATCCAATGGATACAGCAAAACAGATTTTCGCCGAGCCATAAATCCAATAAATACAAATCCGAAAACGGGAACAAGGAGGAGGCTAAGGGTAAGGTGTACCTACCATATATCAAGACAATAACGGAGAGAATTGGTCGAATATTAAATAAATATAACATATCTACAACCTACAAGCCAACACAAAAAATCAGCAATATACTGCGCCCAGCCAAAGATACAAGAGATCCGTTAAGTACTGCCGGTATATATCGCATCCTTGCAGTTGTGGAGAAGTTTATATCGGCACAACAAAAAGAATGGTTACCACAAGATTGCAAGAACACAAGAGGCATTGCAGACTAAAACAAAGGAAAAATCAGCCGTAGCGGAACACGGATGAACAACCAAGAACATATAATAAGATTCGAAGAAACACAGGTATTGTCCCAAACATCACATTATTACACCAGACTGTACAGAGAAGCCATTGAAATATATAAACACAAAATTCCTTTAACAAAAAGAAGAAACCATGAAGATAAACAAAATCTGGATCCCGGCATTGCACAATACGACAACGAAGCCTATGACTTCTGCTAGCGACAGCCTGGACAAAACAGCACGCAACACGGACCGCGCAGAAAACCGCCTCTCCACCAGGGGCGTGCCTATAAATAGGGAGGGAGTTTCCAACGACCAGCCAGTCTGCAGCCGACTGTTGAGGAGTTCACAGAGAGCACGCAGTATCTCCTGAAGATGTCTACCGCAGCAGTGGACGAAACGTCGAGTAGAAGAACGACTGGACCACGGCCTATATGCCCGGAAGACGAACCTAATAGGGATCAAGACGCCGGCCGTGAAAGCCTACAGTTATGGATAATAAAGAATTTGGGAAGCTACGGTGACAGCGATTTTGAGCTTGAGAAACCAGCTGTAATGGCTAGGAGGCTACACGCAATGACAACATGTCATCCATAAATTGTTTGGACGATCACATGTGGATGTGATGTTAAACAATTGCTTTATTTCATGGCACAAAAGCCGAGACTATTGTATAATCAATAACAATTAGCTTGCATTCTCCGCCTCGACGCGTCATGTAATTGAGGTCTCACAATACGCCATGTTGATTTATTTCTTCACGCTCGGAAATTCCATGTAATATTGACTGTCGGGATATGTTATAGAGAAAGAGTTCATTTTTGCCTTAATAATTATCGATGTCCCATGCATTTGGTGCTATATTTCCTGAGACATTTAAACTTAAAAAGTCCGTCATGCAGGAATTTCGTGAATAAGCGAGTTCCTCAGATAGTTGAATTTATGATCCGATTTTGCTGGTTTAAGATATAATTATTTTGTTAAATTGGAGAAACTCAATTTCTGATGCCAGCTTATTTAAAAGTGAAAACGAATCTTGCATAACCGTAATATTACCAATTGAATATTGTTATATATCCATCCATCCATCCATCCATCGATCCATAGTAATTCTGCCCGAGGGCAGGTCTCTCACTGCAATCATAGCATTTTCATGCTATGCTTTGGAGCTTTACTAGGGAATTGTAGGTATGGTAGCTTCCCGTTGCTTTCCACACCGGTGAAGGATGATGATGATAATGATAAGATGATTTTCGGGGAGCGTTCGGCCCTAGGCTTCCAGGCATTTGTCTTATAGGTGAGGAAAAACTCCGAAAAAATCTCACCCAGGAGCCTGCCCCGACTGGGAATTGAACCCGGACTCGCTGCGTGACAAGGCAGCACGCTTCCTCGAGATCACAGCGGTGAACTATTGTTATATATAATGACACAGATTAAAATAATATCTATAGATTCGTTTTTCCGTCACTTTATTAAAAACTAGCTAATACCCGGCGTGCGCTGCTACGCCTAAATAAATGAAACGTGTTTTTATGTTTAGTTGAGTAAGTAAAACGAAAAATAATTATAAATTTATATCGTAAATGTTTTAGATATCCCGTGCTGATTACCCGGCGTTGCCCGGGAATCTACTTATCCCGATCATCTTGGCATAAATGAGCTGAAAGACATAGGCCTAATGGTTATTGAGAGTTATCCGTAAAGGCATTGCTACGTGCGTTGCTACGCTTGCCCGAGAATCGAGTCATCACTATCTTCTCGGCATCAATGAGATGATAAATAAAAATGGTTATTATGAGTTATCCGTAAAAGATAGACATATGCTGTCGGGAACTTTTTTGTAGATTATTTTGATATATTTAATTCTGTGTACATTTATTTGATGTATATGTTATGGTTTAGGCAGCATCCAAAAAGTTCCGAGAACACGTTTCTCATTATATAGGATGATTTTTAAGGGTGAAGGGGTTGATTATTACAACTCTCTTATAGCCTAAAACCTTTCCGGGAAACTCCTGAATATTTTGCAAATAGCCCCATCACAATGAGAATGGTGTGGTAATGCATAAAGGACAAACATACAGACATATAGGCCTACATTCGTTTTTATATAAGTATATAGCCTTTGTTTTCATTATTAATGAAAATAGTTTTAAGATTTGTTAATATTTTATCTAATGCCTTGTATAACAAGCGATAGATTAATTCATTATATTTAATACACAAGTGAGCTTCTTGGTGATCAAATATTAAAATATATATACAGTCAATATGCCCATTTTACCAATTAATGTTTAAAAAGGTCAACAAGTTTCCACAGCCAAGCTGTCATTCTCATGACCAGATATTGACTGAAGACAAAATTGATAATAAATAATAAACAAATTCAAATGTGACATGTCACATGTGACGTAGTTTGTTTTTAACTGAATTTGTTTATTATTTATTATCAATTTTGTCTTCAGTCAATATCTGGTCTTGAGAATGACCGCTTGGCTGTGGAAACTTGTTGACCTTTTTAAACATTAATTGGTAAAATGGGCGTATTGACTGTATATATATTTTAATTCATTATAGTTTATTACTTTGTATTTTTTTCTTTTCGTTTTATGTATAGTAGATTCGAGCTTGTTATGGTCCTGGTTCGGTATTCATTCGTATCATTAATTTCATTTTAATTGTAGGTATTGTAGATTGTAGTATTAGACATGTTCATTAGTATTTAATTTGACGCATAATTAATTGTTTAGTACGGTAAGTTACTATTAATGCAGATTTTTTGTATTTGTATGTAACATATGTTTGTCCTGGTGACTGGGAAGTAGAAGGCCACAATGCCATTAACTCCATCACTCTGAATTATATACTATATCTATATATGTCCATAGCAATAGAATCGGGCCCTGTATCCTCAATAAGATGGAACTGCCAATTTAGGGGGTTAAATTTAATTGGTAATAAAAGATTCCGGGCTATGTGGCCGTGGTCTATAACTGGCGTTTCTTCCAGACGTTTCTCCCTCAACTGCGGAGGGCATCTTCAGTGGCGAGCGCTTCCATTCGCAATCGAGTCTACGACAGGGATGATTTCGTTGGTATTTTGAAAATACCTTTCTCGTCTTATTTTAATAAACCATATCGTGTGAAACATCGAAAATTGAGACAGCCAGAGCAATTTTTATTTTTCGTTTCAGGTGAATTCCTACACCTAGATAAGGTCCGATTATGCCTGTTAACGAACTCTAATTAGTTTTTTATTTGACTGCTATATACCAAGTTTGGTTATCATAAAACAAAAATTGCGGCCTCTAGAGCAGTAAAGACAAACAAACAAACATACACATATGTCTGTAAAAAGAGGGTTTTTCCAAATTCTTTTATGAGAACAATTTCAATGGCTTCATTCCTTCTGAATTAGCTAAAAGGCGTTTAACATGATATAGAGTGAAAGAGCGTGTAGATGAAGAAATTATCATATGTAATATACATCAAAATAGGTATGTCTGCATATTAGTATAATTAAAAATAAAATATGTTAAATTTTGGAGGTACGAAGCGGGAGAAGTCTGGCAATAGTGTGTATGTTTACGATTGGCCTCTCGCGCTATGCAGTTTGTATTGATCTCAAATAACACTGGTCAACATGATTTTTGTCTCATGAGTACCAATAGTTGTACTTAATGCAGTTTTTTATCGTGTTTTCAAATATGTATTCGGAATTTCTCCATCACCCAAAGGTTTTTTTATTTAAATTTCAATTAATGGATTTAAATAATTATTTTTTAATAAACGTCTTTTTGTCCATTTGTCCATTGTAAGATAAAACCAAATCAGCTAACTCAGGAGATTTCAGCTATGTAAAATAGATATCAAGGCAAATGGAATCCTAACATGCTGGCCGATTATTGTTGGACCATCAAGAGGGATGCTCCACAGGCGAAAATCATCATTTATTACTTTCTAGGCGAGTCCGAATGTTCGAATATTGTGTAGTTACAAATGTAGAAAATATTAAAGTGTTTGAAATTATAAATTTCTGTCTCTCGGATACCTTGCGTGATGGAGAAAAACCGATATCATATTTGAATTCAGGAGAAAAAATACTACCAGAATCACACCTTTTTTTTCTGAGACAAAAAAAAAGTTTATTTTTTGTTGCTCATTATAAGTCGTGCTAATAACGGGGTTTACATTACAATAGACACACATATTACATTAGACATACATATGTCATATGGCATATTACGTACTCAAGTCGGAGGTCCCTATTATAGCTGCATAACAATTAGTTAACGATCTTTATGAGAATCCAAATGAAACAAGAAGAGTTTAATCTCGTAGACTGTGATGGAAGGCATATGGGACGAATGGAGATTGAAAGAGAGACATGGAAACTTCTTGCAGGAAAATCACAGTGAATGCGTCCAGTATATAGGACAAGAATGAGATGGGAGAATAAAAATCATAATGATTTGAGGAAGGTAAATTATAGAAGGGGTGATTGGAAAACATTAACTCGGGATAAGAATGTACGGAGAGCTTGTGTCCGCGCTACCATGGATATTGCCAGTAAGTTACTTCGTTAGTGGGATCCATTTTCGTACGTCGCTCTGAAACTAGTCCACTGATAAAAATATGCAGAGAATAACATTTAATGAAATTAAATCTATGAGAAAAACAGGCACAGAGACTGCCACATATCTAAAAGCGTAATAACGTTAGGGCCAGCCTTCCGAATATTTCACACGCATGCGCAAATCGTTTGTATCAGTCGTATTGTAGCCTCACTATGATTGTTGTCCAGCGGTTCGCTTTGTTTCCCCGCAGCTGTTATAAACAATTAAATACAAAGATGCCGACTACCGCCACTATAATAATTCCGCATGTTAATCATTACCAAGCATTGTCGCGCGGCACCTGCTTTTATATAAACGGACAACCATCATAGTGAGGCGATAATACTATTCTAACAAGGAAACTCAACCATTTCATGCCGAAATCTACCTTCATATTTATCTTAGAGAAGCGTTGTGATATACCAAGGCCATGTCCAAAATATAACACCGTTTTTAACTGCTAGGCACAGAAATGGAAGCCAAAATCCAGCATTAGCAACCCATTGTGCGGAGCAGATATACAACCCTGGATGAGTTAAGAGCGGAATGAAGTTAAACGGGACGGTGGGTAGTGAGAATTATCCAGTCTGCCAATACAGGAGCTGTGTTACTTTCCTATAATTTAAATGAGAGATTTGGCGCTGGATTTAATTACTTTGCAGATAAAAACGGCAGATAATGTATTTGGTCATGGCCTTCGTATATCACAAAGCTTCTCTGGAATAAATTTCAAGGTAGGTTTCGGTATGCAATGGTTGACTGTTCCCTTGTAAGTTGTAAAACGTTCTCTTTTGTGACGAGATGTTTGTAGTGAAGTAGTGTAGGTAAGCGGCAGACACTTTTAGTTTGGTTATTAGCACACATGAGTAAGTGATAGAGTACGCCTACTCGTCTGTGATATCAGCCATGCTTTTAGATACCTGGCGGCATCTGTACACTCTTTGGGACAGGGAGCGAAGTTCTGATATTACAATAATCAGGTGTCAAATATCCTGACTGAATTCCTGCATGAATAAAAGTTCAAACGGAGGAACCAAGTCGGAAGAATGTGTATTGTTAGATAGCCTGGAGAGCTTTAAAATATCGGGCTATGCGAAAATGATAAAATTTCAAGTATTCAGAAAATAAGGCAAGAAAATGTTGAGACTGCAATTATTTATTTTGTCCCGTGCTTCAAGTAGGTGACATTAATCTATTGTTTATCTACATAGAAGCTTCCCCTTAATGCTTCTTGTTAATATCTTGAACACGTTGTGTTAACATGACATGCCAAATGGGAATGAACGTGCGTTGCATTGATATATGCTACTATTATTGTGTCTTGTCATGGAACAGTACACCGCGTATACTTCGACTAATACAAATGTAGCACCAGGAGTCATTTATATCACAATGGTATTGTGTACCGGTATTTAGGTTAATGTTAACTCAAAATCAACCTAATTATATTCTGACATTTCAACTTTTGTATGAAAGTGACTATTGCAAATTTAATTCCATGGAAATATGTAGTAATTTACTTTTTTTTAAATATTTTAACTTAAAACATAATAACAGCGGTAATAGTGCCCAATAATAATAATAATAATTATTATTATTATTATAATAAATAATTTAATTACACAAGAATCCTAAATTGATACATGTCCAATATATGGAAAAGTATTAAGATAATATTTAAATCAACATTATAACAAATATAAATTCAAATTTATTTTAAAAGATCTTAATACCCCTGATTGTATGCGAGTGAACTCCGGTTAGCGGGAAGTGGAGTATAAAGTGATTATATAATTTTAAAAAAATATATATATCCTAAGATTCAAGTAATCTACAAACATTAAAATGCCATTTCCAGTACTCCGAATCACTGAATGTAAAACTGGTAAGAATTGTCTCTCACAAACAGGAATGAAATGGCGTTTGATACAGGCCGATTTACATTCCTTCAATTTAATTTACAGAATGAGCTGAATTTTTTAAGGAATCAGATTTCAATGCCAGCATCGTGAAATGAGGTTTACAGGCAAATGTCACTCAGTGGAAAAACGAGAAGACTGGGTAGGCCTATAGCTTCTTTAGGCTAAAATTGGAATTTTTAAACTAGCCTGAACATTCTGGCGGTACCATTGCCCTGGGATCGATTCAGCTTTTACCTCAAATGGATATTATTTGCATTTTCTGAAGGAAAACCGACTAAAAGATTGTCTGATTGTTTTTCAAAGGTGTAACCGTCTACTACAGTACTTCAAGTGCCTCCCAAATTCTCTAGTGGATGTATTTATCTTTACACTTCCGATGTGTCTTACATATATATATATATATATATATATATATATATATATACCTTATCCGCTCTTAAAGTGGTGCTAACATAAACAAACTCTAATTGTATCCTTCCCCATTCGCACCCCAATTACTGACACATTTTGACAGGGAGATGGCCACACAGCAACAGAAGACTCGACACTTTCAGCCATTTTTGTTTCATGAGAATAACAAGTATATTCAGGGGACACATTTTTAATTTAATCAAGGGAACTACTTTTTCGCATACTTATTGATTCTACATCGTACGTTGATGTCCAAAACCAATGAAAAGCGAGCAGGTCACATTGGTTTTGTTTTGATCACTTTAAGAGCGTACAGCCTTCAGGCAATCTGTGTTTAGATGTGATTGCTAGAATCCGTATTTCTATGTAATTAAATATTTTTTCTCGGTATGTATCAATCTGAGAAGTTAAAATGCTAATGAATTAGGCTTTTAGGGTCATTATATTTCATGTTCATGTTACATATTTTTACATATTCTGGTTAATACTACATATTTTAAAAATAATTACATATATACATATATATACCCTGACTGAATGGTGAGGTTCATTTGATTAAGTATTCACCAGTGCCGTTCTGTGTTGTCGAACGATAGTTTTCACAACGTAAGAAAACCTACTTCTTTCCCATTAAAAAATCTCCTGAAAATATTGGGAAATGTATTGTGAATTTTACGATTTAATTCATTACAAATTCATTTTCCAAATACCGCAATTCTTTTTTCTTCTGGAGTTAATATACATTTCTAAGAACTGAAAATGTATATGGTTGAATAATGGCTGCAATTGATTCAAGAACCAATAGAGGAATTTGATTTTAGTGTTTTACTTTACAACTCTCCAGGCATTAGAGCTTTTGAAACCCCTTTTATTATAACTGATTCAGTTCATGGTTCAACTTTCACTGTGTTTCATGACATGATAGACTTAGCATTGTACTTAATCTGATGGAACAGTCTGTATTTATGTATGCAATTGTGTGTAAAATCATTTTTCACCTTTTTAGTTACAAAATAACATTTTTAAAACTTGTAATCGCGTGGAAACTTATGAAATTAATGTTCCCGTCATTAGAATAAATGAATAAAAGAATTTTAATATATCTTTGTAATTTTATATTACATATTTGGTACATATTTTATGGTTTTTTGTTACATATTTATGTACGTATTTCATATGCTAATGATATATAAAAATCCGGTGTTTGGTGATTACTGATGTAATGATCCCCTGAAATGAAGAAAGGCTGAATTAACAAATATGTTGCAAATATCTCGTGTAGATTTGGGAAAAGAAGGGGAGAACTACTCTAAGTAAGGGGGAGGACATGTGATCTTATCAGGCATATATCGATTATTAATGCGGTATCCCGCAACGGTCAAATTATTTGGCGAGCCGACACTCGCTCAGATTCGTGGTAAGATTTAAATTCTCCTTACTAACAAGAATGAACCCGGCCTACCTGCGGAGGAGGTTGGTACTCCATCGTCCATAACACGGCGACGGACTTGAGTTAATAAAAAGAAAAGCTATTTGTGTAATTATAAACTGTAATTCTTCCAGTTATACTTGGATTCTTTTATTATACGAAAGGAGAAAAGATTACAAGTATTTGAGAATTAAGTTCTTAGGAAATTGTTGTCCCGCGCCGTAGCCGAGCGGTTAAGGTAGGAAGCCTTGGAGCAGAGCTACGGGACTTGCGCTGGTTCGAGTCTCCATGGGGAAGATATTTTCTCATGGTATTTCAGCCAGTATGGGACCGGTGCCCACCCAGCATAGTGAGGCAAAATAAGTAGCGGCTCCAGGTTGAGGAACCAGCTATAACGGCTGGGGGACTCGACATGCTAACCACATGTCACCCCTACACTGGCTCTTGATCATCTACCTCTGTGATTGACACACGTGGATATGAAGGGCCAGCAGCCGGCTGGTAAAAGGGCAACCGCTGAAAAGTGGAAAGACCCTCAATCGGATCGGAGGAAATTGTTTGGACCACAGAAAGATGGATAGACAGGCGAATGGAGAATACTATATAACTGTGAGCTTAATGATCCTTATAGGAAACCAGATATAATAAGAACAGTTAAGTCTCGGAGACTGCTATAGGTTGGACATGTGACACAAATGGGAGATGGAAAAGGAGTTTCTTGTAGGAAATGATAAAATATTGAAATAAATACCTGATATATATATCCATAGTAATTTTGCCCAAGGGCAGGTATTTCAATGCAATCATAGCATTTTCATGCTATGCTTGCAGCTTTACTAGGGAATTGTAGGTATGGTAGATTCCCGTTGCTTTCCACACCGGTGAAGGATGATGATGAAGATGAGATGATAAGGATGATGATGATGATGATGATGATGGCCATATTATTTCGGGGACCGTTTGGGCCTTAAAGTTTTCCTGACATTTGTCTTACAGGCGAGGAAAAACCCCGATAAAAACCTCACCCAGAAAAACTGTCCCGAGCGGGGATCGAACCCGGGCCCGCTGCGTGACAAGGGAGCACGCTACCTCGAGACCACAGCGGTGGACATATATATCAGTCATCCTCAACTAAATTAAAATTTTGTTTAAAACCTCCGTCAAGTTGTTAAAATTATGTAGGCCTTTCAGAAACATGTTCCATCAAGGTCTATATAATTTTAACTACCAGTACTTGACGTTTTTTGAACAGAAATTTTATGTTAGTTGAGGACACTGATATATCAGGTACTTATTTTAATTTTTTAACATTTTATTACATAATCTCAGCTGCGATTTACAATGAATTTTAGAAGTATTGATTCTTGTAGGTAAACCAGAGGGAAAACGCTCAGTTCGTAGACCAAAAATGGGCTGGAGAGTTCATGTCCGCGCGTCCATGTAACTACGAGTTCGATGGTGCCAGTGAATTACTTTAGTTAGCTTTTATTTGTATAATTAAATGAAACAAGTCATTATTTTGAATGTTTTGTTTTATTTGCAGTGATTGGTATTTTGGAAAGCCTTACTGCAGAGTCAACAACTTCATAGCTAACGTATCAGTTGCCGCCAGCGTCTTCACTCTCACAGGAATTTCCTTCGATCGGTGAGTTAATTTCTCTAAAGCCACTCTCTATCGCTGTAATGGATATGTCATCAATAAGGTACGAGAAAAAAAAAGGACTATTCTTTACCACGTGTGACTCGGCTTTTTTAATTCCTTCATGAACTCCTTTCAAATTTTATTCTTAGAGTTTCATTTTTCAATTTATTTCCCACCATTTACTTTGATTTTTAATTTTTTCTAACAATTATTTCAATATATTTTTTCTATGATATTTAACTACACACGTAGCATTAAGACGTGGCAGCCATATTGATTTTAACTAATATTCTAAGAAAAAACAAAATCGTGTTCCAGTGCAGCCAAACTAGAGTATGTGCTAATTGACTGTACACATATAGGGCCTACTTCAAAATTTCATAAGATATTACTTATTTTTGGGAATTGTATTCTTTCACAGGTTAGAGTACTTAAATTGCGTTAGGTTAGCTTGTAAGTTCGTTAAATATCGTGTATATGTTGGTTCCATCCCTTGATTCCATAGTGTAAAACGCTTCGAGTTTGTTGGCGCATGCGCATGGTGTATGATTGGAACTTAGAAAAATTATTCGCGTCACATGTAAAGAATCCCCAAAAAATGCATTATTTTGATCCATCACCAAGTATAGACTGTAACACTGAAATGTTATATTGGAATGAAATATATATATATATATATATATATATATATATATATATATATATATCATCCATAGTAATTCTGTCCGAGGGTAAGTCTTTCACTGCCATCATAGCATTTTCATGCTATTCTTTGCAGCTTTACTAGGGAATTGTAGGTGTGGTAGCTTCCCGTTGCTTTCCACACCGGTGAAGGAGGATGATGATGATGATGATAAGGATGATGATGATGATGATGGCCATATGATTTCGAGGACCGTTTGGACCTTAAAGATTTCCTGACATTTGTCTTACAGGTGAGGAAAAATCCCGATAAAAACCTCACCCAGAAAAACTATCCCGACCGGGGATCGAACCCGGGTCCGCTCCGTGACAAGGCAGCACGCTACCTCGAATAAATATAGTGTTCTGCCCGAGAGCAAGTCTCTCATTGCAAACTCGTAATTCTCTACTCTTTCCTTAGCTTAGCTTTCCTTTCTGTATCCGCATACAAACCGTTTATTTTAATATTGTCTATCATATGATGTCTTTTCCTGTCCCTAACTTTCTTTCCCTTGACCATTCCTTCTCGATCATCCGTCAGTAGGCAGTTTCATCTTAGCCAGTGGCCAATCCAACTTATTTTCCTCTTCTTTATGAGTTCCAGCATTGTTCTTCCTTCATCGACTCTGTCTATCACATCTTTATTTTTTATTTTGTCTGTCCATTTTATAAGATCCATCCTTCTCCATATCCACTGAGAGATATATAATGTTCTCAATTTTAAAGGGAACTTAGGCTTACGTCTAAGAGCATTTAACGATTTTATGGCGTATCTGTAAGCATGGTATTATAGAACACAAGTTTCTGAATTTATTACAATGATTACAAATTGAATGAAGACCAGAAGGGAAGTAAATATATTGATACGCGGTCGTTCTCACGTTGTTTTCTACAATAACACAGCAGATGTCCACATACTATTTTCACAATAGCTTTATTGTGATTCTATAAACTTCCAGCGACATTTCACTAATTAATTGCTGCTATAATTAATCTAATACATAAAAATAAATGTTCGTTTGTTTGTTTAATTGTTCGTACTTTATGCGCTGCCATACCGTTAATCCGATTGGGATGAGGTTTTTTGTAAAATGTTCAGGACATTCCCCGGATGAACAAAGACTATAAGAGAGTTGTGATTCTCAACTCCTACACCCTTAAAAATCACCCTTTGCAGTGGAAAACGTGAAAAAAGTAGCTCTTCGGACGCTGAAATGGCTTACGCTGCCCAAACCATAACAAATACACAAAATTAATGTACACAGAATTGAATATCTCAAAAATATCTACAAAATACTCAGCGTCAGCATATGTTTATCTCTTACGGATAACTCACAATAACCATTTTTGTTTTTTATTGATGCCAAGAAAATCCGGATAAGTAGATTCCCGGACAAGCGTGCACTGCCATACCGTTCATCCTATTGTGATGGGACTTTTTGCAAAATGTTCAGGATTTTCCCGGGAAGGTTGTAGACTATAAGAGAGTTTTAATGCTCAAGCCCTTCACTCTTAAAAAAATCACCTTTTATAGCGAAAAAGTAAAATAAAATGGCTTTTGTACGCTTAAATGGCTTACGCTGCCTAAACCATAACAAATACCACCAAATTACTGTACACAGAATTGAATACCGGTACCTCAAAAACCTCTACAAAAAAGCCCGCGACAGTATATGTTTATCTTTTATGGATAACTCACAACAACCATTTTTGTCTTTCTTTGATGCCAAGAAGATCGGGATAAGTAGATTCCCGGGCAAGCAGAGCAGCTGCACGGATAACTCGAGATAATGAATTATGTCTTTCAGCTCATTTATGCCAAATATATCGGGATACGCAGATTCCCGGGGAATGCGGAGTAATCAGCACGGGGTATCTAAAAATAATGATATAAATTTATAATTATTTTTCCATTTACTTATTCAACTAAACGTAAAAACACATTATCATTTATTTAGGCGTAGCAGCGCACGCCGGGTATTAGCTAGTTTTGCCATAAAGTTTATCTATCAGGCAATTATTGCCAGTATCTACCCATTTGATTGTCCACATTTTCTTTTTTTTAGTTCACTGTATCGCGGTCTATCTGGGAAAAATAATCATAAATAGGAATGAGATGCACAAAGACATTAAACATCGGCTGAATTCTGGAAATGCTTGCTATTAAACATTTACACTGACTCTTGACGTCCCAACTCCTATAAAAAAAAAGTTAAACTGAAAGAATATAAAACAGTTATTCTACCAGTTATATTATATGGATGCGAAACATGGACTCTTACTTTAAGGGAGGAAAGAGATTACGAGTATAATGGCTTCTTCAGAGAATAACTTACAATGAGCAATGTTTAAATTAAATAATAATGCACAAGATTACAACCTACAAATTTCTTCAACAAAAACTAAAGTAATGGCCCAATGTGGCAAAGAAATGGAAAGAACAAAAATAGTACTAAATGACAAAACGCTAGAAGAAGTAAAAGTTTTCAATTATCTAGGTGTATCTTTAGGTTACAATAGAGAAAAGACATCAATAACACATAACAAATATTTCAATATTTATTTGGCAGCCTTAAAAGAACACTGGAAAAGAAAGTAAGAAAAGTAACACATTAAACATTTTATGAAGTATTGTCTGTACTTGCAATACTATTGTATGGCTCAGAAATATGGACTCTGAATAAACAGTCAATTAAAAGAATAGAAGCAGCAGAAATTAAATATTTACTAGTTGTGACAGGGTCCCGCGCCGTAGCCGAGTGGTTAAGGCAGGAAGCCTTGGCGCAGAGCTACGGGACTTGCGCTGGTTCGAGTCTCCATGGGGGAACAAATTTTCTCATGGTATTTCGGCCAGTATGGGACCGGTGCCCACCCAGCATCGTGATGCATTTGGGTAGCTACAATAAGTAGCTGCTCCAGGTTGAGGAACCAGCTATAACGGCTGGGGGACTCGACATGCTGACCACATGTCACCCCTACACTGGCTGACTATCATCTACCTCTGTGATTGACACATGTGGATGTAAGGCCAGCAGCCGGCTGGTCGGCTAAGGGCCTTCTAGGCCTGTCGCGCCTGGAGTTTTTTTTTATTTGTGACAGGATATAGGCCTACTTAAATGGATAATAAAAGAAGTGAAGATATCCGTAAAGAACTACAAATATTCAGTTTGACACATAAAATAGAAGAGTATAGGAGAAAATGGTATGAACATATCTGCAGAATGTATACCAACAGATTTCCTAGGAAAAGTCTGAACTATCAACCAAGAGGAGGCAAAAGAGAATGGGGACGCCCACGAAAGAGATGAGCTGTAATACTTGGAGCCGGAACGAACACAAAAAAAAGCGGTATTAAAATATTCCGGGCTATGTGGCCGTGGTCTATAACTGGCGTTTTCTTCCAGACGTTCTTCTCCCTCCGCAGTTGAGGGAGAAACGTCTGGAAGAAACGCCAGTTATAGACCACGGCCACATAGCCCGGAACCTTTTAATACCATGATTACCGGCCGTGAAAGCCTGCATTGAACAAAAAAAAAAGGTTCAATCATTACAAGAAGAAGAAGAAGAAGAAATAAAATATTTAAATTTCAATTTGCTGTATTATTGGAATAAAGACATTTGCCAGAATAATTACATTCTGCAATTACTTGCTCTTTTATTGTAGCAATATAAACTGTAATGAAGTAAATGTGCCGTGCTTTATAATATTCAATATCAGAAGTGCTTCTGTAAGAACAGTGTTCTGAAGTATTTCAATTACATAAGCTTGAAGATGAGAGTCAATACGAAAATGCACAGCGCAACGTTTGACGTTTCCTACGAATGTATAAGGTTATTTATCAAATGATTTTTAAACGTATTTTAGCTTCTTACGTGTCTTTAATCGAAAGAGCTTTAGAACTTATAACGTTTCAACAATAATAGTAACAGAAAAAATATTAACACTATTCTTAGAGATATTAAACCCAATGGGTACAACTTGGACATAACACACACCCAGTCCCAAGCTTGAGATTATTTAAAAATCCTTTACCCCGCCGGGAATCGACCCGGGTCGCCTGAGTGGAAGGACTACGCCACAGCCACGGATAATATAATATATCAAAGAATTAAGATAGGTTCACTTGCGTAACTACGAGGCTCGGAACAAGGTAAGGCTGGCTTCAATGTCGGCCGATCAGAAGTACCGACAGCTGCAGTAGCTGCGAAATGTCCCCTACAGCGAGCGCGACAAGAAAATACGGACAGCAACGCGCAAGTTCGTGATTAAAGGCATCGATTCCAGCGTGGATCCGACCGAGATCCAAGATGACCGTAACGGTCATGGGTTCGAGGTCTTGAAGGTCGTCAACATGGCTTCCGGAAAGACCAAGAACCCTCTGCCTATGTTCGTGACAGTCCTGGCAGAAGGGCACATTGTCTGAGAGTTGGTAAATGTATGTCGACTTTGCCGTTATAAGGTAATGATCGAACCTTACCGGCGTTTGAAAGTCCCAAACCGCGCAGTGCGTACTCAGAAGGTAATACAGGTCACTCCTGTTACCATTGAACAGGTAAATCAGGCGAGCTTGCTCCTGCTGCCTCCCCAAAGAGCTCAGGCCCAGTAGAGCCAGCTGCCCTCCGGCCTGAGACTGTCCCGAAACCAGTTGCCGTAAAAGCACTGGAAGAAGGAAAGTACCGGGCCTAGAAAGACCCGAGAAGCAAAGGCCTCGCAAGAGGACTTGTGTGAGCTCGAGCCCTCGCACGAAATCAAACATGTTACCATTGGCATTCAGACTGCTAAGGTAGAGAAAATGATCAGGAGTCGGATGGTTCAGACCTCAGACTCTCAAATCATGAGCGAAGTAATGGACAAATTAGTTAAGGAACTAAAGACAGAATCCACTTCAATAATAATCATTTCTATTGAACTGTATCACAAGAAACGCTCTTGGTAGAGTATTTAACCTCCATCCAGGAAGATACGAGGTAACTCAACGTGCCTTCAAAATGCGATTCCGCCGGCAAATTCGCCATAGAACCGAGGAAGCTGATCATTTCGACATAAATGTTTTATAATTTTATTTTCCATTTATTTATTTATTTATTTATTTTATTAAATTCAAACCACTCTGCTAAGGTTTTTGGTGTCGGAGTGATCCCCTAGTCTCCACCAGTAAATTGCAATTAAATTCCTAATTGGTTCTGCTCTTCCAATCCTTATGTCTTGTCTTGGCCTATATATAGTGGTGCCATGAAAAAGTTGTAAAAAATTACAGAAATAATAAACTGTTATACAGAGGTCTGTAAAGTTCCAGTACATTGCAGGGAAAAAGTGAATTCATCATCATCATCAACAACGACAAGGATTAGGCCCAATGGCCTGTTCCGACCTCATTATAGGTCGAATTGGTCCTTCCATCTCTTCAATGGTCTTCCGAACATTCTTCTCCCTTTTGGTTTATAATCATACATTCTTCTTGGTATGCGCTGTTCATTCATTCGTAATACGTGCTGAAGATAAGCATTTTGGTAATATGTTATTCTTTCACAGAGATTAAATATATTAAGTTCTGTTCTTATATCTTCGTTTTTCTTTTTATCGGTCCTTTGGTATCCTGCTATTGCTCTCAACATCTTCATTTCAGCAGCCTCTATTTGTTTACTATCTGCCTTTGTTAATGTCCCGGTTTCACATCCATATATAAGAGATGGAACTGCCAATACTTTGTAAAACTTCAAAATAGTTTATTTTCTAGTCTTATTCAATAAAGTGCGTTTAATTGTGCCACATAGATAATTGAATCGTTGTAAAAAGTGAATTAAAAATGAAAAACAATGCTACTAGAGCATTGCAACGATATGTATTAATGTTTTTTTACATGATCACCATCAATGTCAAACCAGGGTTTGCCAACGGATCACGTTCTCCCTCAAAACCTTTTATGCCATAGCCACAGTGATCATTGCGCATGCGTCGTGTGTCTGTTGATTCAACACTTGCAAATTAACGGCCTTACTTCTCAATATTTTATTCTTAATGAAACCGAAAAAAACAAAAGTACAGTGGAGCAAGAACAGCCGAACGGGGTGCCCAATTGCGACATGATCCTCTTCCATCCGTCTGGTTGGAAATACGTAGTTGAGGTACTCTCGAACTTATGGAAAAATGGGGTGGTGCTCCATCTTACTGTAACACCACTGTGGCAAGAACATCTTTAAAACAGTAGCCAAATGTATCCCAAGTTTGTTCCTTAGAAGACGTATGGATGCACTTAGATTACACTCAATGACTTGATGGATATGTTTGCTTTCTCTTCGGGTACTTTCGGCCAACATATATTTTCATACACTACAGACTCCATGTGCATTAATTTGTTAAAATTTAACTCATGCCACAAATGCTAGTCAATGACCAATCACGATTCAATGAATGTTGTTTTACAACCAATGACAGTTGTATTTCACCTCGCTCTTTATCGATTTCTCTTTATCAGCTCCTGCTTTTGTGATAAAGAAAGCTCCTCCTTTTTAGTGTTCTGAACAGGTCAAAGCATTATTTTTCTCCAACAAATACATTGAATATAGCAAATAATGAAAAGATTCCTTGATTTTAGTGAGTTGTTTACTAAAAAAATAAATGAAAAACCGTAATGTTGATTATGATATATAGTTTGATGTGTTTCATTGCTTCTCCACTTGGGTGCACTCTTACAATATTGCGATCTTATTTGGCAATAAATAATATAATCAAGCAGTAGTGAATGAACATAACCTCACATTTCTGATTTGTTTTCGAACATCGCCGTTTACATTAAATATATAAATATTTTAAAATAACTATATTTAAACAATGATTTGTGAGTAAACAGCTTAATTTTATTCGTTAAATAGTCCTAACAAATGCCACTCTTGATTTCCAAATTCTCTAGATAAATTCACTCCTCACTTCGTGAGTCGTGAAGGAAATCACTCGTGGCATTATTACTTATTAATATTCCTCTTGTTGGGACTAGTTTCCTGAATTTCCTTGGAAGGTCTCTCTAACTCTATCATATGTTTTATATCTTAAATAACCGTCTACATGTGCAATATTCTCTTTTCTTATATTAACATTTTCGTACTTATAGACGCTCTATATAAGAATAAATAACGGTCTGAAAATGATTGTTTATTGGACTCGCAAAGTAACTCATCAATTATACACTCTAATGCGTTCGTATTCGTTTATAAATTCATGACAATTTTTTATGTATTATGTTGGAACATCTAACCATTTTATACACAAAATTCAAGGGAAGCAAGGCAATGGAAGTTTTTATTTCAAGTTTCAAAATAAAGAATGATGTCACACAGTAAAATAAAATAAACGGAACTTGATCACTCTAAAATACTAAAAAATATATTTATTGATCTTGTGGTCAGAGCGTCTGGTTACAGTTCATGAATTCCCAAATTCGATTACAGATAAGACCAGGAATTCTTCCATTAAAGTAAATTATTCCTCTGGTCGCCCATGGTTAATTTAGATTAAATTTAGGTTTAACTATTCTACCGGCCCTACATTATGAATTATCACCCATCATATCAAGTGAAACACATATGTAAAAAAGACTTTCTCCATCTTACATTATCTTAAACGTTTAAAGAATTTTCTCCCAGTTTCGTTAAAACAAATCCTTGTGCAGAATCTTGTGTTACCACACTTCGATTATTGTGACATTATATATAATGATCTAAACTATGACTTGTCGCAGAGACTGCAGCGTGTTCATAATGCTTGCGTTCGATTCATTTTCAATATCCGCCGTTATGACCATATTTCCAAACACTTTAATAACCTCCTTGGCTCCGTCTTACTGACAGACGTAAATTTCATTCTCTTTCACTACTTTTCAAGCTTCTGAATTCCTACATTCCTACTTACCTGGCGTCCAGAATTGAGAAGTTATCCTCTTACCACAATATAGACTCTAGGTCACAAGATAGCAGTCTGCTAACAATTCCCCCTCATAGCACTTCCTCCTATTCTACTTACTTCACAGTAGCCTCTGCCCGCTCCTGGAATCTCCTTCTCAAGATATCAGGGGTTGCCGCACACTTGGCACCTTTAAGTCACGCTTATACAGTTACCTGTTGTCTAATAATTAATTTGTCTCTATTTATTTAATTTTATACTATGTCATTAATCTTTTCCTCGTTTTTTATAAATCTTGTGCATATTATATATTTAATTCGTTAAATTTACAGTAAATCAAAATACATTATAAATATTAATTGTATTGTATTCATAACATATTGTAATTTATATATATATATATATATATTGTAATTTTGATGTAAGACTATTTTTTTGTATTTTTTTAACCTGGTTCAGTGGCAGACAAGGCCTTAACTCTGCCAGGTAAAATAAAACGATTATTATTAATTATCTTCTTCTTCTTCTTCCTTCCAAGTATTAGGCCAAGGCCTGTTACGATCCTATAGAAAATTTTCCCTCCAGCGTTTCATAGGACGGCCCAGTGATCTTCGTCCTCTTGTTATATAATTATAAACAGCTTTGGGGATCCGATTTGAACTCATTCTTTCAAGATGGTGTTTCCAATTTAGTTGGTACTGTTTAATATATTCCAAAATTGGCGTAGTCTTCAATCTTTTAAGATATCGGTGTTCCTTTCCGATCCCATCTGGTGTAACCCGCTGTTCTGCGCATGAATCTCATTTCACAAGCCGTTAATTATTAATTATTATTATTATTATTATTATTATTATTATTATAGTATTATTATTATTATTATTATTATATCATCGGAATAGCGCGAATCCACCTTCCAGGAGCCCCAACCTCAGAAGAGAGATACAATTCCACAAATATCAGGAGAGAATGCTACAAATGTAGTAAGACAACCTGGTAGCATTAGAGAAAATAGTTATTACTTGAAAAATAAAAACATACGACACCGTGATTATTTAAAATTCATAGT
Organism: Diploptera punctata; assembly: GCA_030220185.1. NCBI lineage: Eukaryota > Metazoa > Arthropoda > Insecta > Blattodea > Blaberidae > Diploptera > Diploptera punctata. The sequence continues at coordinate 316,104 of JASPKZ010008182.1, forward strand.
AGTCACCTCTTCCAAAGATATTCACATTTTGTCCTATCATTCCGAATTTTATTGCCGAGCGATCATAAGTTCATGGAAATTTATAACACCCCTCATTTGAAGCATAATTTCTCAAAATGCAACATCAACCTCCTACTATCTCAAGTGCCTTGGAAGACCTGTATTGGGATAACTTTGTATTTTCCGTTACGTGACGCAGCGGGCATCTTGGCAATGTGCAGAGAACTCATAAATTACGTCTATGAGTACATCATGCCTATCAAAACTTGCTCAGTGGGTGTGAAATGAGACCCCCTTCCTACCCCATTGGGTGCACTCCCCAATGAAACAACACAATTGACAAGTGAGTAGCAGTGTTTTACCTTATCAGCCTAACGGACGTAGATCACACCTACTGAGCACTTATTAACGGCCTAGGAGTAGGCCTATATGTTTCTTAATAGCGAAATTGAAGGTGTTCAGTAACAGTGACCCATGCACCAAGATGTGCAATTACTCAGACTAGTGGTCGCCCAGCGGTCGAAATCGACAATTCTTTAAATTTTTAAGTTTTTAGCATTATGCATTAATTTTCGGTTTATTTTAAAAATACGAACGATAAGAAATATGAGGTATAGCTTGGCTAAGCCCATATTAAAAAAAAACAACAACGCCTCATTTGACATTTGTATACTATTTAAATTACATTTGGCCTATTAGTATGTGTAGGGGAATATATATCCCTTCTCCTTTGTCTTCTCATTCGATCCGTCAATGTTCTTGTCGAGGCATAATGGAAGTAGATGCGAATATATAAATATATAAAAAATATGTAAGTTAAAGTTGTTTGCGTGTTACATTGGAATGGTATAAATACGTTAATTCATCTTTCCTGCTCTGTTGTTTACTGTATTGTGGGTATGTAATAATAACTTCTCTTACAGTTTGTTGTTTACATCTTATGTACGTCTGTATCTCTTGTATTGTAAACATGCCTAGCTGGATGAATGTTATCAGCTTGTTTATTGAATTGAGTTTAATCGGCATGTATTCTTCTAAAGATGTAAATAGTAATCGTGGAAGACTTAAGAAGGTTTTTCGGAATAATATTGTTCGCTATTTGAGCCGTGTTTTCATTCGGGTATTTAAATTTATTATGAGGAATTTCTTGAGTAAGTTTTGTAATGTGGTCCATGTTTTGTTATGTAAGGCGCTCTCTAAAGGTTAAAGCTAATAGAGTTTGGAAAGCGTCAATGGCCACTTAATTGAATACATGGCTAGCTAAATAAAGGCGTGTCCTGTGGTTAATTAATTACTACTGTTGTTATAGATATGTATTTTGTAAAGGACACAGAGTATAGGTAATCTAAAGCTTTCATATATTTTTGATGTTAAGCTTATATGAGGTTCTGTTTTCTGTTTCCTGTCCTTTGTAATTTCAGTTAACCTTTCCCTATTTGGTACTGATGGAGCAGTGGACTTCTGCCAGCTGTTTATTCGGTGGGTTCGGCCGACCCCGAGTATTCGCTGATGGAGATTGGGTCCTCAACTGGAATTGCAGTAAATGGATGGCTGAGCGGGATTGCGATCCGGCAATCCAACTGTCGTGTATCGTCTTCCTGACGTCACCTGTAACACCGCCGAGTTTAGTTATGGCGGCTGTAGTATTCTACAAGGTTCGTAATACAGCGCCTGGATAGCTGATGGAGTAGGTTGGTGTGGTGGACAAATATTGGAAACGATAAAAAAGGAATGATGTGGATATTCTCAGCCTGATCCTGTTGTGAACTGTCGCCTTACTCTCCCGACGAGGAATTGCACCAAGTGATGTTCACTGAAAGAGTGAAAGTTTTCTGAACGATTATGGTTCCGTTTTGGTGTTGTGGTGGCTCTTTTATTGGAGGGGCCCGAGGGGGCGATATTGTACCGAAATGCACATTTCGATACAGGAATTACGTCTTACTGCGCAAACTACATGTCATCGCGTCTCCATCTCGAGTGTCATCTTTATGAACAGTGCCAAATGCTTTCCTATTTATCCCTTCCCTTTCCTAGTGCGCACCCTGTGCTATCGCGCATTCCCCCTCTCTCTGTGAACTCTCATAAATAGCTGTTTTGTAACTTCGAATCATCATCTACGTAGTCACCGTTGGAGTCTGGTCAGAACAGCTCAGGAGAGCTGATTATGTTTGTTTAGTCCAGTAAGCCAGGGTGGGGACGCTAGGACAGTATTTCCCCCAACCCGAGGCTGGACTAGAGTGAGTGATAATGTATGTATGTTAATTTATATCGTATTTTCTTTTTGTATAGATGATCTATTAAGATTTCTTTTCTTTGTAAATCGAACATTTATTTATTTATCTTTATATCATATCTGACTAAATTTTGACTCGCATTAAAAGCTTTAGTTGTGTTTTTTACTTATGCCTATTCATTCAGTAGTTAGCATTAGTCAGATGTCCAAGTCAAATTCCAACAGCTTGCTCAAGCGTGTGTTAGTTCCTTTATCCCAAAGCTTCCACGATTGTGTTTTATAACTCAGAAAACATTATATATTGGGAGAATTTAGTAAAGAAAGTTGAATTCCTCTTTGCCTCTATGGGCCCGGGCAAAGATGTCACATTTTGAACAATCTATGCTTTCCAATCAAAATAGTTATCAACAATACCGGTTTTATCCAGCACCTATACGGTGCAGTTTTGGTAGCATTGAGCGTGGTCCCGCCGGTGCACGCTGGCAGTTACACCAGCGACAAGAGACATGAAGGCAAACAATATATCCCCTCACCACTGGCGTCTCTAACAAGCCTACAATCTGATTTCCAGGGGTACGTTTTAAGAAAACGTTCTTCCGTACTTGTAAAGCTTTTCTATGTTAGATCTCTACGCAGAAATATTTTAGCATTAGAATTAGCCCATTAATATCCCGGTGCGAGCAAGGGTCTCGTTAAAGTGTTGATATATATTGCTCATTCAAAATATGTGAATAATTATTTTAGACTGTCCTGAGCTCCGGTTGGTACCTGAAATATATATTGCGCTATCCCAGTATTATTGAGATTAGTGGAATAAAATTCTGCTCTACGGTGTTATATAAGTTATAGGTCATTTTTCAGGTCCGACACAGCAGATTCTGTTCACATGAGCTATGCCGTCATTTTTGGGTTGGGTGCATAGCCACGAGAGGAGACTATAACTATCCCATTGGCCATTATAGGCCTATCCTTTTTTATGGCTGAGGCTTGGAATTTGAGGCAGCGCCCTAGTCGACGCCTCGCTAGATTCCCGTAATCCCACATTTTCAACATATGATTGCCAACTTTATTATTTTTCCTAACATGAAATGAGAAGAGTGATATGAAATGAATGAATGAGAAATGAAATTACATGAAGGGGAGGAAGGAGGAATGGAAAGTGTTGGAAGGAAATGGGAGAACCCCGAGAAAACCCCGATAATCCCCGGAGGGGCCACCACCCTCTGGAACCACCAAGATTCTAGTCGGGGCAGACACGCGCGCTACCCCACGATTCTATCAAGACGGCATCTAGGTATTTAAGGAGCTCATTAAGAATATTCAAAGACATTGCCATTGCAATTATTCACTATCTTCACTTATCCTTGGGAGTTCAATGAACCATTTAACATATAGGACGCGCAGCCCCTGATCAATTTAGTATCTTCTTCTCAAGTCGTGACCCACTAAATGTACTTTCTCAGAATTTCAAACCAGTATCATTTGAACAATTTATATACCGTACACATTACAATCATTGTTTTCCTTGGTCTAGGTATTAAGTTATTTTCCTCTAGTCCCGAGGGTCGCGTGTTCAACCAGGCCGAGGTTGAAAAAATTTAAGGGACCTCCGGGAGGTATTTTAAGCCCAGTAAGATTTTCGACTCGTAAAATAACTTCAGGCCTAAATTAGAGGCTCTGAATCAAATTTAATTTACCTCTCTTATCCTAGTAATACGTTAGTTGCCTACTAGATGTCTCTTTGAGGCGATATTGTAGCCACCTGTCGCTCGCTGACATCTGTAGAGAAATAAACTTAACTAAATTAGCTTGACTAACAAGGGAACTGTTAACAATTGCATGGCGAAACCAACTTTCAAAATTCTTCCAGAGAACCGTTGTGAAGTACAAAGTCCATGTCCAAGAATATATCTGTCGTTTTCAATTGTAAGGCACTAAAATCCAGCACTAAATCTCTCATTTAAACTATAGGCAAGTAATACAACACCTGAATTAATAGTTTGGATAACCCTGATTATCTGCCGTCCGCGCCGCGTCCTGCCTCACTTCACTCATGCAGGGAGACCATCTGCTCCGTACACTTGGTTGACATTGCTGAATTCTGGCTTTGATTTCTGTGCCTTGCAGTTAAAAACGGCAGATAATTTTTGGACACGGGTTTCGTGCATTGCAACGCTTGTCTGGGAGAAATTTCAAGGTAGGTTTCAGCATGCAATGGTTGACAGTTCCCTTGTAAGTAACTCCCAATAGGGAGTAGACTTGTCCCCACGTGGAAATGTACGGGTGTAGACTACACTAGACATTTAATACCGATATGTAAATTATATTATTATATGGGTGTGAAACATGGAAAGGAACAACTATATTATATAAAAATCTGTAGGTTTGTATGAACAGATGTTTCAGATTTATTTTTAGAATCTGGTGACCAAAAACGTTACCAAACGAAGAATTGAGGGGTGTGGGCGAAATATTTGACAACCCACATATTTCTCAAATAATATTTTTTCTGAATTTGCATCCTCTTCATTAAGTTTGAAAACATGCTATTGTTGTATGATAAAAAATAATTCAATTTATTTCTGACTAGTTGTGAAAGAAAATATTCTAAACAGATATATGACACACATATCCGACTTTGATCTGAATTATCTCTGTAAAAATATTTTGTGAGTTGTTAAGCTTTTCGCCAACAGCCTTCAATGTTGGAAGAAAACTTCACAAAATTAAATCTGGACCCATTGGAGTGGATTCTCTGAAATAATTCGCCACCCGAGAACCGAAGGGGGGACTATTTTACCTCTGGAAAATTTTACCTCAGTGAAACCCATGTCTGCGTTTCTTGACGGTTATGTTTGACAGTGAAAAACCGTCACTCTTTCAATCAAGGTACTTTTTCGTCTGGCTTATCGCCTTCCATCTGCCCGGCATGGATACCCCTTTCGGCAGCAATGCTACCGCCGCACAGTGAGCCAATTTAACAATCTAGGGGGATTTAATTCAAAATTCCAAGGTTAATTAATAAAAGCAATATTTAGTAATTTAGATGGAAACACACCTGTTATGTAATTATTTTATTCCTAGGCATGCGCAGGGGCTCATAAATAAGGTCTAAACACAACAGTCACGCGCAGATGCATAATCTGTGTTATTGAGTTGGTTGATCAATCGAACTGTTTTGTGTAGAGAATAAAGTCGGTTTATGTGTTATTGTGATGTTTATGTTTAGTGTAGGGTTCTGTAAGTTATGTGATACAGGTTTCAACTGTTTAGATTTAAAAGAATGTTAATATGAAAGAAGACTTAACTTTGTTCCATTTTAAGTTTATTATCCAGATATATTAGACTAGAACTTTCTTATATGGACGTATATGGCCTTCTAATTGCAATTATCTCTATTTATTGACATCCCTTCTGTTGGAAACAGAAGAGAAAAATTGCGTTCATCTGCGTTTCTTTAGCTTATTTTTGTTTGTTTCACAATAGTTCTCCTTATTTCCCAGCTCAATTCTGGAAATCCACGCTATTGTGCATTATAGAGAATCTTATCGTCCCAACTTCTCTCAAAAAAGTTAAACTGAAAATAAATGCAGCTGTTATTCTCCTATTTATATTTAATGAATGCGAATCATGGAGTCTTACTTTAAGGGAGGAGAAAATATTACGAGTATTTAAGAATAAAGTTCACATAAAATTGTTGGACCAAAGAGAGATGAACAGGCAGACGAATGGAGAAGACTTCATAACAGTGAGCCTACATAATCTTAGACAGACAAATGGAAAGACTTCATAACATTGAGTTACATGATCTTAGACAGGCAAATGGAGAAGACTTCAAAACAGTGAGTTACATGATTTTAGACAGGCAAATGGAGAAGACTTCATAACATTGAGTTACATGATCTTAGACAAATGGAAAAGACTTCATAACAGTGAGCTACATAATCTTAGACAAATGGAAAAGACTTCATAACAGTGAGTTACGTAATTTTTGTAGGAGACTAGTTACAATAAGAACAATTAAATCTCGTAGACTGTGATGGGCAGGATATGTGACACGAATGGGTAATGAAAGAGGGGCATAGAAGCTTCTTGCAGGGAAACCAGAAGGGAAACTCCCAGTTGGTAGGCCAAGAAAGAGATGGGAGAATAACATTAACTATGATTTGAGGGAAATAGATGATGTATGGAAAACATTAGCTCAGGATAGAGGTGTATGGAGAGCTTATGTCCCCGCTGCCGAGAACCTATGGGTTCGGTAATGCCAGTGAGTTAGTTAGTTTAGTAGTTGAACAATGTTAAATAACAATAGACTAAAAAAATTCCCTTGTCTCACGCCTCCTTTTTACTTTAACCTTTTTAAAGTTGGTCTTCGTATGTTATCCTGATAAAATAACTGTAAATATATCGGTATTTATACAACTTCGTGCCCAATTCTTCGTCCCGGTCAATATAATTGAATGAGTCATTTTGAAAAGGATCATCTACAGCTGATCAAATTTTACAGGAGAGGGAAAAAAACCGATTCAACTTGTTCAGGATAAAGCACTGAATCTGAAATTGCTACTGAATAAAGTCAGAAAGTGGTAAAGGAATGGTGTAGTTGATCCATTCTCAAACGGAAACGATGGAAGTAGGTATCTAAACATGGAATAATAAAATAAGTGAATTTCAGGAAAGTTGGAGATAATCCCTTTTTGAAATGACTGATTCAAATAGAGTTGTATGTATTGTTTCTGTACACCCTATAGCTATTACTGAGATGATTGATTGATATGATAATAATATATGTGACCTCCACACGGTGATGAAAGCAGCAATAAGGATATTACTAACAGGACGTGTCACAGTTTACCTATCTATAAAGTATCTTGAATTCGTACATAACATGATATATACAAACAAATGAAATAAAAGTTAAGGATAATAATAAAGTGTGAGAATTTCATTCAAGCCCCCGCTTGGAAATTCTTTAACAAGCAATGTTCCAAGGTCAAAACAAGTTAAATGTTTAAAATATGATGGAGTTGTTACCTGACTGCATGCAAGGTTACACCATCATATAAAAACTGGTTCTCATTTTTTGACATATTTTGATATCTTATGGGTTTTATTCGTACTTCTTCAGCCTGAGGCTCCATATACAGCATGCACAGCTATTCTATGCCACTGTGCTAGCGAATATTCGATCGCAGAACAAGTGTTGACCAATGTGATAACACATGTTCCCACTAGGGCGATCGCCAACAAGTTTGCTCAAATATATAAGGGGATTCTATCCCAAGATTCCACCTACATTAGTGGGTAAGTTAAGGTGAGAAAATGGGCTAGTTAATACACCAGATTACTTTTGTTAGTTGGCCACACAGTCTGAGCAATGACTAATAAACATTGTTCATTGCAAATATGCAGATATTATATTGCTTTGAGCTTAACGTCTCAATTTATTTAAGGCTTTTTTACGTTTTTTTAAATCAGCATATATATATATATATATATATATATGTGTATATTTCTCTCAGGTAATTATTCACATATTGTAACAATAGGGGAATCTTTACAACATGTGACACGAAATAATTGTCTAAGTTCCAATCATACACCATGCGCATGCGCCAACAAACTCGAAGCGGTTTAAACTATGAAATCACGGGATGCAGCCAACATATACACGATACTTAATTAACCTAAACGCTACCCTAATGCAATTTAAGTACTTTAACCTGTGAAAGAATGCAACGCCCAAAAATAAATAGTAAGTTCTGAAATTCTGAAGTTATAGCCTATGTGTTCAGTTAATTAGTACATACTCTATGTTGGCTGCACTGGAACATGACTTTGGTTTCGCTTTGATTATTCGTTAAAATAATAGCCTATGGCTGTCACGTCTCCATGATACTTATGTAGTTAAATATAGAAAAATACACGCTAAAAAACGTAAAAATCATTGTAAATGCTGGAAAATAATTTGAAAAATGTAACCCTAGGAATAAAATTTGACAGGAGTTAAGAAGGAATTTAAAAGCTGCGTCACAAATTGTAAAGAACAAGTTATGTTTTTTCGTATTTTTTTTATTTTATTTTGATTGCAAGGTGACATAGAATCCTCGTATATACTTCAATCCTTTCATTCCCAATGTATTCCTTAAACAAAATTATATTAGTTGAATAAGAGAGGGACATGAAAAACTTCTTATAGGAAAACCAGAGAGAAATATCCCTGCAGGTAGGTCAAAATGAAATGGGAGAATAATTTGAACCATGATTTGAACGAAGTGAATTATAGGCTATAGGTGATGTTCGGAAAACATTCCTCAGGATAGGAATGTTTTGGGAGTATATATCAGGCGGACATGAACCTTCGGTTCGATAGTGCCAGTGAGTTAGTTCGTTATCCATATATCCCCAAATGGGGCAAGTGTATCCCTTACGCGAGCTAATTAGCCGAATCACTTTAGCTACGCTTATTTCCCTACAAATGTCACCAAGCGATTATATCATCATCTCTAATAGACACCTGATACGTAAATAATGTAGTCCTATTAATCGGATGTGAAAGACTGATTAAATTCTGCTCAGAAGCGCTAATTTAGGTTTGAAGTTATTTTACGTGTCCTCCCTCGTGGAGGACTTGTGTCTTGAATATTTCAAATGTGAAAAGAAAGAAGAAGAAAAAACTATCGACCCTGCCGGCATTGATCCAACGTTCCTTGTAACCAGAGCTAAAGAACTTTCTTAGACCATCTATTCCGATACAAATCATATTTAATACTGTGATAATAGAGTATTATGTGCAACAATCTTTGAAATGCCGATGTTATTGATGAACAACAGGTATCAAGTTTTATCTCAAGATGGTGTACGCATCTACTTCAGATCTTTCTGAACAAAGTGAAGTAAATTAACTGACAACAAAACACCAAACAGATTTATATTAATGAATTCCGAAGGCCATTTAATATACTGTCATTCTTCTTCATAATTAGCCTAATCTCTTGTTTCGAACTCTATCATCAAGTTCCTTTCCCCGTATGTAACCGTTACGTAAAACATCGTGAATCCACGGTACTTTTTGTGCGTCCTCCTCTTCTGCTTCTGCGTCCAGGCGGCACGCAGTCTAATTATCTTTTGGGGAATTCGTCTTGTTGCATTCTTCTATTTACCTGGGCATTTTAATTTTGTTTTTAAAATTCAGAAGCGAAGTTTAAACTTTAAACTTAAACTTTTTTCTCGCTTCTACAGATTTAGGCTGACCCCCTACTAGGAATCAATATCTGCAGAATTAAATTTACTTATAGTTCTTGATTTTAATTCCCATGTTTTTGTATTGTATCTCATTGTATTCCTTTTTATTGTACCATTTTATTTTTGTTGTTCCATATAACATCATTTAATGTTATCACAGGTTTAGGTTTGTTTATCCTATCATTAATTTCAGCATTGTCATTATTTCCATCTGCATTCATTTTTGCCCAAAATTTACATATTATCAATAATAATAGTAATATAAACCTAAGAAAGGTAAAGTGACCCTACTATTGGCCTTAGGAAGCTCTTTATATAGTAGGAGGTTAAGGCTACAACCTTTCTAGGCAATCGACAGTAAGACATTAGCCTTGCGTTACGACGCTTTTACCATCAGAACATAGTCTGGTACTCATCTGAGTAAAGGCTCAATCGACTCCAGCCGGAATGTTTAAGGTTGGTCCCGTGGACTGGTGGTCGCCAAACTCACCTGTGATCCGAAGTTCATAGGTTGAAATCCGGTTAGGAACGGCAAATTTTAAGGGCCTAAAACGTCTTGAGTATCAAGTCCTTCGGAGGGAAGTAAAGCCGTGGCATTAACGAGAATTTTACTTCCTTAAATATCTATTGACCCTTGCCAGAGTTTAAGTTGCGAACATCAGAATCAGAGGTCAAACGCTAGTTTGCGTGAGCCGACAATTTAAAGGTCTCTCGAGGGATATACAGAAAATTGTAGCAATATATATTCCTCTTGTTCTTAATTGATGATCATAAAATAGAGAGGCGCAAAACTCGTCTTCCGAAGTAAATGTGTTAAAGCAGACACGGATAGGATCCCATATTAAAGCAAAGAATAGCGGGGTAAAGCGAGAATTCTATGAGCAGAGCAACAATAAATTATGTAGTGTGTTGCGACAAGAGTCGCTCTCTCTGTCGGTAATAGCAGACACCTGCCGTCTGCCATTACGCTAATTGGTGTAGTTCATCTGACTGCCGCTTGTAGGCGCCTGAATACAGTAACGCTGAGTTATGTTGGTAGCATTTGGTCATACTGTTGCCAACTTCTGCGTATTGTTCAGGTCTGCAGATGACTACAACACTCTCTCTCAGTGTCTGCCAGTCCGTCGAGGGCGACGGTCCTGTTTTAGTTAAGAGGTTTAGAAACACCTCATTGTGTGTGTTTGGAGCTCGTGTTAGGAGCTCGTTGTGCGTTAGGCATACACAGTGTGCGGCGGGCACACTTATGTGGTTATTGAGGACCACGTGCTGCTTGATCCGAAGTTGATATTCTTCGAGGCCCCTCTAGTCCTAGGAATGGACTTTGATTAAACATTTGATTCTGCTTAGTTATATTTAAGTTAGCACGAAAATAAACTTGATATTTTCACGATTACATGTGTTTGTAATAAACAAATTTCCCTTTTATAAAATCCAGCACTTCCAGAGGAATATTAGGCAAAGAACTCAAAATTGGATCGTGTTGGCATCAACACATTGGTCCTCCGGGCCGGATTCTAAATTAAACCAATTCGGAATTGTGAAACAAAAAATTTCGTGCTAAAAAGTGGCGTGTGATCCAAGAAAATAGTGATCTTCAAGATGGCGACGACATAGCTGATACTGACTCAAGTAAGTGTATCTGTTCCATCCTTGTAAAACCACTCCCGGTAAGCTTATTATACATTCGTAACATACTTGATTATCCTTAGGAATAATTTGTGTATATTTTGTTGTATTTGATAAACACGAGCATTCTTTGTTTGATAGGCCATGTGGTACAAAAAATAATTTGCGTTATTTTAATTGTTTTATTGATAAATATTGTTTTGGTGTAATAACCACGTGCCCTTAAATAATTTTTGAATTGTTTTGTCTCTTTTTCGTGCTGTAATTTGGACGCAAATATGTCTTTTGTGTCGAAAGCACGTGCTGTGAAGGAACGAGGGTTCCTAAAAAGAGCACTTTCTAACCTGGAAACTTATTTTTATAGCACTGAAATATCTAAAAATGGATTAATAGAAAGAAAAATTAAGTTATCCAATATTTGCGAAATATTCAACGCTGTAAGGGAATATTTAGAATTAGAAATAGACTCTGAGAACTTATAGGCTCATATTGAAGAGCATAATAATTTTGAAGCTCGATATTTTGCTATCAGTGAGAGAATGCAGGACCTGTTAGATAATTTTGAAGATGCTAAATTTAGGAAGGAGCAAGACAGTCAGTCTGAAATTTCGAATAGTACGACTAAAGGTAAGGTTAGGTTACCGCCAATAGAATTACCAGTATTTGAGGGGGACTTGACCAAGTTTCTATCGTTTAGGAACACCTTTAACAGTCTAGTAATTAATAATGATGAGTTAGAAAATGTACAGAAGCTTCATTATCTTTTGTCCTCTTTACAAGGAGAACCTAAGGGATTGCTAGTTAACTTGGTCATTTGTAATGAGAATTTTAATATTGCATGGCAACTAATTGAAAGCAGATACAACAATAAACGTCTTACTGTAGGCCGACATATTAAGAATTTATTGAACCTAAAACATTGTGATGCAGGTATATCATGCGATTATAGGGAGGTAATAAATCAAATTAAGGCCAATTTGGGGGCTATTGAAACCTTGGAACCCGGAGTAAGTATCCAAGACTTGTTGTTAGTTGAAATGCTATTGAGCAAAATAAGACCCAATCATCGTATTGAGTTTGAATCCAAATTCAAATCAAGTGAATTACCTAATCTGTTATGTTTAATTGAATTTCTGGAAGGAAAGGCTCAAACGTTAGAGTTATCAGAATCTAGGAGGACTAGTGGAACTCAGGGCACCCAGAAACCAAAGAATAGAGTAAAATAATTTCATATTGCTAATGAACAGGAGTCATTAGCATGTGAATTTTGTAAGAACAATAATCATGCAATAAGTAATTGTTCTAAGTTCTTGTTGATGATAGAAGAAACTTTGTGTATGAAAACAAGCTATGTTTCATGTGTTTTGCAAATACACATCTTTCAAAGGATTGTAAGGGTCGTCCATGCATGAACTGCCAAGGCATGCATAATTCATTGTTGTGCCGAGGATCCAGGGCAATTAAAGGAGCTAGGGAAGGCTCAAATGTAATATCACCCACTGCGCTGAAGAGTAGTATCAGGCTTAGGATCTAATGTCTTACTCAGTACCTGTTGTGTCAACGTAAGGGCAACCAATGGCAGAATGGTCATGGCCAAGGCATTATTGGATAGTGCATCGCAGCTATCATTTGTGTCCGCTGACCTAATCAAAAGGTTAGGTGTCCAAACAAATCGTTGCAAATTACCGATAGTTGGAATATGAAATTCTACTGTATCTCCAGTGAATTCCACTTGTAGTTTGGAATTGCACTCTCCCATATCTAATTTTATTGTTAATGTGAGCTGTGCTGTAGTGCCAGTAGTCACAACCCAGTTGCCAGCTCAACCCATTGATGTCGGTGAGTGGCACATCCCTGAAAATATACAACTGAGTGACCCTACGTTTAATACCCCTTCCGCAATAGATTTGTTATTAGGAGCTGATGTGTATCATCACGTGGTGTCATCTCAAAGATTAATAAGGAATAGTTTCCCTACTTTAATCAATACGCGGTTTGGATATGTGCTTTCCGGTCCATTTCCTGAAAGGTCAATCAGGAAACCTGTGACAAAGCCTCGCCATGTTAACTTTACTCAAGTTGATTTGTTGAATAGTAAAGTTTAAAATATTCTGGCAATTAGAAGAACTGTCCCAAAAAGTGCTCACTCCTGAAGAGAAATTATGCAAAAAACACTTTGTAAATAATGTTGGAAGAGATATGTCGGGTAAATTTGTGGTAAGGTTACCTATCAAACCTGATGTAGATATAGTCGGCAGTTCTCGTAATAATGCATTGAAACGGTTGTTACAAATGGAAAAAGGAGATTTTCTAAGGACGATATTCTTAGAAAAAATTATGTTGATTTCTTGTATGAATATGAATCTATGGGTCGTATGGAAGTGATCCATTCAGAAACTGCTGGTTCTACTAAATATTATCTGCCCCACCACTGCGTATTCAAGGAGTCTAGTACGACTACCAAATTGCGAGTTGTATTTGATGGCAGTAGTGAGTCTTCGAACGGTGTATCGTTGAACTCTATGTTGATGGTTGGTCCATCAGTTCAACCTGATTTATTGTCGATAGTTCTAAGGTTTAGAACTTTCTTTGTTGCTTTGTCTGCCGATGTGGAAAAAATGTATAGGTGTATAAAAATACATCCTGATGATCAGGATATGCAACGTATACTGTGGCGTAATTCTCCTAATGAGGAAATCAAGGATTATCGCCTAACGACAGTTACGTATGGCACTAGCTCAGCCAGTTTTCTAGCGACTAGATGTCTTATTGAAATAGCTAAGGAGCATGAACGCTCTCATCCCAAGGCTGCAGAGATCATAAAATCCTGCTTTTATGTTGATGATTGTTTGTTTGGTGAAATGACGAAGGAGCTAAGAAGCTTCAACAGCAAGTATCCTCTATACTTGAAAGTGCTCATTTTCACTTGAGAAAATTGTGCTCTAACTTTCCTGAGGTTTTAAGCGACATCCCCCTTGAAGATTTGGAGTGTTCGCCTACTCTCAGCCTCACTAAGGATGAATATGTGAAAACGCTTGGTATTGTTTGGCATCCTGCCACCGATGAGTTCCATACTCAAATTAATTTGAAGCAAACCACTGGTAGTGTTACCAAGAGAAAAATTCTGTCTGCTATCGCATCCATATTTGATCCGTTAGGTCTTCCGGTTGCGTAATAATAAAATGTAAGATATTACTACAACAATTGTGGCAATCCAAGTTGGATTGGGATGTTACTATTGATCCATCATCCCCTATTTTTGGAATTTGGTCAAAATTATACCAGGATCTACATTTAATGGAACAATGTCATGTTCCCTCGGAAGGTATTGCCATTTCAAAGTTCTAAATGTGTAGAACTCCATGGTTTTTGTAATGCATCAGAAAAGGCCTATGGTGCCTGCGTATATGTAAGGTCTGTTTCGATTGACAATCAGGTGTTCGTTGTTTTGTTGACTTCTAAGTCAAGAGTTGCTCCGTTTAAGCAACAATCCATTGCACGATTGGAACTTTGTGCAGCGTTGTTGTTGCCCAACCTTATGAATAAAGTTGTCGATTCTTTGAAATTGTCTGTTCCATATGAGTTGCATTATTGGACTGACAGTATGATTGTGTTGCATTGGTTGAAAAAACCATCCACAACTTGAAAACGTTTGTTGCCAACAGAGTGTCTGAAATCCAGTCACTCACTGCAATTGAAGGGTGGAGACACGTTACCACTCGTTGCAATCCTGCTGACTTGTTATCTCGTGGGGTTCATCCCTCTCAATTATCCAACCTATCAATGTGGTGGACTGGTCCTCCGTTTTTAAAATTATTGCAAATTGATTATGCTAAAATTCCGGAGTTGGAAATCCCGAATGAAATTGACTTAGAAGCTAAGCCTTGATTATTTTGGATTCCTAGGGGTAGAACCACTGTGCGTTTAGTCATTCACAAATGTTACAGGTGTTTTAGATGTAATCCACCTTCGCATACTCCTATAATGGGACATATGCCTGCAGATAGGGTTCGGCCGCTTGTAAATTTTATTGGCAAGAATGGAAAGAATGAAATCGTGTCGTTCCTCAGGAATAATCAAGGATTGATTAAGGAGCATTTTGCTAATCTAAATTTGCTAAATTTTGAAGAGTTGAACACTCTGCTTGTAAAAAATTGAAGGAGTTTTAAATTCACGTCCTTTGTGTAAATTAAATGATGATCATGATGATGCATCATATCTTACACCCGGTCATTTTTTGATAGGTAGGAGTTTGAACAATTTTCCAAGCAATTTCTCCATCAAACCCGTTTCCTTGTCCACCCAATGGAACATGGTACAACGTCTGTACGAGGATTTTTGGACATTGTGGTCCAAGGAATATTTGCATTCCTTGCAAGTGAAAAGAAAGTGGACTAAACCTAACAACTGGAATGTTAGCATTGGAGACTTAGTGCTGCTAAAAGAAGATAACTTGCCTCCCTTAGTTTGGAAGGCAGGTATCATTGTTGGATTGCACCCTGGTGCCGATGGTATTTGCAGAGTGGTCTCTGTCAAGACAAATATCGCCATAATGAAGAGGGCAGTTTTGAAGTTGTGCCCAATTCCAAATTGAACTCTTGTTGCATTATATAGAGCCATTTGTAAACTTCATTATGTATTTGTTATTGAGTTTATTTTGTATTTTTGTTTGTTTGTTTTGTTTTTGTTTTTCAGGAGGGTTTATCCTTTGTAAATTGTTTTCATTTTGTAATGTTTTGTTTTGTTGTAAAATTGTAAGTTTTGATCTGGTCAGATCAACGGGGGGCAGTATGTTGCGACAAGAGTCGCTCTCTATGTCGGTAATAGCAGACACCTGCCGTCTACCATTACGTTAATTGATGTAGTTCATCTGACTGCCGCTTGTAGGCGCCTGAATACAGTAACGCTGAGTTATGTTGGTAGCATTTGGTTATACTGTTGCCAACTTCTGCGTATTGTTCAGGTCTGCAGATGACTACAACACTCTCTATCTCAGTGTCTGCAAGTCCGTCGAGGGCGCCGGTCCTGTTTTAGTTAAGAGGTTTAGGAACACCTCATTGTGTGTGTTTGGAGCTCGTGTTAGGAGCTCGTTGTGCGTTAGGCATACACAGTGTGCGGCTGGCACACTTACGTGGTTATTGAGGACCACGTGCTGCTTGATCCGAAGTTGATATTCTTCGAGGCCCCTCTAGTCCTAGGAATGGACTTTGATTAAACATTTGATTCTGCTTAGTTATATTTAAGTTAGCACGAAAATAAACTTGATATTTTCACGATTACATGTGTTTGTAATAAGCAAATTTCCCTTTTATAAAATCCAGCACTACCAGAGGAATATTAGGCAAAGAACTCAAAATTTGACCGTGTTGGTATCAACACAGTGGAAGTAGAGATTCATTATCTATAGTTTGACAGCGAACTATATGCAATCATATGCGCATGCGCTAGAATTCTATCACGCAATCCTCCACTTCCATCAGTTTTAGATGCGAATTCCCCGTGAATATGTAACACTGGGAGGCATTCAGTTGCAAGAGAATCGATGTTATTGGTTATTACGTGGCATTGTCTTGCTGGAGATACCAACTTACAGCTGAACCAATATGCATATTGATGCTGATTGGTGAAAAAGGAGATATACAGGAGAACACCGATCTTCTCAATGGGAGATGTACAATCAATGTACGAATGTATTACACTGAATTTTGTTGTTGCTGCCAAGCTACAGTACTGTAATATAAACTAGTGTCGAAAAGTTAAGTATAATTTAATATGTTGTTACCAAACTATGAGAATGGCACAAAAATTGAACAAATCAATCACACCTGATCTGGTATAGAACAGAGTAACAAATATCAGACAATTTTATTTCACTGAGGCATAGAGAACACTTTTTTACAAAATTACAAGATCTGATTATCATTTCCACAACAATAATCATAGCGCTGAACGGTTAATATGGGATGTGTTTACCCCTCATGGCCACACGCATCTTACTGTACCGTGACATGCTCTCTGTAAGGTGTTTCAAGTACCTCTGCAAACAGCTCTTCTCATTCTTCAATAAAAGTCCGAAATAGAATTTGGCGGATAGAATCAGCGGGCTTCAACGCGTGTTCTGAATGTGTCACAGTCATGCCCTATAGCTTTCATATATGTGAACTACCCGCCTCCTCTATGGTTTTGGGCAGAAAAACAACCATATCAAGCAGTGAAGAAGTTCATCGGATGGGTCCTCACTCAGCGTCAAGAAGAGGACATCCTCAGACAAAGAAGAAGGGATTAGATGTAATCTAGCAATAAGTTAATTGTAAGTTAGTAAATTAAGTATTAGTTTTAAGACTTAGGTTAAACAACACCGTGTAAATATTACTAGATTAAATAATAGTTTTAAGACTTAGTTAGGGATGAATATGTAAACATAACTGTATATATAAGTAGTATTAAGAGCAAATACCCGAAACTTGTAACCAGAAAAAAAGAACAAACTAAACAGCAGATAGTAATTAGGGACAAGAGCAGACCTGGGGATATGGGCATTAAGCCCGAGGAAACTTAGGAGGGTGGTGGTGGGGCGCTTAATTAAAAAAGTCCATGAGCTGGATATCTTCTCTCTCAATAAGTCGTCCACCAGGTGGGCTCTATACGAACGTGCATTATCGTCCATAAAATGACGTGTGGACTGACTGAACCTCTAAAGTCCCACATGTGGTTCCAATACCTCGTATCTGTGCCTCTGCGCATAAACAGTACCATTAACGAAAATGTGCAAATCGGTATGTCCACTGAACATTATGCCTGGCCGACACGAGTATGCCGCCACCACTACCAAATACGTGCCTTTTCGCGATGTTTATGGGATTTAAACTCGGTTAAACATTCTATCAAGATTATTGTGAGACGGAAATCATTGGTCAAACTATATCTGTACTCATCACTAGATATCACATTCCTCCATTTATTCGAGGGTCAATTTTGACGTTGCTGACTCCAGTGTAAATGGGATCTTATGTGTACTTGAGTGAGCGGGATACACACCACTTGATGTCTGCCCTGAGCCTCTGATGCAAAGTTTAGTTAGAAACTCGAACTCCTGAGGAGGCTGCAACCTTGGAAGACAGTTGTCTTGTTTATGAGACCTGCAGGCACGGGTTTTTGCTACGGCTGATGTTGCAGGACCAAGGGTTGATAATTTGTGTACCAGAACATGGTACGGAGATACAGTATACTTGTTGGCGTAGATGGTCGTCATATTGAGCCCTTCTTGTGGACCCAGACGACAAGCAGAAGGCAACGTATGTTGTGATATTTTTCGTGTAGAGGGAAATTTATACGTTTCCGGACATGAGTTCCTATGTTAAGGTACGTACACATATGCGCGTGTTATGTTCGTCGAAATTATTAATTTCAACGAACCTCCTGCGATCCATAGGAAACCCACAAACCTTCAGTAGACATTTTGCAGAGCAGGTGTAACCAACGATGTCTATTCCCTTTCCGTTCTCCCGCTTGTCCTGCATTCTTTCCCAAAAATAGGGACATTTTTTTTAAATGCCGCGGGACGCGGGACAAATTGTTAAAAATCGGGACTGTCCCGCCAAAATCGGGACGTCTGGTCACGCTTATTACTTATTACATCTTATAACTTTATTTATACTTTTTCAAATATTATAGCATTAAAGGAATTTAAAAAAATATATGATTTGTATATCCATCCATAGTAATTCTGCCCGAAGGCAGGTCCTTCACTGAAATCATAGCATTTCATGCCCGACCGGGGATTGAACCCGGGCCCCGCTGCGTGACAAGGCAGCACGCTACCTCGAGACTACAGCGGTGGACATGATTTGTATATATATGTTTAAAATTATTAAGAATCTATCTCACCATAACATGGCCTTAATTTTTAATAAAAATGTACATGATTATTATACTAGAGGTTGTACTTTATTGCACAAAGATACTAGTTTCTAAAAAAAAAAGGTATAAAAGGGATTCGTTATGCATTAATCAACCATTAAAATAACTACTTACCTATTGAATATCAACATTTCACGAATGTTAAACATTTTTCTAATTGTATTAAAAAATATTTTTTCTCATTGCTTTCTTAGTTAATTTTGTTAATTTTATTATTATTAATATTATCCTGTTTAAATATTGTATTTATATGTGTATATATATCGTGCATCTGTAGTAGTTTGTATTACTTAAACTTATGCCTGAATTTGTTTTCTTGTTTTGTATTGTTAATTGTTTTATGGCCATTATTTTTTGTATATTGCCCCTTAACATGAGCAGTCTTGCTCTTTGGAGTCCTTGAAGAGATAAATAAATAATTAGCAATAAATGTGTTTTTATATTGTATTGTTTTGTGATACTTCATACATAATATTATGAAATGAACGTCTTAAATAAATAATGTTTTCTAAATAATTCTAATTTATTTATACAAATACAGTACACACGAAAAAAACACATATCATTGAAAAAAAACAGGCATCTCCTTTCAATGATTTTTTAAAATGATCCTTATGTTGTGGATCCCACAATAATTGCTTGCTTCTATAAATGTAAACAAGTTTTAACACGTTTTCCTCTGACCACTCCATACTCAAATAATAGGTGCGCACCGAAAGCAACGAACCTCTGAGGTACCCGTCCAAATCTAAGCAGCGAACCATCAAAGTGTTTGTGGAAAAAACCGACAGTGAGTGGATCGTGGTGAGAGACGCGCGCGCCGTTCGCGCGCACCTTAAAACCCCGTCCAAATCTGACGAACATGGTGCGGCGCGCGCGCCCGTTCGTGTTTGCGGCGCGCAGGTGTGTACGTACCTTTAAACATAACGACTTGGTCTCCACTACACGTCATCAAAGTCTGTAGGAGTATTTAGTTATACCCTGTAAAGAATACTGGTTCACTGATATTGGATTAATAAAGATAATTCAACAACATTATTATTTCTTAGTAACACAATACTAATAGTTCTACAAACAGTTGCACTATAATCATTCCATGCTGCCATTTCTTTTTAACTGCACAGTTTTTATTCTGTTCATGTAGATACTGTAGAAATGAGAAGACCGCAACAGGAAGGGTTGGGAATTAAATTAAGTCATGTCTATACAATAGATTTAGCTCACACACAAACGCACAAATTACGGTACCTACTGCTCATAGACTTTTACTTTAGATAAT